>CM065641.1:6893694-7398110 GCA_033220585.1 Dipteronia sinensis | reverse complement strand
TGGTTCCAGTCCGGTTCAAACCGGCGGTTCATTAAAAATTGAAACCGGAACCTCCCTATTACCGGTTCCCAATTCGGTTTCGGTTTCAGAACCGAAAAATCGAAAAACCAAAAAACCGGTTCCGATTCCGATTTTTCCGTTCGGTTCGCTGGTTCGGTTCGAACCGGCGCCATTTCTACTCTACATGATTAAATGGGAACCCATCAATTTTGGTGGGTTTGCACCATCCCGCCTGAACAGGATTGTGCAAGCAATAAAGTGGCGCTACTGGATTGGACTATCCAATCATGTGGTGGCCCCAAACATTGGACATGAGTGGAAATAATCCAATCTTGTATCCTCCTCCAGTATCCTCCTCCATGATGTTTGAAAGTGAAAACCATCATTAAGCTCCTAATAAAAATAAATTTTATTTTCCATATAATTGTTTAAAACCATCATAATTGTCTGATGTTTAAAAACCATCTTAAGTTATGATGTTTGAAAACCATCATTTACCTCCTAATATAATAAATTTTATTATCCATAAACCCTCGCTATCATTCTATCTCTTTGATTTCTTCCAATAATTTCTCTCTAAATTGCAACCATCATGATCAGTTTATGATGCCGATAGTTTAAAAATTGCAATTTTCAAAAAAATCTTTGATTGCAGATTTTTTATTTGAATTGGAAACTTTTTTTTTTTGGGTACACTGGAGGGCATAGCCCAGAAGAGAGAAACTAAGAGAGGGAGGGACAGGGCCCTGTCTAAGACAAGAAACTCCTCTGTAATCAGCATCGAAAATGGGACTAATAATTTCCGCGTTTCTTGAAATGTGTGTATTAATTGGAATAGGACTATTTTATTACAAATAGGCTTGTCATTGTTTAAAAGATGATATGTTGAATTAATTAGAATTAATATACGTATTCAAAATTCGTTTTCTTCAACTGTTGATGTGGATTGGATACGAAATAAATAAAATGATTGGAATTTAACCTAAACACATATATTGGATTATTTAAAACTTCTAACTTTAGTTCATTGTAACATCTATCACAAAGAATATTTGAATATAAATATACAATTTTTTTTTGAACTGCAAATCTTTATTAAAGGAGGCCATACAAGGCACGCCACAGAAACATAACAACCACCACTACAAGAGAAGCAAGGCAGACACAACCCACACACACAGGACAAGCAACGCAAGGCACAAAGAGAGAAGACCCCAACACAATCCAAGCACAAAAGTTCAGAGACAAAGACAACACAACACTACCCAGCACCCCCAAACCAAAAACAATATACATATATACCATTCAAATAATACATGTCAATACATTAAACCTCTCTTCGGAAAGAGAGAGCGATAGACAGATTATGAGGCTAACACGCTCCCATTTCGTGATTAATAATTATTTCTATTCTATTGCAGTGATCCTCTCCCAACTTTTCTTATCGATCGGCCAATTTTCTTCAACCACCACCTCCACCACAGCCTCCACCACCACAGCCTCCACCTCCACCACCCTTACGACGGGAAGTTCCATCATCACCACAAGCAAATATAACCATGGATATCATGGAGAGAGACGCAACAACCAAGCAAAACAAAAACACTCCTCCAACCCATGCATCGCTTCCCAATGATCCGCTTTCTGCAAGAACCAAGATTTCTCTCGCCATTTCTTTTATCTCTTTTTCCTGCGTATACAAGATGATATTGATGACTTCTTATTTATATATATATATATATATATATATATATATATATAGCAACAATAAGTACCGTCTCAATCGATGATCTTTCCTACTTGTTTCTATCAATTTTTATATTCGATTCAATATATCTTGAGGTTTAAAATTAAATAGAACTTTTTGATAGTATTCTAGAAAGCGCCAGACGCTAGTCGTATAATGGGCTGGCGCTTAGCGCCTAGGCTGCCTAAGCGCCGACTAGACGGCGCCTAGGTGGCAATTTTTTTTTATTCGTTACTTTTTAATTGTTTTTCCTCTGTTGTTGCTTTTTATAAGACACAATATATATGTTTTTATTATTTATATTTATTTTATTTTTTTCTATGTTGTCTTTTATTGGGCACGTCAGACAGCTGGAGCCCACCAGACTTATCTTATTCTTTTCTTTAGTCTTATCTTTTGCTCTTCTACGTTTTCCCATTTCAATTTTCAACCACCTCTCTCTCTCTTCAAATTTCAAACTCATCTTCATCATTCTCTGCAACTTAAGTTTTTCTTCTCAGACTCTACATTTTTAAGCTTATTTTTTGAAATAGGTATTTATTACTAGAGCCAAATTCCCAACAAAACATGGATACAAAAAACACAGACAGCAAAAACAATAGCCACACGGGCAGAAGCAACAGGAACAGAGCAACACGACCAAGCAGAACAAGGTCTGCGATGGCAATTGTGCTTCTCCCATACACGACAACGACGGCATCCTCCGGCGACAGCGCGACAACTTATTTTTTTCTTAAACGATTTTGCCGATTAATCGGCTATAAAAATCGGTCTAGGGCGGCCGACTACATTGGAGCTAGTCGCCAACTAGTCGGCCAGCCGCCTAGGAAGACCGATTAGGGCGTGGCGGCCGGGTCCGCCTAAGGCCTAGTCTGCTAAGTAAATCGGGCGCCTAGCCCGATTTCAAGAACACTTCATTTTGGAGATGGTTTTTCAACACTGTCACTGTTTAATAACTTATGTTTAAAAGTCACATATTATTCTTAACGGACAAAAATACCCACAATAGTTGTTCCACATCAGATTTCCTTCATTCAGTTTATAATGACAGAGTTGTGAAGTAGAGAGAGAAAGTCCCGTTGAAACCTAGGTAATCACTCGAACGGCGACAGAGTGGCGCTATGCTGACCCACTCGGGGGTCGAGCTCGGACACTTATTTAAGAGTCTCAGACACTTATTTAAAAAAGCCTGGGCAGTTATCCAAAAGCTAAAAGCTTAGGCAGTTATCTAAAATGCTCGGCCGGTTTTGTAAAAGGTTAGGACACTTCTTTAAAAGGCTCGGACGCTTTATACAAAGTCTCGGAGATACAAAATTAACAAAAAAAAAATGATTGTTTAAAAAATCTCAGAAATAACTCACAAAGGCTCGGACACTTTATACAAAGTCTCAGATATTTACTCAAAAGGCTCAGACACTTTATACAAAGTCTCAGACATTTACTCGAAAGGCTCAGATACAACTAACAAAGGCTCGGGCATAAAAAAGTTTAAAGTTTATACAAAAGGCTCGGGCAGTTCATGAAAATTCTCGGAGACTCATTAAAAAGGCTCGGAGATTCAAAATTGGCAAAACTAATATTCCTGAAAAAAGCTCGAACAACAATTTAAAAGGCTCGGACAGTTTTACGAAAAGCTTTGACACAGTGTTAAAAGTCTCAGAAACCCAGATCTTCATCGTCTTATACACAAATTTTCATAAATGAAAACTCTAGCCAAAAAAGCCCAGACAACAATTTAAAAGGCCTCGACAGTTTAAAAAACTGAGATAGGAAACTGATAAGATGAGTAATCTTATGTAACTATATGAACGTCGAACTCGTTGGAGAAGAAGATGAACTTGGATTTCAGTTTACAAAGCTTTTCACTTTAAGATAGTTAGAGAGAGAAGTAGATCTCAGACAACTTCAAAGTGCCTTCTAAAAGTTAAAGTCAAACAAATAATTAAGAAATGTGTACAGTAAGGGCATTTTTGGAGGTCACTTACTTTGATTTACAACACCACTCAAAAAAGTGCTAAAATCCCCTATTTCCACTATATCTTGTAGCTAAAGTTGTTAACTAGATGGAAAATTCTTGGAACCTGCTTCAACAGCTAGCTAGGAATATATAATTGGGTTTGAAGATTCAATGTACTTTCAGTCAATGTGACAATATTTTGAAGCTTTACAGATGCCTAGAAAATTACATGAAAAACCCATGTATGAAGCTGTCAAACAGGAGAAGATCTTGAGTGCATCCTCCTCTACGATGTTGCCATGTAAGCAAATATGCATCGTGCACCTAACCATCAAACAGATCCGAATTGAATTATACAAATCTAAATTGAATACATGCAAATCGATGAAGTTTAATCATTTATTAGAATTTTCATTTTTTTTTTGGATTATTATAAAATTTTGGGATTGAGGAAATGGGCATGACTCGAACCCAACACCTATTATAACTTTCATTCAAATGATAAAAGAAATTATTTGTATATAATACCAAAATCATGAGATAATAACACAGGTAAATTATATATAGAGTTGTTAATTAGTATAAATCATAGGCTATACATTTCAGATGAGAATTTTAAGAAAAAAACTTGAGTCGTCTAGTATTTAATTGTGTGGTAGGAGAAAAACATAAATATATAGTAGTGGAAATGGTGAGAAATGTCCACATTTTTGTCTCGTTGTTGCACCAACGTCACCAGTTTAATAAGTTATGTTTTAAAATGCACCTATTTTGGTGAACTACCAAAATTGCCCTTAAATAATCAATTTTTGATTGTCTCTGTACTTCCATCTCCACACTTGGAACACTGGAACGCAGTAACTCCTCTTTCTCTCTCTACAATAAATTTCAAAACTACTCAACGTTCTTCAGCACAACAAGGTAATATATATCTGAAATAATTTTTTTATCCTTCATTTCTAAAAAACGTTCCTTTTGTAAACATGAAACTGGTTTTGTGAAGTTTGAATTAGTGAAATTTGAATCTCCGATGCTGTTAATAAAAAGCTCGGAGCCATTGGTAAATAGATCGGAGCCCTTATTAAATAGCTCGGACCCTTTGGAAAAAAGCTCGGAGCCTTTAGAAAAAGCTCGAGCCTTTAGAAAAAGTTCGGAGCTTTGGAAAAAGCTCGGAGCCTTTGGAAAAAAGCTCGAGCCTTTGGAAAAAGAACTCGAGCCTTTGGAAAAAAGCTCGAGCCTTTGGAAAAAAGCTCGAGCCTTTGGAAAAAAGCTCGAGCCTTTGGTAAAAAGCTCGGAGCCTTTGGAAAAAGCTCGGAGCCTTTGGGAAAACCCTCAGAATCTTTAGAAAAAAGCTCGGAGCCTTTACTAAAAGCTCGGAGCCTTTACTAAAAGCTCGGAGATCATAGTAAAAACCTCAGAAACTATTTTAAAAGGCTCTGAGCTTTTTCCATAGCTTTTATGTTTGTCATAATGGTTTGTGGTGATGAATGTTACATGAGAATGAATCGGGTGAGAATAGTAATATCTTACAACGGTCGATGAGAGCAGTTACCCGACAGAAGTCAGAGGTTTGTTGGATCCGATAACCAAGAATGTATTTGTCAAAAAATATGAGTTACGAAGAATTGGTGTCGATCGTGCATACTGTTGTGAAGTATGATGTAAACAAATACAATGTTGATCTACAATCAATATCAATTTCCTGGCGCTACATGTCGCACATTTGTAAGAAATGACGATGATGTTCAGTTTATGCTAGGGGAAGATCGGGTGATCCCTTAAATATGTGTTAGTCTAATTGAGAGGGCAACTGGAAATGTGATACAGAATGATATTCCTGCTCCTGAAAATACCCAACAATTTGGATCCACTAGCGCCTAGCGGTAGCAACCAAGTGTTCACACAAAGGAGTGCCACTGAAGGTGGGGAAAACATATGTGTTGTCCAACCGGTAGTGGTCGACCATGCAGATGTTGGTGAACCTCAATTTGACGATGTGTTTGGTTGTCGATTTGAGATGAATGATGGGCGGTACAATAAGCAATACAATGAGATGTACAATGAGCAGAACACTGAACCGAACTTTGGGCCGAACCAGGAGGTGGATAATGAGGCAAATATCGATCTGGTAGATCATGTAGAGAACACTGATGAAGATCATGTCCAAATTCAAAGACGTGGAAGAAGTGTAGAAGGAGTTAGTGGCACTGGAGCAGATATGCCTGGTACTTTCGAGGTCCGGTATAATGTATCTGTAGATGATTATGATAATACCACAACGTGGGTTATTCCTGGAGCAGATTCATACTCGTTTGAGATTGGTAGAAGCACAACCTTGGTAGTAAAAGAACCTACAAGCATGATTTATAAATGTTAGTTCTTTCCGACTAAAAAGGATTTGAAGAGACTAGTTGGCCTTTTTGCAATGCGGCGAAACTTCGAATGGAAGGTGAAAAGGTCCAATAAGACAACGTTACATCTTGTTTGTTTGATTGACAACTGCACATGAAAATTAAGAGCGGTGAGAAGAGATGAAGGGATGTACTTCCAAGTAAGAAATTTTGTCAATGAACACAGTTGTCCCTTGGAGGAGATTCACCGTCACCACCGACAAGATAGTGCAGTTATAATTGGAGAAGTGGTTGCACCTAGACTTCAACAACAAGATGGTCGTCTCATGCGTCCCAAGGATATAATCGCCGATATGAAAACAATGTATGACATCCAAATTATGTACAGTAAGGCACATCAAGCCTTGCATTATGCATTGTCACTGACCTATGGGACACATGAAGAAATCTTCCAACTACTGCCGTCTTTTGGTTACGTGTTGGAACAACAAAATCCCAGCACAATCACTGACTTATAGTGCGCTGACGACTGTAAATTCCTTTAGTTTTTCATGTTGTTAGGGGCCTCAGTTAGAGGTTTTCGGAGGTACATGCGTCCTGTTATTGCAGTTGATGGTACCCATTTGAAGGGAAGATTCGGGGGTACAATGTTTGTTGCAACTGCACAAGATGGAAACGAACAGGTGTATCCAATTGCTTTTGGGTACGGCGACTCCGAAAATAACCTTTCATGGGAATGATTTTTGGATTGCTTGAAGGGTGCCCTTGGTCATATATATGATCTAGTTTTTATTTTCGATCGACATGCAAGCATTGAAACAGGGATTTCTAAAGTGTTCCCTTATGCAACCCATACCATATGTTGTTGGCACTTTACTGAAAATGTGAAGAAGCGATTTCACAGAAAAGATGTTGCCAGCTTAATAGACAAAGCAGCTAGAGCGTACACTAAATTCAAATATAACCTGTACATGGGTGAGTTACGTAACCTGCACCAACTCCCTATGTTGACATTGGCAGAGTTCATTAGGAATATGTTACAGCGCTGGTTTCACGATCGACATCAAGCTGCACAGTCCATGCGACATCAGTTGACCGATGCATCACATCTTTTGATGCTACAACGGGTCGAGAAGTGCGGTTATATGATCCGTCAATCCAGTGGACTAGAACATATTCTCTGTCAAACGGTCAGGAAAGCAGTTGACTGTTGACTTAGCCCGGAAGACTTACACATGCAACCGACGCATTACTATAATTGTTTGTACATCGACAACTACAACATATAATGAGGCTTGGAGTTACAAAAAATCTCCACAGTCATCTTCTCCCGTATGGTGCACATATCCTCTTCTGACCAGTAGAACGTCTCCCTGTTCGCCAGTACGTACTTCATCAATCTCAAGGTATGAGCACCACAGTTACCCCTGCGACTCAGCACATGAACAACCGTTACAATTGAAGTTTAATAAAACAAACTTAAAGTTTAAATGATGTTCGTATAGTCATACCCTCTAGTCTGTTGGGGAACATGTGTTGTAGACACCATGCTTACCCCAAAGGGCCTATTTCGTTTCTCGTACTTCGCCTCGCCCGTTGGTCTGGCATCGTGAAACCCCACCTGATGCAACATCGAGGGTAGAAACCACCGCAATGGCACGACCTGCTCTTTCCTGATCTATAGGGGGACTTCCTGTCTGAACGGGTCTAGCAGGTGGATCTTCCTAACAGTAAGGTCGACGCTGGCCATAAGCCAATGCTGGCCATGAGCCAATGCTGGCCACCAATGTTGCACGGAATAAGAACCTGTACCAAATGTTCAAGAAATTGTTATGGTCAAAATAAGAATTATTAATTGAACACATTGAAACCATAACTATATTGCACTCACCGCGTCAACCTCGTGTCATGGTCGGTTCCCTACCGGGAGCAATCCACGTACCGTCAGTATATCTTCAGGGGACCACCTGTACTTCAACACAGACCAGTATTTCGGAGCTTTGCCTACAACATCGTGAGGCATGATTCTCCGCCACTGAAACTCCAGCATTGACTGAAAACAGATAACGAACCGAAACATTACAAACAGGATGAAACACAACAACGCAACTGTAAAAACAGTACATTTGAAACACTTACATAGAACTGAGAATCTAGTAGGTTCATCCTCTGAATGTAGACAGTGGGGAATGCTCGTTGACGCTTCCGTAAAATATGCATGTACGCGTCCATATGCTGATAATATAAACATTATACATTGTTAGTATTCTTCCATAAGTTAAACAAACTTTAAAGACAATCGAAGTAAGGAAAAGTACCGTGTCCTCCAACTCCATAAAGTTGGTTTGCAACCGGTGGAACCAAGTCACAGGCACGGGGGTCATCAGATCCATATCACGTCTGCGTAATTTTCAATTATTTAGAAAACCAAGTAATTTAACTTAGGTGTTTCAAAATAAATTCACAATATTATAATACTTACAATTCCGCTGTCACGTTCCTCTTGTAGGCTTGGTAAACCGCAAGCTGGTCAGCGTCTACCAAATCATTGGGCCTGAATGTATGTGCTGATGACATGGGCAGTGTCCTTGGCCTCTTCGACCGACAGAGGTCAGTGTATGAGCTCACCAACTACCAGCCTCGCTTGCGAATCCACTGCTTCCTATGTTGATAGTGGACCACTAGGGGGTGTTGGGAGGAGGAACTCTGTCCCCGTGGATCACGTCGAGGGCTGCGATGGGATGAGATAGACCTGTGGGGTGGGCTATGTCAGGATGGACCGGCAGTGTTACTGGGGGGTGATGTACGACGAGATCGAGTAGAGGAGAGCGGTGTCAGATGGACCGTAGGGGTGCGTTATATGGATCGCTTGGTCAGGTCAGGAGTGTGGACTGTACGGGAGGAGGGACTCTGACCCAGTAGACTGGACGCGTCTGATGTGTGGTCCTGGATATGAACAAGAGGATCCACATGCTGTACCTCCATAAGCAGCGAAAACTCTAATAACGCCTGGGTAACTGTCTCCCCAAATACTCATGTATCCGTGCCACCAGGGACTTGCATCTGCTGGTCTCGTACTGTATCTCCAGCTCTTGGACCCTGCGTCTGAGGTCTATCACCCTCCGACGTAGGTCCGGTGGCTGGGTCTGTCCCTCCGTCTTTATCTCTACGTGGAGAGTCTCGATCATGGGAGGGTGGACCATCCATGTCTGACTGTGATGTCGAACCCCGCAGCCCCCGAAGAAAGTCCATCACCTCCCTATGCTGCCTATCCTGTTCCTGATCACTCTTTCGGAGATCCTCCTGTAACGGAGCGACTGCATCCATCACATCTTGGATTTTACGTTCCAAACGGTCCTGAAACAAAATCATTATTGTTAGTACTAAAACCGAACACTTGTTTCAACATAAATAATGCATTACACCATTTTTGACATACCTGGCGATGCCCTCCAATGTCTTGTCGTGAATGTACTCCACCGGGCATCACAAATCGAACCTGTCTGCACCTAAGAGGACTCCCAGCGACAAACTCTGGGTCCGAACCCTCTGTATCCGGCCTGTGCCTGAGGGGACTCCCACCGCTAAACTCCTGGTCGGAACCCTCCGTATGACTGGGTCCGGCAGTCGTATGATGTAAGGGATCTGGTACCGAGTCGTCGTGTCTATCGGCCGCCATATATAGACTGCCTCCCTCGTATATGCCCTCATAGTACCGTGCAACCCTCTCAGCTGCCATCGGCACCAGTGTAGTCCTAGTAAACATCTGAAATCGTTGTTAGAGCATTGTATTTGTATTCGTCCTAATATGTAAACACTGTAACACAATAGATCCTTACCCTGGCTATGAAAATCTTGTCCAGCTTATCCGACCTTGGTTGCTTATTCAACTCCCATTTCAGCATATGGGGGGACAAATCAATCTCCCTACGAGTCTCTAATCGGGTCCCAAGCTCGGGGATAACCTCATACGCAAATACCTATGTAAAAAAAAGTTATTCAGAATCCAATCATTTATTCCATAACTCATGTAAAAAAAAATTCAGGTTTTCAAACCGATACAAATTCTAAATTCTCACCAACAGTGCGTGAGCTAGACCGTAAATGTTGTACGTCTCCACCATGTGAACGTCGGCGCCTTTTTTCTGCTGTCGTCTCTCATACCGCTCACGTCGACCGTCCAAGGCATGCTTGAATCCAAAAATGGACTGCCTATACACGTGGGCACCCCACAGGAACGCATCAAAAGCGTACAAGTCCTCGACTAGCCGGATCTGCCATAATGGAACTTTCTCTCTCTCGTCCAACCCCATCAATATCCAGTTTAGCATATAAATGAGGCACAACTTCACAGCATCGTACTGCTCCTCAAATACACTGATCCGTAGAACAACTCCCAGCTGTTCATAATCCACCTCAGCTACACCATCGAAATACCGTTGGTGTATCCCGTTCTGAACCATCTCATACCTCGTCGTGTCCGGAATCACTCCAAACTTCAATCCGATGATCAGACATAATTCAACCTTGGAGAACAGGACCGAACAAGGACCTAACATAAATCGCATCTCATCCTCCGGCCCATCGTGATGTAGCTCGCGCAATAGCAGTCGCTACCCGAAAACTTCATCACCCAATCCATCCGATGGAAATGACCAAAACAAGACTCCGTATACCGACGTCGGTCTTCGACCTTGAATTGTTCTGGTACACTGTCCAGTGCGACGTCGATATCTTGAAGGTTGCTAAAATGGTCATGCCGAGTGATTTTTCCATCGTACCATTCCCACTCTGGAGTTTTAAGCAAATCCTTTAGTTAACTCACCATCTGCATTTTCACAGAAACAATGCATCAGTAAACTGTAAAAGGCTGGGACATAATAATATAAAATAGCAAGGAAGCAGTTTGAAAAAGCTCGAACATAGTTTGAAAAAGCTCGGACTCATTTTCAAAAAGCTCAGACTCATTTTGACAAAAGCTCGGACATATTTTGAAAAAGCTAGGACTGTTTAAAAAGCTCGGACACAGTTTGAAAAAGCTCGGACTCATTTTCAAAAAGCTCAGACATATTTTGAAAAAGCTCGGACTGTTGAAAAAAGCTCGGACACATTTTGAAAAAGCTCGGACTGTTTAAAAAGCTCGGACACAGTTTGAAAAAGCTCGGACTCACTTTCAAAAAGCTCGGACACATTTTGAAAAAGCTTGGACTGTTGAAAAAGCTCGGACTCAATTTCAAAAAGCTCGGAAACAGTTTTAAAAAGCTCGGACTGTTTAAAAAAGCTCGGACACTGTTTGAAAAAGCTCGGACAGTTAAAAAAGCTCAGACACAGTGCGAAAAAACTCGGAAACATTTTGAAAAAGCTCGGGCATTTTAAAAAAGCTCGGCCACATTTTAAAAAAGCTCGGGAACAGTTTAAAAAAGCTCGGGCATTTTAAAAAAGCTCGAACACAATTTAAAAAAGCTCGGACACAGTTTTAAAAAGCTCGGAGACCCAGAAAAAGCTCGGGACCAGTTTGAAAAAGCTCCGGAACAGTTTGAAATAGCTCTGAAAATGTTTAAAAAAACTCGGAAACCCAGAAAAAGCTCGGAAAATGTTTTTAAAAAGCTCGAAATAAGCTCGGAAAAAGCTCGAAATAAGCTCGGAAAAAGCTTGGAAACACCTTGAAAAAGCTCGGGAACCCAGATCTTCAACAGATTTATAAACCCTAATCTAACCCACAACCATTCTCACATCAACAAACAAACTTAATCTACAAGTTTAATCAACACCCAACATCAAACATGAACTTATCAAAAATAAAATCCACAACATAATCAGACTCAACTTACCACAGTTGATTGAAGATGCTCTCGTCTGAACACCCAAAAAACATTGTTGTCCTACCGCCGATTACTTCGACGTCTTTTTTAGCCGGAAAACCACTGATCTTCCAACACCGGTTCTTTTTTCAGCCGATGTTTTCTCTCTCTCGCTTTTCTGACTAAGTTTGAAAACGACAAAAACTCACTTGGAAGGGGTATTTTTTTCTGGACACCTATATTAGTGTCTTTTAAACATGAATTAGTAATGTGGTGATATTTGCACAACACCCACCCCAAATAGTGCTATTTATTTTTTAACCCCATATATAGTAACCTCTATTTTCTAATCCACTACATAGATATTTTTCTCTTACTTTTTCAGCTTAATTAAGTGAGAGTGTTCACATGGTTGTGTTTCTGCATAAATAGAATTTGGTGGAATATTTAAACTTAACTTTTTTTTTTACGATATCTACCCATTCATCAAGAATATTTCAGCTTAATTAATTAAGTCAAAGTGTTCAATTGGTTCTCCGTAAATAGAATTTAATTGGTGGAATATTTATATATTAAATAGAATTTCCTAGGAGACATATTAATAATTAAATTTGTTTCACTTTTATATTAATTCAAAAAATTAAGAAAATATATATATATATATATATTATTTCCATGTATGATTAACGGTAGACCATTTGATCTGACAATATATGTTTTTAAAAAGTAGTTTAATTGCACATCACTTTTTAGTAGAGCTGGCAGTGCACCTCCGCTCCATATAGGTGGTGAGGGGTTTAAATCCCACCATGCGTATTTTACAAGCCTATGTAGAGAGTTTTCTTCCCGGATTGTGGAAAGTAGTTATCTCCCAGTATAGGAGTAGATAGTTCTTGTAATATTTAAAAAAAATATATAGTTTAATTAAATGCTACAATAAATGTTTTTAAATATCAATTTGTTTAGAGTGGTGCTATTGGCACACCCCCTACTGATCTATTCATGCCCCACTTTTTAAATTATAGAATATTCTTTTTTTTCCTTTATCAAAATTACTTAAAGAGACATACAATTTAAGAAAGAAATCTTCTACAAAGTATATATATTAAAATTTCATATTTATTTTCAAAAAAAAAACCCAATAATCTGTTTCTTCTTCAAAAAAAAAATTAATTCTTAAACTTTCTTCTTCAAAAAAAAAATTTAATTCTTAAACCCTAAAATATGTTTCTTACATACATCTAAAATATTATGAAAGAGTTTGAGAACGATATCAAGAATATGGAAGATTTGTTTAAGAACGATATCAAATATCTTAAAGAATTGTCTGAGAATGACATAAAGCAAGAATTGTCTGACAATGATAGTAAGCATATGGAAACAATTCATTCTTTGAAATTTATTTTTTCTTTAGAATGATATCAAGATGTCATTGTGTTGAAGTACCCTGTTATTTTTTATTTTTTCGTTTCCATCATGAAATAAGAAGAAGAAAAAAACTATAAAAAAAAGAAATAAGAAGAAAAAAATAAATCAATCAATGAAGGTGAGAGAGATGTATACATATACATAGATAAGCGATAGATAGATCATATATGGTATGTATTAAGTTTGAAAAATAAGTAAATGGGTAGTTTTGGAAATAAACCAAAAAATTTAATAAAAACATTTAATTTTATTTAATTAAATCAAAATTTTAAAAAGTGGGGCATGAATAGATCAGTAGGGGGTGTGCCAATAGCACCACTCTTTGTTTATTATATAAAAATAAAAATAAAATTTAAATTATTGGAATTAATTTACAATAAAAAGTTAATAACATATAGAGTTTATATATGAATAATATGCTATTATTGACATATTTGAACCATTAGCCAAGCGGTTAAGTTTTGCTTAATGTGTTGGGCATTAGTTCAACTCCGGTGGAGAACCAAAAATTAATTGAAAAGCTGTGGGTGGGTCCGTGGGTTGTGGGTTCTAAACAATTTTTTTTTAAATTTCGTCCCTATAGATATTTTTTTGGGACGAAAAATTTCGTCCCTTTAGGTGGTCAAAGGGGACGAAAATACAATTTCGTCCCTACAGGATATCAAAAGGGACGAAACATTTCGTCTCTACAGGTTATCAAATGGGACGAATCAAAATCGTCCCTATAAGTAGTCTTTAGGGACGAATTTGAACTTTCGTCCCAAAGAAGCTATTGCGACCCACCTGAAGCGAGGGATTTTGGGACGAATATTATTCGTCCCAATAGATAAATAGGGACGAATTTCGGGCTATTGGGACGAAAAAAAAGCATCCCAATAGCCCTTTTTGTAGTGTTAATAGACATGTTTTAGTAATAGGACCATTTGGGAGACTAGAAATCAACTTGTCTTTGAAGAAAAGGAGCCGATTGTAGAGAAGGTTGCAGATTTTGTTAAATTCCGGATAGTTTGGTGGTTCAAACATCTTGGGAAAGGGTCTCAGGAATCTATTCAATCGTTGTTACTTAATATTAAGGATCTTTGTGTTGAGACTAAGAAGGTGAAAAAGAATACGATTGTGGATTGGATTCACCTCTGTGTGGACAGCTTCAACTTCAATGTTGATGGTTCAGTAAAAGGCAAGCCAGAATCGGCAGGTATAGAATGTGTGTTGAGGGACTCCAACGGGAAGGTTTTGTGTATATTTTCCTATTATATGGGGATCCTTGACTCTAATGCAGTGGAAATTTTGGCAATTAAAAGAGTTGTTGATCTTTGCCTCTCCAATTCGAATCTTAGAGGCCGGAACATTTCTATTGTCAGTGATTCGAAAGTGGTTATCTTGTGGGTGAATAATGGTGATTTCGGGAACTTAGAACTCGTAAACTCTATTTATGACATTCGTAGTAGCATGAGATCCTTTGGTGGTGTGGAGGTTGTTTATGATTCAAGAGCTTACAACTCTTTCACGGATAGTTTGGCAAAGATGGGGTCAAGCAAGTCTGGAGATTTTGTGGTTTAGAGAGATATATGACCTTTGTGTGTTATTGTGTTCGTTTGGTTTTTTTTTGGTGGTTGGTTCGGTGTGTCATGGGTATCCTATTTCATTTTGTTGTTTGTGAGCTTGGCCTATTTAGCTGTTTGTAGTTTGGTGTCTTTCGGCATTTTCTGGTGTGTTGCGTGTTCCGCTGTTGTTGTCGGCGGTTTGGTTTGTTAGGGCTTTTGTGATGCCTCGGTTCTTGGTTCTTTTGTTTCAAGGTTTGTGTGTCACTAGTTGTGTTTTCCTTTGGTGTTTTAAATGCCTTGACTGGTGCTTGTGTTGTAATGGGGGTTCCCCTTTTTTTGCCTTTTTGGCTTTTTATATGAAGTTTATGTTAGGATTATGCTCAATAGCAAGAGTGTAATATTGTAATTGACAATCTTTTCATATTAATAAAGTGATTTCTGGTTTTACAAAATCTTATAGCATTTATAATGATAATTGTCAAAGTAAATAATCATAAGGTCAAAAAACTATGAGAAAGGAAGAATTGTTCGTACATCTGGATATGTATGAGGTAGACACAATTCTTTAGTTAGTCTTGAATAAACTTTCACAACTTAAGTTAAAGGTTGGGCACCTTTATCTTGATAATTTTTTAGAATTCTTTTGCTGGCATTTGAGTGAGATCAAATGAGTTATGATGAGTCTAAAATCATCGAAAGAGTCTTCGAGTAAAAGAATCTAGTGCACTGGGTGCATTGAATATGATCACAATGAAATATTTTATCTAGAACCGTCAGTAGATACAAGTCTTTTCATTATGAGGACAATCAGAGAGTCTATCTTAATCCTGAGATAAATGATGGAATTATGATTGCAAGTGTTATCATTTGAGCTATCAATGAGTATGATTATATAGCATAGTCTATCCTTGATAGTTTGGTGGTATTCATTTGTTAATCGATAGAGGACTTCATTTATAGATATGGACATCGTGGCTCAATTTATTGAATGAGAGTATAATATTATCATATGGATATTTTGAGGTATTGGATATTAAATCTCAACATTGAGTTTTCGATAATGTCTATTGAAAACATGGCTTCTTGACAAGTCAAAATATCCAAGTTCAAAACGTGGTCATATGAGTAAATATGGTAACTAGGAGAGCTATAGGCGGTCTATGAGCTCTTGGCGGTCTATGAGCTCTTGGCGATTACTGATATTATTCACGAGGATACACTATCTCCAATAAGATTTTCTAGGGTATGAATGAGAAACATCTTCTTATTCTTTCTTTATTTAAGAGTTCAATTTTAGCTCTTTAGTGGAATGAGCTAAAATTAATAGATCGGACCTAAGTGAATCATTTGTTGATTGTGATTAGGTTATTTCTATTGAAGCTTAAATTTAGATAGCTCGCCAAGATCCTCAATCCACACGGACTTGCATGGATCACTTGATATATTCTATCGGGCTAATTTATGGGTCCATCTAGAATTGTATTTAATATATTAAGAATATAATTTGCACATTATTTATTTAATGGGCTGCTCAAATTATATTAATATATTAATGAGAGGCATGTGGGCTTATTTCTTTTAGTAAGAATGGGTCTGGTTCATATGTGGATTTTTATTTAAAGCCTGAATGATTTAAATAAAATAAGAAAATAATATTTGGCCTATATTTTTTGTATGTGGGCGGCAAGGCTATAATAATAGCCTCAAATATTATTTTATTTTATTGTTTGATTAAATGGAAATTAATTAATTATTTAATTAAAAATCAAAATCTTTTTCTGACTAGGAATTATGTTTCCTTATACTATTATAGTAGTATAATAAATATAAAAGACTTAATTTGGTAAGTAGATAAATAAAGAATTTATTTATCTAATCAAATAAGGAAGTCTTTAATATAATCACAAATACACTTATGAGTTGGATTAGGGTTAGGATTCTTAAGTTGATAGGAATTTGGGTAAAGCACAAATCCTATTGAAGTGAGGAATTCGGCCAACCCTAGAATTCCTATTAAGAGAATTCGGCCAACCCTAATTGTATTATCAATAGAATTCGGCCACCATATATATATGATGGGATAAAATTCGGCCAAGTGAATGCTTTTGGCTAGAGAGATTTTTCTTTTGCTTAAAAAAAATAAAATCCAACTCTAGAACATAGTGAAATTTCGGCCAAGAGGAAGAGAGAAAGATAGTTCTAAATTCGATAGTGTACTTGCAAGCCTTTACATAAAAAGGTTTTGTGCACACTTTCGATTTAGGTCCACACGAGTTTCAATCATAACGATTGTGAATTCAAAAGTGACCAGAACGATCTTTCTAGGCTCTTGGAGTTTTTTGTGATCAATGATCAGGAAAGAAATTTCGTTTTTCCATTTTCAGGTACGCAATTCAAAGAATAAGGAGACCACGCTCATAGGTGATTCACGTTCGTGATCGGATTGGAAGATCTTGTTGATTACCATCGACGCTAAGTCAATCGGATCACGCGACAAGAGGTATGATATCTTTTGAATATATATGTATGTTTAATTAATTAAAGGGTTAAGGTTCAAATATTGAAGAAATTTTAAACTATACTAAATTCGTTTTTAGTCTCGCTGCTGCTGCGTTTTTTCGTATTTTTCCTTACAGTTTAACCATTTTTTTTAAAAAGTAATAAAGAAAGGACTATATAGTAATTTTCAAAAATTATTTTGATTTTAAATTGTAACACATTGAATTTTCATTTATAACCCTCAAAAGTTTCTAAATGATATTGAAAAATATATGTGTAGATAAACAAAATAAGGATAGGATTGTCTTTTTAATGATTACAATGGGGTGTTGGAGTGTGTGAAGACTTCAGAGTCAATAAAGGCCAAGAGAAGCAATACCGTTGTGAATTGACATATGCCTTTCACAGCGGTAATGACAGCGGTTTGCCAATCATGAAGAGCGCTATGAGTTACATAGTGTATTTTCGATAGCGGTTCGTCATTAGTGGTTCACACTGTGTATTGCGTTGTGCCTTTCACAACGGTGATGACATCTGACGTGCTCTAGAGAAAAGTGAGAAGAGTGTTTTGTGAAGCGCTGTGCAATTTCGACAGTGGTATTGACAGAGTTGTCAATTCCAGTAGATCCCGTTGTGGGAAACTTTGTGGCTTCGACAGTGGTCTGGTGAACTCAAGCCGAACAATAAATCTTTCGTGGAAAAGGCATAGACTCCAAATTAGGATTTGGCTAACCCTAGTGCTCCCATATAAATACCACCTTTATGTAAACCCTAATGTGTGTGAGAAAAAATATCTACAAAGAGAGAGCAATTGTAAAGAGACTAAAAGAGAGACAGAAAGATTGTAATCAACTTTGAAAGTAGTGGATTGAGTGTGGTGCGCTTCGTGGACGTAGACAAATTGCTGAACCACGTAAACTCTTTGGTCTCGTCTTTTTCTTCTTATTGCTATCATATTATCTGTGTGTGTGTTTGGATTTATGTGTATGATTTTTCTTACAACAATTGGTATCATAACCCAGAAGACGGAAGAGGAAAATGACTTCAAGGCTAGAGTTCCTTATGCTTCAGCCATTGGAAGTCTAATGTATGACATGATTTGCACGAGACCAGATATTTCCCAAGCAGTGGGAGTTGTGAGCCGATACATGTACAATTCAAGCAAGCCTCACTAGGAGACAGTGAAGTGGATCCTAAGATGCCTGCGGGGTACGACGGAGAGATGTCTAACCTTCAGAAGAGATAAACTCAAGCTACAAGGTTATGTGGATTCAGACTTTACTGGAGAGGTGGATCATAGAAGAAGTACCATCGAATACGTGTTCACGATGGCTAGTATTGCGATTAGTTGGGTGCCTCAGTTGCAGAAGATAGTGATAATCTCTACAACTGAAGCAGAGTATGTGACTGTGACAGAAGCAAGCAAAGAGCTGATATGGTTACAAGAGTTTGTTAGATAGGTTGGGATTCGATCAAGTGATGAACGTGTTGCACAGTGACAGTCAAAGTGCAATACACTTGGCCAATAATTCGGCGTTTCATTCTAGGACTAAGCATATAGAACTGTACTACCACTTCATTCGGTCGTTAATACAAAAAGGAGTGCTGAAGTTAGTGAAGATTGCAGGAACTAAGAATCCAGCTGATATGTTAACCAAGCTAGTCACTACTAAGAAACTAGAGTTGTGCACAACTTCAGTAGGTGTTCAAGATTGAAGACATAGGGGATGAGCGCACCATTATATATCCACTAAGTCATCAAGGAAGGATGAAGAACGATTATTAAGTTTCAGTCTTCAAGTGGGAGATTGTTGGAGTGTGTGAAGACTTCAGAGTCAATGAAGGCCAAGAGAAGCAATACCGCTGTGAATTGCGATATGCCTTTCATAGCAGGAATGACAACGGTTTGCCAATCATAAAGAGCACCATGAGTTACGTTGTGTATTTTCGACAGTGGTTTGGTCAGTAGTCCTTCACCAATGGTTCACGTTGTGTATTGCGTTGTGCCTTTCATAACAGTGATGGCAGCAGACGTGTTCTAGAGAAAAGTGAGAAGAGCACTTTGTGAAGCGCTGTCAATTTCGACAGCGGTATTGGCAGCTTTTTCAATTTCAGTAGATCTCACTGTGGGAAACGCTGTGGCTTTAACAACGGTATTGATAGTGAACTGGTAACTCAAGCGGAACATGAAATGTTCCGTGGAAAAGGCATAGACTCCAAATTAGGATTTGGCCAACCCCAGTGCTCCAATATAAATACCACCATTATGTAAATCCTAATATGTGTGAGACAAATTGCTAAAGAGAGAGAGCGCAATTGTATAGAGACTGAAAGAGAGACAGATAGATTGTAATCAACTTTGAAAGTTGTGGATTAGGTGCGGTAAGCTCCGTGGACGTAGACAAATTGCTGAACCACGTAAAATCTTTAGTGTCGTCTTTTTCTTCTTATTGCTTTCATATTATCTACATGTGTGTTTGGATTTGTGTGTGCGATTTTTCTTACAACATGGGGACTATTTTCAAATTTGTATTTAGTTTATAATTAACGGTTAAAGAAAAATTAAAATTGACTAAAGAAACGATAGAGAGATCACGATGGCTATCAAAAGATAGATAACAACAGAGATAGATATCAGAGCCATTCCCACCTCCTGGACTAAACAAAAGGATCGTTTGCTCACGATCTCTCACTACAAGTAATTTGCGTTTTTTCTTCTGCAATTTTCATCCTAATTTCTAGATTTCCTAACTGAGATTTGTAAAGACCTCTATTTTTGTGATTGGTTTATTTTATTACATACCACTTTGGGGATGATTGTGTAATAGGTAGCTTAGGTCTTCTTGATGATTATCAAGGGAAGCTTCCAAGCATCTCCATGACTTTAGAATCAAGAGCTACAAAACGTATATCACTTGGCTTTGATTCTTGAAGAGATTAGGTGTGAACACACACTTGCATGCATATTTACTTATCATGCATTTGATATCTTGCATTTGTGTATCATTGATATGTGCATCTTTGTCTTTCATCACACTTCACACTTGCACAACATTCATATAGGTTAGGTGTGCTTGAACGTGTGTTTGAATCCCTGGAAAAGAGAATTTTTCCCTTAACCGCGGTGAAGGTCGCTGGCACACCTACCTACACCGCGATCCTAACAGCAGTGGGTTCCAGTTTGTGTCACGTGGTGTATATAGCGATGGTTGCTCCTACCCATCCAGAGGTCTAAACCACAGTCCATTCCAGAAGACCGATTCTTCTGTTACGCGCCATGTACCGTGGTCTAACCACGTGCCTGCACCGCGGTACGCAGAGCGGTTTTGACGGGATTTTGTTTCCCAGGTTCGAAATGACGTAGTCTTGACTAGGGTTTCATATATATTGTTCCTCTTCTTCT
The DNA here is from genome assembly GCA_033220585.1 of Dipteronia sinensis. Classification (NCBI taxonomy): domain Eukaryota; kingdom Viridiplantae; phylum Streptophyta; class Magnoliopsida; order Sapindales; family Sapindaceae; genus Dipteronia; species Dipteronia sinensis. The sequence goes on along the minus strand of CM065641.1, from coordinate 7,377,380 downwards.
CTTGGCGGACCAAAAGCTCATAAAATCAATTTTAGAGAGAAGTTAGAGCTTCTAGAGAGAGAAAGCTTCAAGGAAGCGTCTTTGACTCTCCAAACCCAAAACCCATCATCTTCACACATCATTGTGCATCATTTAAGCATGGGTCTTCTTGGTTTTAAAGCTAGGTAAGTTAGAACTTCATTGAATATCATTTATTGTTCTTCTTACTCTAGATTAGGTATTTATTACTTGATTAAATACCTTGACTCTCGTTATTGCATATATTTATGAGTCTAAATTGCATGATTGGGTTTGTTTGTGATAGCCTGTATCATTAGATCATTTATGCCTAAATAGTTAATCCATAAAGGTTCATGTATGTTTAATTGATGATTAGGTTAGCTTTGTGCATCTAGTCAATTTCATGAATGTTTACGTGAGCTTAATTGACAATTAGGTTGTTAGAATTACTCTACATCTAATTGAGACCTCATGTGTGTGCATGTAGGCTTGTTTGATAACTAGGTTGTTAGATTTGCATCTTAACATCTAATTAAGCGTTTAATGTTTAGTCTTGCACTTTATTGCATTAAGAATATTGACATATATTCACTTAGACTTTTAATTCTCTTCATGAGTCAAAATCTTATGGCTTCTGGGTGAAGTTGCACAACCATTGAAGTCTTGCAGCCAAATGTTGGTTAGCAAGCATTGGTTGCCAAGAGCCGTTGTAAGAAGCATGCGGGTAAAGTAGAAGGTGCTCGCGCCAAGAGTCAGAGGATATCACTAGGGACTGAGCCAAGAGTGGTGAGTGGTGAGTGATAGTGTCCATAGCCTAAGGTTGTCGAGAGTGAGAGTCTGAGTATAACTTAAGGGTGTAACCTTATATTTATATAATGGATTTATATACCTCAAGTGGCTAGCGTGGCTAGTCCCGTGGTTTTTCCCATTTGGAGGGTTTCCACGTAAAAATCGAGTATTCTTTTAGTTTCCGGACTTTACTTGATTTTTATTGTTTGTTTGTTTGGGTTATATTGTAGTTAATATTGACTATTCAAAAAAGTTGGTAATAATCGATTAACAACTCATTCACCCTCTATCTATGTTGTTTAGACACACGCTTGAGTTGTATTTTCAGTTGGTATCAGAGCGGGTTCCTAGACATACTTAGGTGATCCTTGCTCTTGTTTGTATGTCTTGCATTTGTGTGTATTTTTTGTTCTTTGCATTCATTTGCATTCATTCATTCACTAAACACTATATGTGAGAGTGAAACACTTAGAGAGGGCATTGCTTTGAAGACCTCCAAAGTTATGAAGGAGGTAAATGACTCCGATGAGGAGATGACTCTCATGATAGAGAGATTTAGGAGATTCATGAAATTTCACAAGAAGGGTATGACCTCAAAAGTGAAGGACAAGAAGAAGATGACCTTACTTAAGAAGGATGAAGCAAGTAAGGATAAAACCTCAAGGATAGATGACAAATGCCTTGAGTGTAGTGGATTTGGCCACATTCCCTCCATGTGTGGTAACTTGAAGTACAAGAATGGAGGAGAATCTATGATCGCTACTTGGAGTGATAGCGAAGTTGAAGTAGTTAAAGAGTGCTCCACAAGCTCGATTCATTGTGAGGTCAACTACTTTGCATTTCTGGTTTCCTACCATGAAGAATCACAAGCCATCACCAAATGTTTATCACTTGAAGATTTCAAGATGGGTGGACTTGAATGTGGAAACCGAAAAGGAGCACGCTTGAGAGAAGCAAGCCTTTATGATATGACTCTCACAAGCACAAGTGGGAGAAGCTTCGATAGTGTTGATTCATGCTCCAGATACTCTTGTGATAATGTGGTGGATTATCAAGAATTGATTGATTCTCTTCAAATGTCTTTGAAGGAGATGGAAAATGATATCCTTAGATTGGAAAAGGATAATCTTCAACTACAAGCCAAGATGACTCACTTGAATGATGAAGTGAGATGTGTAAAAGAAAGTGAAGGCAAGTTGAAGATGGAACTTGAAGATGCAAGAAGTACATTTGCTAAGATAACTTCTGGTCCGAAAATGATTGCCATTGAATTGAAGCCAAATGACAAGCAATGGCTTGTTCTTGTACATGATGAGACCACATATTCCTTGGGTAAGCTTATACTTGTGAAAGAGATTGCTCCTACTTGTCCACATTAGTCTCAACACCCTAAGAAAGTTCTTGTTGTGGGTGAATCATCTAAGAGCTCATCCTTGTAGATGCTTCCAAGGAAACAAGCTCAACCTCAACCTTTAAGGATGCCTCAACCAAAGCTCAATCAACCTTTGAGGCAAGCTAATCAAGTTAATCATGCTCAACCATAAAGGCACCAACATCTAGCTAATGCTCCAAGGTAAAGCCAACTGGTGCACCATCAAAGACAATCTCATCAAGATGGCAATGCCTCGGTGAGATCTCAATGCAATGGTATGAATTCCCTCTTTGTACCTATTTGTCATTATTGTGGTATGATTGGTCACATTAGACCAAATTGCTATAACTAGATTAAGAAGTGTAGAATTGAGAGCATGAAAGAAAAGAAATTGAACCATAGGGCTATTTTGCATGATCGTAGGAAACCTAGAGATTTGAAGATTTTTACCACTAGTAATGATATAGTGGAACCTAGGTTGAATAGAAAAGATGAGCACCTAAGCAATTGTACTCATATGACACTTGTGGATACTACCGAGTCTAGTGGACTTAGTATGTCTAATGGTACTTGTCTCTTGCTTGATACGGTACAGAATTGACCCCATCTAAGGGAGCTCAAACAAAGAGAGCAAACTTGCATGATGTGCTATGTACAAAAAGTTGATTAATTTTATGATCTTTTATAACTGCTTGAGATTTATGGTTGCACATATATGCTTATATGTTATTTATTTATTTTTTTAATAAGTGTGCACCATTGCTTTATTTGTAATTCATGTCATATTTTGGTTCAACAATTCATCTTTGGACTAGGAGAATCATTTGGGATAGTACATTTGAATGACCCATAATTTATCTCCATGACATGAGAAATTTTTATGACATGCTTAAATGATATGCATGAAATGTTTTTGATTGCTTATATGCAAAACATGTGTGAAAGAAAATGAGAAGACTAAATTCAATAAGGATCTAATATCCATTCAATCAATAAGGATTTCATATCCAAATTAGTCTTCTCTCTCTTCTCAATGGTTAAACAAGACTACTATTATACGGATATTTATCCGGAAAAATTTATTAGGATCTCTGGATCCAATGTCTTGGTTTGCATTTAAGGATTGATATAGTTGCTCTTAACTCGAAAATATATTTTGAAAAACTATATCTTATTTGCTTATGACAAAAGGGTACAAATTGGTTTAAATTCTTTTGGAAACCCTTTTAATGTTTGTTTTGCTAAATATCATTGCTTAAACTAGAATGTTATATGTCTTGCATGCAAAGCAACAATTTCACACAATTTTTTTCGTTAAATAAAAATCCTTGAATTTCTCTCAATTACTTAAGTTGCATAAAATTTGTGCATATGATTATGCATTATATTTGTGCTAATAGCTCTCTTTGCCAAAGAAACCTAATAGGGGGAGTTCATTTGCCTATCTCATGATAAAAAAGGGGAGAAGTCTTGAGAAATATAGAGGGAATATTGTTTATGCTTTGAGGAAAAGTCTTGGGAAATAGTAACTATTAATGGGGAGCATTGTATTGCACTACATTATATTGATTGTATTGTCTTCTTAATGCAAATGCTTGTTTTTTTTATCACCTCACATGCACTTGTTCTTGGAAAGTGCCTTCTAGCTATTGTGTGTAGGTACAATGATAATTCTACACAGAGATTTAAGAAATTGAAGATTTAGATTCTAGGTATCTCTTTTGTAATGTAGAATTAATCTCATGGACAATAGCTTTATTTTTGTTTTGTGAGGATTTATTTGTGAGTGGTATTTTGTCATGAAATAGCCAAAGGGAGAGATTGTAAGGACCTCTATTTTTGTGATTGGCTTATTTCATGACATACCACATTGAGGATGATTGTGTAATAGGTAACTTAGGTCTTCTTGATGACTATCAAGGCAAGCTTCCAAGCATCTCCATGACTTCAAGATCAAGAGTTTCAAAACGTATACCACTTGACTTTGATTCTTGAAGAGATTAGGTGCCCACACACACACACACACTTGCATGCATATGTACTTATCTTGCATTTGTGTATCATTGCTATGTGTGATCATACCGATAAATACACCTTTTGGGATCCCCATTTCCTATCATTTGTTCTTCTTTTAGAGCATATTTTTGTATGTAATGTGTTTGTGAGTGTTTTGTAGGTACATGTTCTTTACGGAAAGTATTTGAGCTTAATTGAAGAGTTTGGAGGTTATTTGGGCTGATTTGGATGCCGTGCAGTACACCTAACGTTCGAGTGTCATATCCCCCTCCTCATAATGAACTACGTTAGCTACTACCTATTTTCGAAAAAGCCTCGGATGTCTACTTTCCAAAGGTATTTACAGATTGCAAGTCCGAGTTTTCTAGAGAAAGTTATGGCAATTTTCGTAACGGCGCGCGTTGATGGAAATTCTTCACCATAGGGTTAGGCGACTTGAGAGGTGACTTCACCCAAGTAGCCTCCCAAGTCGCCTTTAGCACTGTCAAAACTCATTTTCCAGCCCAGTATGTTAGGCGACTTGAGAGGCTACTTCCCCAAGTCACCTCTAATGTCGCCTTTTGCCTAGATCAGTCATTTTCAATCCGTTTTTTAGGGGTAATCTTGTCTTTTCACACCCAATTCTTTCTCTAACCTTCCAACTCTATAAATACACCATTTTCTCTCACTGTTTCAGACATCTCTTCTCTCCCTCTCACACTTAAAACACCTTTCTTCCATTTTTCTCATCTCTTTCACCTTCTCCACCAATTAAAGAGTGATTCAAGCTCCCATGAAGGTTTTTCCTCCATGGGAGCTCACCATACACCTCCACCTCCATTTTATACACTTCATCCACCCAATTGAGAGTAGATTGCAAGGAGATAAGATGAGTCTTTGACCAAAAACGAGCCAAGCATGAAAATGAGCTCTTAGAGGAGTTTTCTTCAAGGGTTGTATTTCATTTACTCATTCTCTTTGTATTTCTTGTTTTCTTAATTGTGTATCACGAATTTGGGGATTTTGTAAACCTACACTTGTGTAATAAATGTATTGATTGTTCTTAAATTCTTTGGGTTTTGTTCTATTATTTGATTTAAGCATAATTTCTCTCTTATTATGATATGAATGTGTGTGGATGGTCAAAAATCAATATATGTCCATGAATGGGTTTTGGAGTAGCTGTAATTTAGTGTAGAATTTAGTTGCCCATGATTGTTGATTGATCGGTGGATGACTAGAAATGCCATGAGTAGAATGATTTGAGTGTTTGAGTTTTAGCTCCAAAAAATGGGAGAAACTTGGTTGATTATGCATTCACATGCTAGATTAGGCGTTGGTTCTATATTCTTGTGCTTAATGGGTCTTTGTATTATGGCACAATTGCTCATCCTATGGCTTGGGTTGGGTGGTGAATTGATTTTGGTGAATTCCTTAACTTAAATTGAATGTTTTTTATGTTTAACAATCAACTATTTGCGCATTGTTATTTGGTGAGCATGTTCTCATTTTAGCCATCCATCTTAGGGAGATTAGAGATGTAAGGAGAGAGCTTTCTCTTTTATTGCGAGAGTTGTTCATTCATGAGATTAGAGACCGTCGTTTTTATCCAGTGGTTAGGATTATCGCGATTGACAACCTTGAGAACCCGGTGTTCGATTCCTGGTTCAGATGAGTTCTCCTCTCTATCTATTTTGTATTTCTCTCCTTGCATTTTTTCCTCGTCTTTGATGCATACTTTTATTCATTAGGAAGTTGATGTAAACCTAGCATTGTTGCCTATTTATTTAATGTGTTTGTTGATGGTTGAGTAGTCATTTGAAGTGATTAATGCTTTTGAGTGGTTAGCCACCGCTTGAATGAACTTTGGTTGTTGTGTGAAGAACCGAAAGGTGAAGCATGCAACGTGCATGAGTAGTTTGGCCGCTACATGCAGGTTAAGGTAGAAATACGCTAGGCTTTTGCATGTATAGTCGCTATATGTATCCCATAGTTCTTAATGAACTCGAGTGTAGTTCGAGTAACCATGTAGAAATAGGTTGTTGGTGCACGTCGGTATAGTCCTTATTACTTGAAAGAGAATATTGGCGAGGATTAAGTGGGCACGACTTTCAACATTGACTATGCATGTTTGTATGAAATTGTGTGATTGCTATGGTAGAGTCATTTACTTAGTGTAACCATTTACATTCCATATCACTCCATTCCACCCTATCATTGTACATATTGTTTATTTGTGTAGTTTGTTAGGTTAGTTTAGCATTTACTTTTCCACATTCTTTTGCATACGCAACACATGAGTCCGCTCGGCGTGTTGTAACAATAGCTAGAACTAGAGACATTTGGTGAATCCCACCACCCTACGGAATGATCATTGCTTGCCGCTGTGCTAGTCTCTGTGACTCGCACGCTTGCGAGGCCGAACTTAAATGTTTAATCTTTTGATGGCACTTCAACGTCGTGCCCATCAAATTGGCGCCGCTGCAGGGGAGGCGGCTTATTCTTTGATTGTTAATAGTTTTTGCTTCATTTTATTGCTTTTAAATTGCTTTGCGGTGTAGATTGTTATGTTGAAAAGAAGCACTTCTCTTACTCATGATTTTCATTGTGTGATCGACAATGTTTAGGCTAGGTTTGGGAGGTGTTGGTCGTGTTTTTGTTTTGTTATTTTTATTTATAGCATATGCATTTGATTTTCTTTGAGTTGTCTTGTGCAAGAACATAAATTTTCAGGTTGGATAGACTGCACAACTCAAGAGAGCATCGCGAGGGCTTGGTTGATTCGTTGACCACTTGTGAGTGCTTGTGCTCAGGGGCGGATCTATTTGCAAAGTAGCCTGGGCTGTAGCCCAGGCTAACTTTTTAAAAAGAATTTCCAAGTTATTATTTATTTACATGTTTGCCATTGAATTAGAGTTTTTCAAAATTACCTTTACTATATAAATCTATTTTCCATCTAACCCAACTAAACACAAAATAAGAAGTAAAACAGAGCATTAGATACAAACAAACAGAGTATCAAAGTACTAGAAAAAAAAAACCTTTCAAAAGCAAAAGTTTGACAACAAGTCAGTAATTGACTAATTGTTCAATATCCTTTCTAAACTTGTTTCACTCTCAAATTATTAGTTCATTATTGTATAAGAATTACATGCTTGTTTCCTATTTAGTCGTTATCTTTTTATGTATTATGTTTCGAATATGAATTTTGAGGGGTAAGGTTCATTATGTCCCCTCCTATCTTAATGTATCCTTAATTTTTAATTAATCTAATTTTCTTTTGTTGTCGAAGTTCATTTAAAAAAAATTATAATTAGTTTAGCCCCCCCCCCCCCCCCCCCCCCCCCCCCCCCCCCCCCCCCCCTGTAACGTCCTGGCTTCGCCCCTGCTTGTGCTTCAAGGGTAAAATGCTTTGCTTATTTTCTTTTTGTTTTCATTTTGTTTAGATCTAAGAGTGGATATGTGTTGTTCTTAGATCTTAAAGTGTTTGTTTTAGACAATTTTCAAATCTCTGCTCAAATCTTCCCTGTTTTGAATATTTTTGAGGAAAATGTTTCATTTAAACTGTACTAATCGGTTAAGAAATTAATTATTCTGTCCACGTTGCTTTCTTAGATTTTCATTACGATTCTGAATATATAAAGAACGTAAAATTCTGGGCAGTGGTTAAAAAGTTATGACCATTTCTTCGACCGAAGGTCAAGGGCGATGCCCTGTTTTTCGAAACTGCACGTACACTGTTTTCACTGTCCATTTTCACACTTTTTCCATGCGAAGATTGAAATACTTTCGAAATGGAAAGTGTGTATTTATATGTCTACTCTATGGTGTAAAAATTTTATCAAATTATTTTGAGTGATTTTAAAGATATGCACCCGTGGTTAGGATTATCGTGATTGACAACCGTGAGAACCCGGTGTTCGATTCCCGGTTCGGATGAGCTCTCTTCTTTATCTATTTTGTATTTCTCTTCTTGTATTTTTGTCTCTTCTTTGATGCGTACTTTCATTCATTAGGGAGTTGATGTAAACCTAGAATTGTTGCCTTTTTATTGAATGTGTTTGTTGATTGTTGAGTAGTCATTTGAAGTGATTAATGCTTTTGAGTGGTTAGCCATCGCTTGAATGAACTTTGGTTGTTGTGTGAAGGACCAAAAGGTGAAGCATACAACGTGCATGAGTAGTTTGGCCGCTACATGCTGGATAAGGTAGAAATACGCGAGGCTTTTGCATGTATAGTCGCTATGTGTGTCCCATAGTTCTTAATGAACTCGAGTGTAGTTTGAGTAACCATGTAGAAATAGGTTGCTGGTGCACGTCGGTATAGTCCTTATTACTTGAAAGAGAATATTTGCGAGGAATAAGTGGGCACGACTTTCAACATTGACTATGCATGTTTGTATGAAATTGTGTGATTGCTATGGTAGAGTCATTTACTTAGTGTAACCATTTACATTCCATATCACTCCATTCCACCCTATCATTGTACATATTTGTTTATGTAGTTTGTTATGTTAGTTTAGCATATACTTTTCCATATTCTTTTGTATGCGCAACACACGAGTCCGCTAGGCGTGTTTAAAAATAGCTAGAACTAGAGACGGTCGGTGAATCCCACCTTCCTGTGGAACGATCCTTGCTTGCCGCTGTGCTAGTCTCTGTGACTCGCACGCTTGCGAGGCTAAACTTAAATGTTCAATCTTTTGATGGCACTTCAACGACGTGCCCGTCAATGTGCATCTTTGTTTTTCATCACACTTCACACTTGCACAACATTCATATAGGTTAGGTGTGCTTGAACTTGTGTTTGAATCTCTAGATAAGAGAATTTCTCTTAACCACGGTGCAGGTCGCTGGCTGTGCACCTGCCTACATAGCGGTCCCAACAGCTGTGGGTTCTAGTTTGTGTCACGCGGTGTTTACCGCAGTGGATGCTCCTACCCATCCAGCGGTCTCAACCGCGGTCTATTCCAGAAGACCGATTCTTCTGTTACGTGGCATGTATAGTAGTCTAACCACGTGTCTGCACCGCGGTGCGCAGAGTGGTTTTGACGAGATTTTATTTCCCAAGTTCAAAATGACGTAGTCTTGACTAGGACTTCATATATATTATTCCTCTTCTTCTCTTGACTGACCAAGAGCTCAGAAAATCATTTTTAGAGAGAAGTTAGAGCTCCTGGAGAGAGAAAGCTTCAAGAAAGCATCTTTGACTCTCCAAAACCAAAACCCATCATCTTTATGCATCATTGAGTATCATTTAAGCATGTGTCTTCTTGGTTTATAACTAGGTAAGTTAGAACTTCATTGAATATCATTTATTGTTCTTCTTACTCTAGATTAGGTATCTATTGCTTGATTAAATACTTTGACTTTCTTTATTGCATATATTTATGAGTCTAAATTGCATGATTGAGTTTGTTTGTGATAGCTTGCATCATTAGGTTATTTTTTCCTAAATAGCTAATCCATAAATGTTCATGTATGTTTAATTGATGATTAGGTTAGCTTTGTGCATCTTGTCAAGTTCATGAATGTTTATATGAGTTTAATTGACAATTAGGTTGTTAGAATTACTCTACATATAATTTAGACCTCATGTGTGTGCATGTAGGCTTGTTAAATAATTAGGTTGTTAGATTGCATCTTAACATCTAATTAAGCATATAATGTTTAGTCTTGCACTTTATTGCATTAAGAATATTGACATATATTCACTTAGACTTTTAATTCTTTTCATGAGACAAAGTCTTATGGTTTCTAGGAGAAGTTGCATAAGCATTGAAGTCTTGCAACCAAAGGTTGGTTGGCAAGCATTGGTTGCCAAGAGCCACTGTAAAAAGCCTGTGGGTAGAGTAGGAGGTGCTCACGCCAAGAGTAGTGGATCATGGGATATCACTAGGGACTGAACCAAGAGTGGTGAGTGGTAGTGTCCATAGCCTGAGGTTGTCGAAAGTGAAGGTCCGAGTATCACTTGAGGGAGTAACCTTTTATTCATATAGTGGATTTATGTGCCTTTAGTGGCTAGCGTGGCTAGTCCCGTGGTTTTTCCCGTTTGGAAGGTTTCCACATAAAAATCAAGTGTTCTTTTAATTTCCACACTTTACTTGATTTTTAATGTTTGTTTGTTTAATGGTGGTTTGGTGTTGGTCGCTGGAATCTGACAATAATTGTGGTTTAGTTTGATGGTGCTGGTGACTGAAGACCTGTCTTTAAATTTTTTTTTTTTAGTTTTTTTTTTTTAAATTACAAGTATATTTATTATTGTTAAAAACAGAGTATTTATGTAATGTAATCAAGAATTGGGAGAATGAGTTATTGAATTAAACAACTTGGTTGGCTTTAAATAGCCTTACAAGATAACTGAAACAAAAAAATTGCAACCCACGTTCTGCAAATCTAATACGTGGTAACATGGCTAAGGAATAGGTCAAACAAATAACAAGTCCCTTAACAATAGGGATTATTAACAGAACCAAACTCTGGTGACTAAAAGATACTAACATGACTAAAAGATACTAACAACTTTAACAATTATATATATAGTTCTTAATTTCTTAATATTATTTGTAAAAAAATTCTTAATATTAATAGGTTAAATAATTTTGGTTTTTTTGGATTGCTTTGTAAAAAAATATTTATTCTTTTTAATACTCTTTTTGTTTTATTTTTTAATTTTTGATTTCTGTAAATATTTATTTTTTAATATTTTAATATTTATCATTTAAATTAATTTATAAAATACCATAATACCCTTTAGTCAGATAAGATTCTAGAACCTTTTATGTTGTTTTACCCTTTTACCCTTGTTGACCTAACAGAATTCTAAGAAACCCTAACAAAATTGGACGGTAAAGACTAAAATATAGATTTTAGAAAACTATAGGGATCTGTCAACATAATACTGAAAACCGGAGGACCAGTTTGACTAGTAGGTCAAACTAGAGGGACGAAAATGAATTTCACCATACATTTAAAAACAATAAAATCAAATAAATAAATTACTCAAAATGTAACAATAAAAAAAAAACTTAAAAGTTATGCTCAAAATTCCCTTTAAAAAAGAGTATTCTTAAAAAAAGTATCCTTAAAAAAGATAAACAAAATAAACTCCTAAAGAGTAACAGCATTTATTAAATTTTAAAATAAATTAAAAAACTAAAAAGATTGAAATAAAAATATCAGAAATAAGAATAGAAACATTAAAAGAAAAAAATTCAAACATGTTAGGGTTTAAGTTCTTGGACAGATTTAAAAAAAAAAATTCTGTACCTTATATTAGAATCTTATAAGGTCCAAATTTTCAAAGCAATCCCATGTTGTGCTCAGTCTCGTCCATTTGTCCTGCAAACTTCACCACCTTCAGCCACGTCATCACCGTTGCATGTCCACGTGGTTCTCCACTTACCCGCCACGTTTTCTATATCTATTTCCACGTGTCTCTCTTTCTCTCTATAAAACTATTTTAAACTCATGACTCATGAATATTGATGACACCACACAAAGAAAAACACAAACGCACTAGCTTAGAGAAATATTTCAATGGCCTCAAGCGACAAGTCCCCAGAACCCACAGTGCCGTACAACGGACGGCAGCCTCCGGGAGATCCGATGACGATGCAGCAACACATTCTGGACAAGGGAGCGTCGATGATGCAGTCTCTGAAACCCATCAAGAAGATGAACCAGCACGTGTGCACCTTCGCGTTGTACAGTCACGACATGTCTCGACAGATCGAGACTCACCACTATGTCACTAGACTCAACCAGGACTTCCTCCAGTGTGCCGTTTACGATACAGATGACTCCAACGGTTGTCTCATTGGTATTATTATAAATTATTAGTATGTTTATGTCATTGAATTCTCATATTGTGTTGTAGAATATGTATATTCATGATCACTTGAAATTTTGTACAGGGGTGGAGTACATAGTTTCAGACAAGATATTCGAAGCTTTGCCACAAGATGAGCAAAAGCTTTGGCATTCTCATGCTTATGAGGTTTTTTTTTTTTTTTTTTATAATTTTGGTTAGTGGAGACAATTACTTTTGAGTTTAGTATGAGATGATGTGATGGATAATACAGATCAAATCGGGCCTTTGGATTAACCCTCGGGTCCCGGAAGTGATAGCGAAACCAGAACTCAAAAATTTGACCAAAACCTACGGCAAGTTTTGGTGCACATGGCAGGTTGACAGAGGTAATCAACTATTTACTATTCTCTATATGTCCCCTAGCCTCCATAAAGTTTTACCCTTGGGTTTGGGGTATACAAGGGATCCCTTCAAATCTTAAAAAAAAAAAAAAAAAAAAAATTTGTTATATAGATGAGGGTGGATTTCTACCTCACTATTTTGCATGAGACGCCTGACAAATAGAGTACGTGTTACTACTTTACACATGTTTATGTTTAGTTTGAATTTCATAAGTAGACTTTGGCTCAGTACCATTATTGTTCATTATTGTATTGATTATCAAAGCCTTACTCACGAAAGCTTAATCATACAATTCAAACATATGTAAAGTAATACTACTCTGTTTACCACGTCTCACACTCAAATAGTGAGGTGGACATCCACCATTGCCTATGACACAAATTTCAAATTTATTTTAAGTTTTAAAAATCAAATCTTAAATTTATTGTAACAGTTTTAAAAAAAATGTGAATGCATCGCTCAGTGATGCATGCATGCACGTGCATACTGCTGTGCTTAATGCGGGGTGTTAATTACGTGTGAAGGTGATAGGCTTCCGTTAGGTGCACCATCACTGATGAATGATGATGTCTCCACAAGGAGTGAACTTGGGGATGGTGAGGCCGGAGCTGGTTCAGAAGAGGGATGGCAAATACAACATATCGACTGATTCCATGAAGCAGGGGAGGTTGGAGTTCAACGAGCCGGAGTGGATCAACCCACAGGCCGATTACTGGAAGCAGCACGGCAAAGGATTCGCCATCGACATTGAGCAGACTGAGATGAAGAAGATTGCACCTTTTCCATGATAAACACAACACACACACATTATATTGCATGTCCATTAATTAATTTCTCTTGGGAAATTGAGATGCGTGTGTTTGTTTGAACTAGATTTTATTAATGTATGTATGTGACTATGTGCTGTGTTGTGTAGAGATGTGTTTTGAATTTTGATGTACCTTGTACTTAGGGACTTTTATGATCTCTAGCTCCTGATTTTCTACATGTGTATTGTACAGCTACCTTAATTAAACTGTTCGTGCTTTATTATAAGATTTCTTCTTAGATCTTTGGCCTATCATGATTAAAAATAAATAAAAAATTATTCAAGGTGGATATTGTCAAGGATAGAAAAATAAACTAAATTGGTGAGTGAATTCATGTGAAATTTGAGCTTGAGAAAATTAAAGAGTAAGTGTTGGTAATTTATTATATATAAAAAAAATCCTGGTAATTGAAAGTCCAAAAAGGATTTTTTTTTATTTTCTATTTAACTTTTTTTTAAAGTTAATTTTTTTTACTTTTTATTTTCAATTATTTTTGGTATTTTTAAATTTTTTTATTTTTTTTAAGTATTATATAAATTCGAGGTTTTTTTTTTGTATAAGAGGATTCGTACTCATAATCTTGTATTCTCGTGGGTTTTATTTTGGAAAGGGAAGGATTTGAACCCACAAAATCGTGGAGTCCAAAAAGGATTTTTTTTTATTTTTCTATTTAAGTTTTTCTAAAAGTTAATTTTTTTTTACTTTTTATTTTCAATTATTTTTGGTATTTTTAAATTGTTTTATTTTTTTTAAGTATTATATAAATTTGAGGTTTTTTATAAGAGGATTCGTACTCATAATCTTGTATTCTCGTGGGTTTTATTTTGAAAAGGGAATGATTTAAACCCATAAAATCGTGGTGTATGTATGAAAGGTATACCACCGAATCTTAAAAATAAAGGAATCTCATTAATAGTTTAATTTAATTTAAACCTAAAAAATAGAAAAGACAAAAAAAAACTACCTTTAAACATAATTTTTGCTGGTGGAAATTAGCTATAGGTTTTGCTATTGCAAATTAGTCTAAACTATGGAGAAAATTTTTTATGGGTCCATCTCAAAGTTGATGTTGGTGAGATGGGTCCAATGAAAGAACGATATGTCACAGATATTAAAACTTAAATTTTCTCTTCCTTCCCTCAATAATACAGTAACATATGGCAAAGTAATTGAAACAAAAATTCTCATAGCACATGTCTTCTCCTATGTAATTGAAACAAAAGTTCTCACAACAAAAGTTCTCACAGCACATGTCTTCTCCTATTCCTTATGAAGTTACATTTCTCTCTCCTACACCATTCAAAATTATTTTGCATTTTGTGAAGTGACCTTTCTCTCTCCTACACCATTCAAAATTATTCTACATTTTGTAGTGGTTAAAAATACATCAGCCCAAATAATCAGACATTATAATTCTCATACCTAAAATTAGTCATTTTAAATAAATAAGCTAGACACAATAAAGCCCATGGCCCAATAATCAAGCTCAATAGGGGTCTAATCTCAATAGGTTCAATCATAAGCTTGGTCCAAAGCAATTGGATAAAGGCACAATAAAAGACCTATATCAGTGAAAGTCAAACTTGGACCATGTCAAACCATTGGAAAATCTTCCATCTTTAAGTCTATAACATCTACATCAATGCCATAAAGTCTATAACATCTATATCAATGCCATTTATTTTGTAATGTCTACATCATTGCTATTAAGTGAGCCAGCTATTGGCTCACTGTCTTCCTCATATTAATAGCAACCCCCTCTCATTCGTAAGGGGGGTTGAAATCTCTAAGTTTGAGAATATACTGGTTTGATAAGTATTATGAATTTTGTATTTTAATGGTATAAAATCCGATTTAAAACGGATTAAGACTATTATCAAAATAACAAAACATAAAGCAATTTTCGATATTGGTACAGTATAAACTATATACTACGAAAAAACATATTATATATATTCGTACGGAATTGAACAAAGGTGCCCATTTAAAATTTTTTGCCTCGGGCCTCCAAAAACTCAGAACCAGCCCCATAGACTCCTGGAAAATGTTGAGGATATGTTGGAAAAAGTAGACAACTCATCTGGTTAAGAAGTGATGCATGTTCTAAGAGAAATGCATTTGTAGTGTGTCGTGTCCTGATTTTCTCGACATAATTGGTCTCTAATAAACTTAAAAGTTTCAATACATGTATGTATGATGATTCCTCTTCTTCAATTTGGCTCTTTGCAGGACCATAATCTTGTTCAAGTTGTTTGGAAAATCCTTTTCATCACTTTTACAGTTCCACCTACAAGTGATATATATTGTATAATGAGAGCGACACGTGAGGCATAGATGTTAAAGCTTAAGATTAAGATTATCCCTTTGCTTATATACGGTGAGTGAACCTTATAAGATGAGCTCTGCTATTACTTGATGAGGGACATGCATATGTTACGGTGCATACCCTTTTGGTTTATGTTGCTTGCCGAAAGTCCGAAACCACTTAAAATTCAATTGTGTGTCCCTCATAATATGATGGTTATGCTTTTTTTGTTTTTAGGCACAAGGTAGAAGCTAAATTAAATGAGAGAAAACGTACATCTTGGTATAGTGATTTAAGTTGATAGAAGTCCCGTGTGACTTGTTCAAAACCTCACAATTGAGGTTTCCAAACAAAAACACAGAAGAACCATAGCATTTTTATTTTAAAATTTTGAAATGCTAATACATAGTTCTACTGTAACGAGTTAGTATGTTTGTTCGGTCATTGACACATTCATATCTTGCAGCTTACATGCCACATTCGAGCCTTTTATATGCGGTGACGAATGATGTGAAGAAAGAAGCTCAAGAAAAAGCTAACACTCTTGATGACATTTTTTTTTAAATATTACAATGATTTTAAGATTTTTTTCCAACTATTAAAATAAATTTCAAATTTGTGTTATAGATGAAGATGGATTTCTACCTCACTATTTTGCATGAGAAGCGTGGCAAAAAGAGTATAATGTGTTATAGATGAAGATGGATTTCCACCTCACTATTTTGCATGAGAAACGTGGCAAAAAAAGTGTTATTAATTTAAACATGTTTGAATTGTATGATTAAGCTTGAGTTTATTTTTGCTCACCCCCTTCAAGGGGTTAACATTACCCCACATGTTGACATATGTCCATTTATTAATTAATTGTTGACAAAATTAACTATCATAAGGGTAAATAGGTAAATTAATAATTAATAAATTGTCATATATTAACATGTGGGGAGGGGGTAATGCTCACCCCTTTCATATGGGGGGTGAGCAAAAATGAACTCATTAAGCTTTCATGAGTAAGGCTTTGGTAATCATTACAATAATGAACAATAAGGCAGTCTTGATTTATTCAATACTAAGAGAAATAGGTTCCTGAATTTTGTCATTCAATACTTAGAGAAATAGGTTCCTGAATTTTGTCCTGAACACTAATTAATTGTGTTGAACAATCCGCCAAGAAGCAGCTATAAAAGCACTTAAATCCATTCCAATGTTTCAAACTTTCAACTTGTAAAAAGCAGAAAAAAGAGAGAAGTGCTTTAATGGCTGTTTCTGCTTTGTCTTTTATAATTTCCTCCTATCCTGTTCGATGTTCTTGTCCTGGAAGCAGTAACCATGATCCTAATAAGCAAAAGCTGAGATATGTTGGGAATTTTACTAAACCTGCCAAGGTTGATTTGCTGGGCAAAACTGCTGGAGTGGCTAGCACTTTCGTGGCTTCTGTTGCTGATCAAAAGTTGTACATGAACAAAGTTGAGAATGCTGATCAAAAGTTGTACATAATATCATTCATTCAAATTTATTTACATTAGATAATTACCTGCAAAAGATTGAGAATGCTTTCAAGTGTTGCAGTTTTATCAGCACCAACTTCATAGGATCGAATCACAACCGTCTCTGTATCCAACTCCTCGTTCGATGATAAGTCCCTGTCGATAAGCATTCTCAAATCTCAACTTTGTTCATGTACTACTTTTGATCAGCATTCTCAACTTTGTTCATGTACAACTTTTGATCAGCAACAGAAGCCACGAAAGTGCTAGCCACTTGAACAGTTTTGCCCAGAAAATCAACCTTGGCAGGTTTAGTAGAATTCCCAACATATCTCAGCTTTTGCTTATTAGGATCATGGTTACTTCCAGGACAAGAACATATAACAGAATATGAGGAAATTCTATAAGACAAAGCAGAAACAGCTATTAAAGAACTTCTCTCTTTTTAGCTGCTTCTTGGCGGATTGTTCAAGACAATTAATTTATGTTCAGGACAAAACAAAATTCAGGAACCTATTTCTCTTAGTATTGAATATATCAAGACTGCCTTATTGTTCATTATTGTATTGATGACCAAAGTCTTACTCACGAAAATAAGCTTAACCATACAATTCAAACATGTGTAAAGTAATAACACCTCCATGCCACGTCTCTCAAACAAACAAAATAGTGAGGTGGAAATCCATCTTCATCTATAACACAAATTTCAAAATTATTTTAATAGTTAATAAATTTCATATTGTTAATTAATTAATTTCTCTTGGAAAATTGAGATGCTTGTGTTTGTTTGAACTTGATTTTAATTTATGTATGTGACCATGTGTTGTGTTGTGTAGAGATGTGTTTTGATGTACCTTGTACTTTGGGACTTTTATTATGTCTACCTTCTGTTTTTCTACAAGTGTATTGCACAGCTACCTTAATTAAACTGTTCGTGCTTTATTATAAGATTTCTTGTTACATATTTGGCTTATCATGAAAGTTGAAAAATAAATAAATTAGATATATATATGGAGGAGGTTTACCGGTACGGATATCTACCGTTTGAGATTCTTGAGATTGAATTTCTATCGATTTTTTTTCTTAAATATTTTAATTTGATCTCCACCGTTCAGCTCTAACTATCTATAAGAAAAAAAAAATTATTTATAAATTTCTATCTCATACATGGATAGTAGAGATTTAGATTTTTTTTTATATAATTTATTTTTTAATTTAGAGGCATTAGGGGATTTTTGTCTTTTCACACATTTTTACGGACTCATAGTCAAGTCAACCCTAACACTTGACAGTCAGATACTAATGACAGGGATGTTAGTATCATTTTTTGATAACGTTGTTTTCCTAATGTATATTTCCAAAACCTCATATGGTGGCCAGTAATTTATTGAAAATTCAACGATAAGTAAAAAATTGACTTTTCCAAGTAAATTATTAACTTAATCCAAATGTAAATCTCCAAAACCTCATATAGTGGTCAGTAATTTATTCCAAATTCGATGATAAGTAAAAAATTGACTTTTCCAAATTTACTTGGGACTAAAATGAAGTTTGCTCCATTAAATTGGACAGCATTACCATTGATCTCGATTTTTCATAAGAATATCAGGATTTATGGTGAAATGAGATTGGTCCGATGATAAACCCATTTGAACCCACACTTATGTACTATGAGGTTGTGGGTTCGAGTCATTCTTCTCTAAAAAAAACACTGAATTAATATAAAATTATATAAAAAAAAAAAGTTAGCCCAATATCACTCATGGCAATAGTTAAGTATTAGTATGTTGAGAGTCTAGACTCTCAGGACCGGAGTAACCATAACTGCAAATTAGTGTAAACTATGGGGTTATTATTGTATTATTAAAAGATAAACGCAACTTTAGTTTTGAATTTTCCATCACCGATAGAATCCTGATCTATATTAGGAGGGCCAAGATCACATCACACGAACCCACATCTGACTCACACCGTATCTAATTCTCCAACACAACCATATACCATTCCAAGTTCCATCATTTTTATTCCTCAACTCTCCCACTGAATCCGCTCAAATCCAAGTTGCATTTAATGAAAAAAATAAATATGGCATCTTTACTGACTTAATTAGCTTGTTAGCCATTCATCGTTATGGAAGTCACCGAGTCGTCAGCTGTCGCGACGCCGGCAATCCAAAAGAATGTGTACTCTGTGTGGGCAATTCCACCGGAAGATGTGGGGGCGAGACTGAAGAAGTTGATGGAAGGTCTTAAGTCCGATTTCGGGGGGGCCCACTTCGATCCCCATGTAACCGTCGTCGGGGCCATCAATTTAACGGCGGAAGATGCGGCGGAGAAGTTCAAATCAGCTTGTGAAGGACTGAAGGCGTATAATTGCAGCGTGGATCGTGTCGTTACTGGGACTTTCTTCTATCAGTGTGTTTATTTGCTGCTTCATCCAAACGGTGAGGTTTTTTTTTTAATTATATATATATATAAAAATTAATCATATTGATATGTTGATTTTTGTTTCTTTGATCAACATAGTTGAGTAATGTGTTAGTTGTTGGTTTGTTATCAGGTAGTGGAAGCTAGTGCTCACTGCTGTGGTCATTTTGGATACAGCAATTCCACACGTAAGTTGTATACATTATCACTTCTATTTCAAGCTTTTGTGATTTCCCCAAATGTTAATGTGTTACAGTTTTACATATTTTGTATGAAATCTGATAGTTAGGTTCAGTAATTCTTGTTCAGTCTAAAATACTGAGGTGGGTTTTAGCTTTTAAGTTGTAATAGAAACTGTCAATGCAATGTTGTTAGTTTTGTCTTTGTAATTGTACATTTTTGGGGAAAATAAACATCTGATTCTCAAAATGTTACCTGAGTTGATTAATATTAGTTTGTGAATTATATAAGTGATTTCACAATCTTGGAATCTTAGGTTCTGTTTTCTTAACACAAAAGCATGTGTGCCACTGCCATAGACTTGTAGGGAATATTTTCGAAAGCTTGGAGCATATCTCAAGAACTGTAGAGGACAGAACAGATGAGGAGTTGGTTTACATTGGAGAAATGTTGAGGATATGTTGGAAAAAGTAGACAACTCATCTGGTTAAGAAGTGATGCATGTTCTAAGAGAAATGCATTTGTAGTGTGTTGTGTCCTGATTTTCTCGACATAATTGGTCTCTAGTCTCTACTAAACTTAAAAGTTTCAATACATGTATGTATTATGATTCCTCTTCTTCAATTTGGCCCTTTGCAGGGCCATAATCTTGTTCAAGTTGTTTGGAAAATCCTTTTCATTACTTTTACAGTTCCACCAACAAGTAATATATATTGTATAATGAGAGCGATACATGAGGCATAGATGCTAAAGCTTAAGATTAAGATTATCCCTTTGCTTATATGCGGTGAGTGAACCTTATAAGATGAGCCCTGCTATTACTTGATGGAGGACATATGTTACGGTGCATACCCCTTGAGTTTGTGTTGCTTGCCGAAACCACTCAAATGCAACTGTGTGGCCCACACTTACAATTAGACAACTAATACGGTGGTTATGCCTTATTGCTTTTAGAAACAAAGCAGAAGCTAAATTAGATGAGAGAAAAATTACATCTTCGGATAGTGATTTAAGTCGATAGGAGTCCCGTGTGACTTGTTCCAAACCTCACAATTGAGGTTTCCAAACAAAAACAAAGATGTACCATTGCCTTTTTATTTCGAAATTGAAATGCTAAGACATAGTTCTGTCATATCTTGCAGCTTACATGCCACATCTGAGCCTTCTATATGCGGACTTGACAGATGATGAGAAGAAAAAAGCTCAAGAAAAAGCTAACACTCTTGATGATAGCATTGACAAATTGAGCTTCCCAATTACTCGCGTTGCATTGTCCAAAAATACATATTTGGCCAAAAAATAAGGAAAACTTTTTGAGTTTTACTGAATTTAAAATTTGCAATAATAAAAAGGTTATGAATTTTTGTCTTTTTATATGTTCCATGTGAAACCTTATATTTAGATAGCTTATTCACATTTTTTCTTGCTTTCTCATCTCTCAATATCTTTAAATCATTACTACCTTTCTGCACCAACCAGACACCAAAAAAGTCCAGCTAGGAGCTATGGTACTCTATCAACTTTCATGTTATGTAATGTATCTCAAATTTCAAGTTATCAACTTTCCTTTTTCACCCACAATGATCCATATGTTTCTTATTAATTCATTGCAGGCGAAAGCTGATCATCTTCATCATGATCTTGTTGAAGGAAAGGTGGACTGGAAGGGAAGAACAGCTGTGAAGAAAACGCATGGAGGAATGAAGACTTCTTTGCTCATCCTAGGTATATGAAACTGTTTATCAATTGCGATAATAGTGACCCCATACGAAAGAAAACATGCGGCATCCCGCATTAGAATTGTCATGATCTTGTTTAATATATTTCAGTTTTTTTTTTTTTTTTTTTTTTTTGATTTGGTTTAATTGGGTTTGATTGGATTGTTGTGTAGGTGCATTTGGTTTTGAAAACTTGGCAACAGTTTCTCTGGCTGTGAACCTGGTGACATATTTCAATGGAGTGATGCATTTTGAAATAGCTGATGCAGCCAATGAAGTGACCAACTACTTGGGTACTAGTTACATCCTCTCCATTTTGGTGGCTGTTCTTGCAGATACTTATATTGGCATATTTAAAGCTGTCCTAATTTCAGGAACTGTTGAGCTTCTGGTATGTTTGCTTACATAACATAAGGTAATCTTAATTTAGTAAATATTAAAAATATCTTATTTAAATTTAATTTTCAATGTATATTCTGCAGGGACTGGCATTGCTAGCAATCCAAGCTCACTATCCGAAGGTGAAGCCACCTCTTTGTAATATGTTTGATCCAACTACTCATTGCAAGAAAATTGAAGGTGGTGATGCTGAAATTCTGTTTATTGCACTCTACTTAATAGGCATGGCACTGCAGGAATCAAAGCTGCTCTGCCTCTCATGGTGCTGATCAGTTTGATGACAAAGACCCTCAAGAGGCCAGGCACATGTCCAACTTCTTCAATTACCTCTTGCTTGCTCTCTGCTTCGGTGGTTCTATCAGTTTAACCTTCGGTGTGTGGATCCAGGACAATAAAGGATGGGATTGGGGATTCGGGTTTGGCGCCATTGCCATGTTCTTGGGTTTGATCACCTTTGCTTCAGGATTGCTTAAGTATCGGTTACATCCTGTGAAAAAAAAACAAGTGTCATAATTGAAGTTGTACAGGTATATGTTGTGGCCATTCGAAACCGGAAACTTCAACTTCCTGAAGACCCTTTGGAGCTCTATGAGCTTAACGAGGACAAAGAAGCTGCTATAGATTCAGAATTTCAACCTCATAGAGATATTTTCAGGTATAAATCAGTAACTGTATACGATGTCAAAGCCAGAAATACAAAAATAAAAAATTTTGCTTTCAAAATATAAAGCTATATTTCATAAGCTTTTTTATATAATTTTTAACACTTTTTGAGGGAGGGGGGCCATGCCCCTATCCTCCCCACACTAAATAACTTGTGTGAGAGGGCTGAAATTGTTATAACGTATAAATACTATTGTTGGACCATTTATTAAATCTGTTAGGAAAACGTTACTCAGAAACCTGAAAAAGTGTCATTTGTCCTGGTGCAGGTGCTTGGACAAAGCAGCAATTCAAACATCAACAGAAGATACAGAAACTCCAAATCCATGGAAACTCTGCAGGGTAACCTAAGTCGAAAATGCGAAAATCATACTAGGAAGGGTTCCAATATTTTGTTGCACCATTATTATGACACTTTGCCTAGCTCAGCTTCAAACCTTCTCAATCGAGCAAGGTCTAACAATGGACACAAGCCTCACTAAGTCATTTAAAATACCACCAGCTTCCCTACCCATAATCCCAGTCGCATTCCTGCTCATCGTAGTGCCTGTTTACGATCAAATATTCATATCATTTACTCGTAAAATCACAGGCATCCGCACAGGCATAACCCATCTGCAACGAGTGGGAGTAGGCCTAGTTCTTTCTTCTCTGTCCATGGCTACAGCTGCAATAATGGAAGTGAAACGAAAAGTCGTGGCACGAGACCACAACATGCTTGATGCCATTCCTATACTTCAGCCACTCCCCATCAGCGTATTCTGGTTGTCCATTCAATTCTTCATATTCGGATTGCAGACATGTTTACGTACGTAGGACTTTTTGAATTCTTCTACTCCGAAGCACCCAAAGGACTCAAATCGGCCTCTACTTGCTTCCTTTGGTGTTCCATGGCGCTTGGATATTATCTGAGCTCAATTTTGGTTAGCATTGTCAATAGTGCAACCAAGGGAAGCACAAAGAGTAGAGGTTGGTTAGGAGGAAACAACATTAACAGGAACCATTTGAATCTCTTCTTTATGTTGCTTTCAATATTGAGTTTGATCAATTTCTGCTTTTATTTGTTCTTTGCTAAGAGGTACAAGTACAGATCCCAGAGTACAGTGGTTCCTGAAGAGAGTAACAAGGCCATTGATTGAACCAATACATTCTTAGATTATGTCTCCTTTTCATTTTAATTTTTTTTTCTCTGGTATCTTCATTCCAGTATCCATTTCTACATCAAATTTGTTATGTAATACCAGTTTTTTTTTTTTTTTTGTATTTTAAATGATTATGTTAATTTATGTTCAAAGGGTTCATGTTAAAGCTAAATGAGTTGTTACATGCACTGTTCTGTAGTCCATTGAGTTAGTTTATGGAATATGTACTCACTTCATAGCATTAGTTTCATGCACGATTTACATTAATTAAAAAAAATCTCCAACAAATAATCAATACTTGTTAGATTCAGATACAACCTATTATGTAAAGGAATTTATCCTATTTATAAACATTGCCAGATTCTGTTTTCACCAATCCATAAGCCACTCCAGGATAAGAGAGGCAATAAGATCCAGTTTCATAAAAAACCTGTAACAATGCTGTCAAATATATTAGCCCAAGTTGATATTATAAGCCCAAATACAATATCAAGCCCAGAAGCCAACATAGCACCCATATCAGCCCAACTGAAGTCAATATGTAGGACGATGCGTTTGGTATCAGATCACATTCCACTTTACGAATTCATTTTTTGATCCAGGGTTTTCAAATTTCGTGAAAAATCTCTGTAAAAGCTCTCTTGGTTTTTCCTTGTAATCTTGGTGAATCCAAGGGTTTGTTTCTCTGTAATTTGTGTGAGATCAGTGTGCTCTAAGAGAGTTTGATGAGTGATTCTTGCTTTGTGAGGGCGAGTGACTTGTTATTGTAAGATCTGTTACCAGATCGAGAGAGGAGTTGTTGATCTGTATATAGTGGAGAGGCAGCGGGAGAGAGCTCCTGTAAAAAGCACAACGTGGATGCAGGCCATTCTTGGCTGAACCACGATAAATCATGTTGTTTTTTGTGATATTTTTCTGTTGCCTCTTAGTTTCGTTTACATTTGTGATTTGTTTCTTTGATCTGATATATTTCTGATCTCTTGTAACATATCAGAATATTGTTGGTACTGATCTTTCTGTGAAGAGTTTAGTTTCTATTATTATATTTTGTGAATCTTGCAGGTGTTATAGAAAATAAAACAGGATGTTAATGGATCTTTGTATCTTGAAGTAGACCAATTAATAAGGTCTACTTCAAGAATGTTATTGAAATTAATATTCTTTATTAATTGCGTTGTATTCACAACAAATACAACATAATTAATAAAGAATATTTGTTGATCTCCATCAGCAATGAATTGCCGAATTGGGGTGGCTTTCAATTCAACATTGACTAAGAAATATATGTGCCACAATTCAACATTGGTTTAATTAAATACCAAGTAATTTTTTTGAAGTATTAAATACTAAATATAATAGTTGCTGAAAATACTGCTATATCTATTAGCTCTCTTAATTATAGCATCTATTTTCTTTTATTTTAGTTTCTTTGAAAGTAAAATCACGATTACAACCCTTAAAGTTTATATATGTACTGAATGGGCAGGGTTTATGAAACTTTATGACTTGTAGATTATACAATGGACATGTGTAAAGTGAAAGGCAATAAAAAAATTATTTAAAAAAAAATTCCAAGCGGTGGCCTAGACTGATTGAGAAAGTAGAATGAAAACGTTGTCTGGTAAAATATAAGGATAAGACTGAAGAGTGCAAAAGGATAAACCAGAAGGTAAAGTGAATCGAGAGACATTAAAAACTAAAGCATAATTAGAGTGCAAGCGGTGGTGATTAAGAAAGTAAAGGTTGGGTTCATTTCTCTCTCTCTCTCTCTCTCTCTCTCTCTCTCTCTCTCTCTCTCTCGTTTCAATTAGGATTTCTTTCTTTCAATTTTACTGCTTATTCATTTCAATTATAGCACTCCTTTTTATTTTCTTTGATTTTCTTCGAAAGTCAAATGACATATACTATACAACCCTTAAAGTTTATTTTCTTTCTTTGAAAGTAAAATCACAATTACAACCCTTAAAGTTTATATATGTACCGAAGGTTTATGAAACTTTATGACTTGTGAATTATACAATGGACATGTGTAAAGTGAAAGGCAATAAAAAAATTATTTTAAAAAAAATTCCAAGCGATGGCCTAGACTGATTGAGAAAGTAGAATGAAAACGTTGTCTGGTAAAATATAAGGATAAGACTGAAGAGTGCAAAAGGATAAACCAGAAGGTAAAGTGAATCGAGAGACATTAAAAATTAAAGCATAATTAGAGTGCAAGCGGTGGTGATTAAGAAAGTAAAGGTTGGGTTCATTTCTCTCTCTCTCTCTCTCTCTCTCTCTCTCTCTCTCTCTCTCGTTTCAATTAGGATTTCTTTCTTTCAATTTTACTGCTTATTCATTTCAATTATAGCACTCCTTTTTATTTTCTTTGATAATTTGAAAGAAGTACAACTCGATTTGATCTCTAATTGGCGTACACAAAGCAAAACTCAAACTCAAACACATGACCCAAGATTCAGTTTGATAAACTGAGCTCACCAGGATATTAAATAAATAATAAAATAATTAAATCATCCACATGTAATCATGAGACATGTGTAAATGCATGATGCAATGAGGTGGTAAAAAGAATTGGAGGTGTCAAAAGCTGGTGAGAGGTGGTAATAATATAGATTAAAATAAGAATAAATAAGGGAATAAAATAAGAAGAGAGGAAGGTGGCAAGCGGTTGGATAAGGAGAAGAAGAATAAAATAAAATAAGAAATGGAAATAAAAGAAAGAAAATGGAAGAGGAGAGAGAGAAGGGTCATTTGACCAAAACAGAAATATAAATAGAATAGAAAGAAGAAGAAACCGAGAAAGAGAGAGATAGAACCAAGAGACTGAAAATTAGGATGAGAGAGACCAAGATTCAGATAGAGAAAGAGAGATGTTTTGAAAGACAAAATAGAGTAAGAAAAAAGTAAATAGAAATAAAAGAAACCTGAGAGGTTTGGGCAAATAGAAGAAAAGAAGAAGCAGAAGAAGTTGAGAGAAATAATTAGAGAGAAAAAGAAAGAATAGCTAAAGAAGAACAAATAAAGTTATAGATGAAGAAATATGCATTGGATATATACCAGATAAGTGATTTAAGTTTGGCCTCTAAGTTTGAGATACAATAAAGTTTATTGGATTATTTCAATAGATACTAAATTGAGTTTTATGTATTTTAGGGCGGATCCAGAAATAGATGAATTCAAGAGGGAACCAGTCTCAGAACAGATTTGAGCGCATGAGTTATGTGGTTGGATACTTTTATTAAAGTTATTTGGCGGTGAATGATCTAAGTTACCAATGGATTTTTCTATCATGATGCCTAATGTTAGAGAGAGTTGTGTTATCTTTAATCACATCAAAAGGTCTTGAATTGATAGTTGGTTGCCTTAGTAGGAAATAACCTGAAGTTCAATGTCGACGGGCCGGCTAGAGGGAAGCCGAGGCCAGCTGGTATCAGTGGTGTTCTTAGGAATTTCGATGTCAAGATCGTGTGTCTTTTCTCCTTGCAGTCGGTGTTCAAGACTCAATTACGGCCGAGATCCTTGCCATTCGGAAAGCTGTTGAGTTGTGTTCATCAAGCCATAGTTTGGTCAATTGTAATATCCAAATCGCAAGCGACTCTTTGGTCGTTGTCTCCTGGGCAAATAGCAGTGACAACTTCGGGAGTCTCTTCCACCTGGATTCTATTTTGGTCATTCGAGGTCATCTACAAAAGATGAAAGGCATTTCTATTGCTTTCAATTGGAGGAGTTCTAATGAAGTGGCTGATAGCTTGGCAAAGTTCAGTTCGAATGGAGGTGAGGTGAGGCTAGGCTGGAATGGTGGGAGTAGGTCGGCGGAGGTGTGGTTCCTGTCTGCTGCTGTTTGCGGCTTCTTCTGCTACTGCTTGTTCTTCTTGTTTTGCTTTGCTTTTGGCTGTTTGGGTCTATTTCTTGGCTGTTGTTTGCTTCATTTTTGGGTTGTAGCCCGCCCTGTTTTGATTCTTCGTGGTGTTGTGTTGTTGTCTGTGTTTGCCGTTGTTCAGCTGTTGGTTGCCTGCGTTTGGCTCCCCTGTTCGTTTTGGTTCCTTTTTGGCTCCTTGCCATAATAAATTCTCTATTGTTAAAAAAAAAGTTACCAATGGAGTGCTGCTGATTTTGTTCTCGAAGATGTTAATAGTCTTATTCAAGGAGGTTGGGGTTTTTAAATACCAGGTTATTTCATGCAATGCAAACGGGGTGGCCCATAACCTTGCCTCCATGGCTTTGTTTTCTAGAAGGAATGAAGGATTCATATGTGGAAAGATGACTTTCCCAGTTGTTTTGTTTCTTAGTTTCTCTGTTTTGTGTTTGTCATGTTTATGTCAAAAAAAAAATACTATGTGATTTGTGTTTTCATAATTGAATTATGTTTTGTGGGTGTTAAGTTGTATTGTAGGCTTGTTTTGAGGGAAATCCATTCAATACAGTTCCAGGACCTTTCATGCTTTTGGCGGTGCATGAGATCTAAACATAGATATGTAGTGTTTAATATATGATTTTGAGATTCTCCTTTGATATATTTATCATAAATTTTCTTGGCTCTATATTTATTTTATTAATCGGTAATTGGCATCAATGACAGACAACCTCTTGAATTGTTTTATTTTTCTATTTGATTGTGTAAGACATCTAAAGTAACATAATATTTACGTGCATGAGAAACAATGAAACACTTTAGATTTGGGGCATTGTAATCTGGTTAAGGAGGCAAAGGAAGATGTTATATACCTAGGTATATTATAACTTTTATTATCAAATTATAAGTTATTGATGGGGTTGAAATCTTTTTAAATTTTGGTTTGTGTTGGTTGGCACTTGGTAAATTATGTGATAAAGATATTGGTTGTATCTTTGTTATATTAAGTTAGTTACACAAAGTATGCCATTTTGGTTCTTTGTAATTTCCAATGTTCTAGAAATCGGCCTAGTCGGTCGACTAGGCCTTAAGCGGTTCCGGTCATCGCGACTAGGCCCTATTCGGCCTTTTTGAGCGGCTGGCCGACTGGTTAGCCACTAAGGCCGACTGGTCGGCCGCCTAGCCCAATTTTTATTACTGATTAGTCGGCCTATGTGAAGAGTAAACGATCTGCTTTTTTCTCCAAACACACAAACGGATATCAAGAACAAAACAAAGAACAGAGAACAGAGAGAGATTCCATCTGGGTCTCACTCAAAACAACCATTAATGAAATCTGAAGCTTTATCAGGTTCGTCCCTAACCATGACCATGACTTTCCCATAAAAAACCACACCACAACAAGACCATAACCCATTACCAGAAGCCTTACCAAAACCTTATAACATCAATCACAAGAAGTCCTCTGTGACTTCTCTAATTGGAAGCCGAAACTCTTCGCACTTCTTTCAAAGAAGACACTTACTTCGTCTCCCAACTCAAATCCTCTGAAAAAGAAAAAAAAATAACATACAAAAAAAGCTAAAAAAGAAGATGATTAAGAAGAGGATGAGTAATGAGTTACAGATTGAGAAAACAAAATAAAGAAAAAGATGGAGTCATGGAGCTTGAAGAGAGATATGGAGATATAGAGAGAGAGTTGTTGAAATAGGGAAACTTTATCAAGAAGAAGAGTGAAAAAAATCAAAAAAACAAATGGTGTCAACCAAAGTGATGGTGATCGGTGAGAGTGGGTGGCTCTGTGATGTAACACGGCATCAAAACCAAAAAAAATTAAAAAATATAAAAAAGAAAAGTAAAAATAATAAAAGACATAATAAATAGAAGAGAAAAAAAATAAGGAAAAAATATATATATTGCCGCCTAGGCACTGACTAATTGGCGTCTAGGAGGTCTAGGCCCTAGGCGCCGGTCCACCGTACGACTGACGCCTAGCGTATACTAGAACATTTGTAATTTCTGTATCAAATAGATTATTTGATTTTGTTGTATTTTCATTCTTATATTCACATGTTTAATTGAGATGGTTTCTTTTATAAACTCTTGGAGTATCTTATTTTTAGAAAAATCATTTGGTTTCCAATCAAATGCGCCTATAAATCTTTTTTAATTGTTATTGTTAACATAATATATGAACAAAGTTGTAAAGGCATGCAAAATCGTTTCACTTTATCGAGAATCAACTGTCTTAAATAACTTATAAACCGAAGAAAAAAAACACAAAAATTAAAATTATAAATATAAATGCATTGTAAAAAAAGTAAAAATATAAAATGCAAGAACATGCCTTGCATATGCCACCAAACCTAGTATATATATAGTGAGTCTCTCAAGAGGGATTCTCGGTAAGGACTTTAATGAAATCACATCATTTTTTATGAATTTTTTTTGTGGATGATAAGTTTATTAAAATCTACATATGAATAAATTTTGAGAATTTTCAAACACTATAACTATTTTTCTTGAATTTTCTATATTTCGTCCATTTAACAAAATTAGGACGAGAAAAATTAGGAAAAACAGTTCTAATGCATAAAGATTTTTCAAATTTTATTTATAGATACATTTCATTGAACTTATCATCTACTAAAAAAATTTATATTAAAATTCATAAAAATCAATGAGATTTCTCAAAGAATTTCTCATGAGAGACTCAATATATATATATATATTTAGTTTGACATCGAGGGGGTTGAAAATCTAGCTATCTAACTAGAACAAACGTATATATATAAAAAAAACAAACAAACATTACATGAGCAGTTTAGATAACTTTAAGCTATGTATGCTTATTTCAAACCATGATGTCCTCATCCGCCGCATCCTCCATCGCTACCATGATGTCCTCATCCGCCGCATCCTCCGCCACTATGATGTCCTCTTTCACCGCCACCATGTTGTCCTCCGCCTCTGCCACTATGATGATGAACTCATCCTCCTCCTCAGCCAATATCCCTTTTTCATTTTAATCTACTCCCAAAAAATTCAATCCACCAAAATCTCCTCCTATAGAAGTAGAAGCACTACTTTTACCTCCTCCGCCTCCTGCTCCAGCTGCTCTAACTTCAGGTTGACGTTTCTTCTTGTAATCAGAGGAGCCACATGTGAATATAACCATGGATATTACTGAGAGCAACATGTTGGGTTGTGAAGCCTAAATCCTATTATGTTTAGGATTGGTTCTTTATTCTACTTAGGAGTGTTTTATTGTTCATTTAGGAAAGGATTCCTACTAGTTTTAGACTAGACCTTATTATAAATACTCATGTAATTCTTGTGTGTAATGTGTGTTGCATAGAGAAGAGAGAAAAGAATTGAGAGCCGTAAAGAGAGAGATAGTGCTTCACTATTGTAAACACCGATTTCATAGTGGAAGTTGAGTGCAAGTGTGTTCCGTGGACGTAGGTTTACGCTGAACCACGTAAAATCTTGTGTCTCTTATTTTTCTTTGTTTGTGTGATTTGATTGTGCATATTCCCTAAGCCAATACATCTCTAACACGATGCAACAACCATGCAAACCAAAAACGCTCCTCCCAATTCTTCTGCACTACCCGCAGGTACCAACATCTCTTCAGCCATGTATTCGATAATCTTCGAATATTTCTATTTCTAAAAAGGACTATTTATATGTTTCTGAATTGGAAAATCTTGATAATAAGTACAATTGAGTTAGAAGATATTGTCAATTCTTTCACTTACTTCTTAAAACCATCATAATTTCGTGATGGTTTTTAAAAGCCATCAGAACTTCATGAAAAATCATCATGGCTTTTAGATAGTTTTAAAACCATCGGAATTGTGTGATGTTTAAAAACCATTATGGCTCCGTTTGGTGTGCGGGATTGAATTTGACTATTTTATAGGACTGGATTGAAATGAGACCGAGATTAGATGAGATTAGATTGGACTGGACTGACATATTGAAGAAAAAATGTTTTAATTTATATATTATTAAAGTAATAATATCCAAAAATATTTTGAAAATATAGATTTAAATTATTTTTAAATAAATGTAAATATTTGTCAATTTTATAATTTGCTTATTTGATAAAATAATTTTAAAAAAAATGTGGGATTATGGTGGGTCTAACGAGTTTAGACTCTTCAATTGCACTAGGAGGAATTAGAATTGAAATAATCTCAGCATCTAGTAATCGAATGAAAATTGAATCACAAATTATTGAAATAATTTTTTTGATGAAATAAATATTCTCATATATATATATCATTAAATTAACAATATTTAAAATTATAGGTTTATTTTGTTTTTAAACAATATTTAAATATTTTTAACTTTTTACATTTATTTAATATTAAATTGTTAAAAAAAATCAAAAATAAATAAATAAACATAATCTTCTCTAGACAGGAGACCGGGATTGTGCAAGCAATAAAGTGGCGCTATCGGAATAATCCAATCTTGTATCCTCCATCATGATGTTTGAAAAGTCAAATGTCAAAGTTGGGATAGCTCATTAAAATATGATATAATTGAAACACTTGATTTTTGGTATTTGAAGATCAGTTTGATATATTAGTTATTGACCAAGTTAATGAAGTCACCATGACTTCACATTATATATATCACCTTTTTCTTGGAAACCAGTGATTATATATAAAGTTATTTATTTGTTCTCCATTTTCTTGGAAACCTACTGGAACCTTCATGGAAATTCAACTCTTTTGGTCTCCACCTGTAAAAAATTGAAATATCATCAACTAATTAGAGTTCATGAAATAATATTTACAAGTGTCTGACTACTTGAATTGATTCATATAATTAACTTGGACTTTTAGATCCAAGAAATTGATTTCAAGTTGCTCAAAATAACTTCTCTACTCTAATAAGGATTAAGAGACCTAAATATTATTAAGATTATTATAATATTCAATTCTTCAAATAAAATTCATAAAGGGTACTTAGGTTGATTTTTAGATTAATATTTTGAGTTGTACTAGTACACCGGGCAGGGCTACATTGAAATCAGCTTGGGGTTATTAAGCCCAGGTTGATATTTTCTAAAAAAGAATTTTTAACAATTAAAATTCTATTTTGTTAAAAGTAAAGACAATTACCAAACTATTACAATAAATCATTTTTTAACCTTATTTTAAATCTTTTTTTAGATTAAACTCATTATGTTTCACATATCCAGATATGTACATTTTAATTAATAAAATTTTATTATACTATAGATATTTATTTAAAAAAAATTTATTTAAATAAATTTTATTTTCCATATAATGTTTAAAACCATCATAATTGTCTGATGTTTAAAAACCATCTTAAGTTATGATGTTCGAAAACCGTCATTTACCTCCTAATATAAATAAATTTTATTATCCATAAACCCTAGCTATCATTCTATCTCTTTGATTTCTTCCAATAATTTCTCTCTAAATTGCAACCATCATGATCAGTTTATGATGCCGATAGTTTAAAAACTGCAGTTTTCAAAAAAATCTTTGATCGGAGATTTTTTATTTGAATTGGAATGGTCTTTCTTTTACTTTCAGGATTATTATCCTTTTTATTTTTTATTTTTATTTTTTTGAACTGCATCAGATTAAAAGGCTATAAGCCACCGCCTGCTGGAACAAAGAAAGAAAAGCCACCGCCTGCTGGAAAGATAGCAGCCAAGGCATCACAACAACCGAGTACAACAGAAGCAGACTCAAATATGCGAAAGCACCCAAAGAACAAAACTGCATCAGCTCTTAGATTTGATCGGCCAAAACCAACAAAATAACTTCTTCGAACTGTTAACACAGCAGGCAACCTATCCTCCCAACCAGTGCAGAAAACAGAACACCCCCAACAATTAAAAGATGATATGTTGAATTAATTAGAGTTAATATAAGTATTCAAAATTCGTTTTCTTCAACTGTTGATGTGGATTGGATACGAAATAATTAAAAAGATTGGAATTTAACCTAAACACATATATTGGATTATTTAAAACTTCTAACTTTAATTCATTGTAACATCTATCACAAAGAATATTTGAATATAAATATACATATATACCATTCAAATAATAAATGTACGTAAATACATTAAACCTCTCTTCGGCAATAGAGAGAGAGATAGACAGATTATGAGACTAACACGCTCCCATTTCGTATTATTAATAATTATTTCTATTCTATTGCAGTGAACCTCTCCCAACTTTTCTTATCGATCTTCAACAACCACCTCCACCACCACCACCTCAGCCTCCCCCACAGCCACCACAGCCTCCACCACAGCCTGCACCTCCACCACCCTTATGACTGGAGGTTCCATCATCACCACAAGCAAATATAACCATGGATATCATGGAGAGAGAAGCAACAACCAAGCAAAACAAAAACACTCCTCCAACCCATGCATCGCCTCCCAATGATCCGCTTTCTGCAAGAACCAAGATTTCTCTCGCCATTTCTTTTATCTCTTTTTCCTGCCTATACAAGATGATCATATTGATGACTTCTTATATATTTATATATAGCAAAAATAAGTACCGTCTCAACCGATGATCTTTCCTACTTGTTTTCTATTAATTTTTATATTCGATTCAATATGTCTCAATCGATGGAAAATTCTTGGAACCTGCTTCAACAGCTAGCTAGGAATACATAATTGGGTTTGAAGATTCAATGTATTTTCAGCCAATGTGGCAATAGTTAATGCCTAGAAAATTACATGAAAAACCCGTGTATGAAGCAGTCAAACAGGAGAAGATCTTGAGTGCATCGGAGGATGATGCATCCTCCTCACGATGTTGTCATGTAAGCAAATATGCATCATGCACCTAACCATCAAACAGATATGAATCGAATTATACAAATCTATATTGAATACATCCATAGACTTTTAATTCACGAAGAGAAAATGATGGGAGATATAATACAGACCAATCGTATATATACTTAACATGGATATGAGTTTTCTGGATACCGACCTTTGTTGTTGCTGAAATTTAAAAGTAAGCTTCTATGTATTATTATATATACCAATTCATTGAAGTTGTAACCTTCTCAAAAGAAAAAAAAAAATCTGTTGGCAACACTAAATTCTGTACTACAAATTGATGAAGTTTAATCATTTATTAGAATTTTCATTTTTTTTTGGATTATTATAAATTTTTAGAATTAAAGACGATGGTATGACTCGAAACCAACACGGGCAACAGTTAATAAATATAAAGACCAAATCCTTTGTAATAGATTGATCTCTGAAGTTCAGCCAAAATGTACACAGTTAACATCATCTCTCTCGCCTCACTCTCGGAAATTCACGAATTAGAGATGCTGTAATATACTCTTTCCCATAACTTATCATACCAGACCAACCATCTCATTTTCTGTTCTTTATGTTGTTAATTTCTTCATCTGATCTCATCTTTTCTTTGTAATTTATTTAATTTATTATGGGCAAATTACATTGAACTCCTTGAGGTTTGGGTAAGTTGCACTTAGATGGATAGGTTTCTTTATTATACACTAACACCCCCAAAACTTAAATTTGACTTTGAAAATACCTAAAATGCCCCTAGTTATATTATTTTATACTTTATTTTTTTTTACCTTTTAAACAAACACTTTATAAACTTTAATAAAATAAAAAATTTAAATAAAAGATATGATTCATTAAATAAATAAATAGTTTAAAAAAATTAAATAAATAAATAGTTTTAAAAAAATTAAATAAATAAACAGTTTTAAAAAATTAAATAAATAAATAGTTTAAAAAAATTAAGTAAATAAATAATTTTAAAAACAAGATAAGCTCTAAATATCCAAGGAATATTGAGAACCTTAAAGTTTCTCTCACCATCATCTTTACAGTAAAAGTTTGGATATTTAGAGCTTTTCTTGTCCCTATTAATGGATATCCTTAAAAAAAAATTAATTTTTTTCATTTTTTTCATTTGTTTATTTATATTTTAAAAGGATTTATTTTATTTATTTTTTAAATATTTTTTATTTTATTTTTAAAACCATTTATTTATTTTTTTAAACTATTTATTTATTTATTATTTTTAAAATTATTTATTTATTTAATTTTTTTAAACTATTTATTTTTTAAAAAACTATTTATTTATTTAATGAATCATATATTTTATTTAATTTTTTATTTTATTAAAGTTTATAAAGTGTTTGTTTAAAATGTAAAAAAAAATAAAGTGTAACATAATATAACTAGGGGCATTTTAGGTATTTTTAAAGTCAAATTTAAGTCTTGGGGGTGTTAGTGTATAATAAAGAAACTTATCCATATAAGTGAAACTTGTCCAAACCTCAAGGGGTTCAGTGCAATTTTCCCATTTATTATTTATTCTTTTATAACAGTAACCACTATTTTCTTATCCACTACATAGATATTTTTCTTGTACCTGTTCAGCTTAATTAAGTCAAAGTGTTCACAACTTCACATGGTTGTGATTCTGCATAATTCAGCTTTATTATTATTATTATTATTATTATTATTATTATTTTACGTTATCTATCTATTCAATTAACTAGATCAGAAATATTTCAGCTTAATTAATTAAGTCAAAGTGTTCACATGGTTCTCGTAAATATAATTTAATCGGTGGAATATTCATATATTAAATTTGATAACAACGGGTTGAAAATCTAGCTATAACAAACATATATCTATTGACGTACTCTTTACAAAAAGAGTAAATAGATTTTGATTATAGCACCCTTAAGAGTTTTTTGAAAGTAAAATTACAAACTTAACCTTTAAAGTATATAAAATTAAT
The DNA here is from genome assembly GCA_033220585.1 of Dipteronia sinensis. Classification (NCBI taxonomy): domain Eukaryota; kingdom Viridiplantae; phylum Streptophyta; class Magnoliopsida; order Sapindales; family Sapindaceae; genus Dipteronia; species Dipteronia sinensis. The sequence goes on along the minus strand of CM065641.1, from coordinate 7,341,216 downwards.
TAATAGACATGTTTTAGTAATATGACCATTTGGGAGACTAGAAAGCAGCTTGTCTTTGAGGAAAATGAGTCGATTGTAGAGAATGTTGCAGATTTGGTTAAATTCTGAATAGTGCGATGTTTCAAACATCTTGCAGAAGGGTCTCAGGATTCTGTTCAATCGTTGTTTCTTAATATTAAGGATCTTTGTGTTGAGACTAAGAAGGTGAAAAGGAATAAGATTATGGACTGGATTCCCTCATGTGTGGATAACCTCAAATTCAATGTTGATGGTTCAGTAAAAGGCAAGTCAGGGTCGACGGGTGTAAGAGGTGTGTTGAAGGACTCCAACGGGAAGGTTTTGTGTTTACTTTCCTATTATATGGGGATCCTTGACTGTAATGCAGCGGAAATTTGGGTAGTTAAAAGAGCTGTCGATCTTTGCCTCTCCAATTCGAATCATAGAGACCAGAACATTTTTATTATTCGAATGTGGCTGTCTCGTGGGTGAATAATGGTGATTTCGGGAACTTAGAACTCGTAAACTCTATTTACGACATTCGTAATAGCATGAGATCCTTTGGTGGTTTGGAGGTTGTTTATGATTCAAGAGCTTAGAACTCTTTCGCAGATAGTTTGGTAAATATGAGGTCAAGCAAGTCTGGAGATTTTGTGGAATGGAGAGATTTATGACCTTTATGTGTTATTATGTTCGTTTGGTTTGTTTTGGTGGTTGGTTTGGTGTGTCCTGGGTACCCTGCTTCTTTTCTATTGTTTGTGAGCTTGGCCTGTTTAGCTATTTTTGTTGTAGTCTGGTGTCTTTCTGGGTTATCTGGTGTGTTGTGTGTTCTACTGTTGTTATCGGCAGTTTGGTTTGTTGGGGCGTTTGTGATGCCCTGTTTCTTGGTTCTTTTGTTTCAAGGTTTGTGTGTCACTGGTTGTGTTTTCCTTTGGTGTTTTAAGTGCCATGGCTGGTGCTTGTGTTGTAATGGGGTTCCCCTTTTTTTGCCTTTTTGCCTTTTTATATGAAGTTAAAACATTTTCAAAAAAAAAAGTAATAAAGAAGGGACTATATAGTAATTTTCAAAAATTATTTTTATTTTAAATTGTAACATGGTGGATTTTCATTCATGCCCTTAAAAGTTTATAAATGACATTGAAAAATATATGTGAGATAAACAAAATACGGATATGATTGTCTTTTAATGATTACAATAGGGACTATTTGCAAATTTGCTATTTAGTTTATAATCAACGGTTAAAGAAAAAATATAATTGACTAAAGAAACGATGGAGAGATTATGATGGCTAGCTATCAGAAGATGGATATCAACAAAGATAGTTATCAGAGCCATTCCCACCTCTAGACCAAAACAAGAGGATCGTTTGCTCAAGGTCTCTCACTACAGGTAATACATGTTTTTTCTTCTACAATTTTTATTCTAATTTATAGAGTTCTCAACAGAGATTCAATCCCATATCAGTTAGGGTTTGTTGCTTTTCATGAATCCTGCTTCTTGCTCCTTTCAAAAACCTTTCTGCTTTGAACTCTTGAAATTTCAATCTCTTTTTGTTTGTTACAAATTTTAACTGTGTTTAAGCTCAATTTCATTAATTCGTGAAGTTTTTACTTTGTCTTTGTTTTTGATTCAGTTTTTTATTATAGCAATTATAAAAAGAAATCAAAGTTTTCATTGAAATAAAGAGATGCATCAAGGAAGAGGAACAAGTGCTTGAAGGAAGCGATTCTAAAGAGCTTTATGATCTTTCTTTTTTCCTCTTATGTCATCTTCTGTGGGTTTTAGATCTCTTCTTTTTTATTTTGCTGTTCATTTTCTATTTGGTTGATGAGAAAATTTTCAGAAACTGAGTGATGTAAACGCCGATGAAGAGGCACTGGTTCCACGCTAAAGCTTCTAAGAAAGCATATCAGTGGAAGATTTTCATTAACAGAGAGAGAAACTCTCAAAGGTTTTTTTTTTACAACAAAAAAGGAGCAAAACAAATGCTGAGCTATCCAAAAGATGCAAAAAGGAAATATATACAAATCAATGATTTGGGACCATAACCAGCAGCCACGTGTCCACTTCTATGGACCTAAATCCTTAGGCATAACAAACTAAATCTCTCATATTCTCTCATGACAAGAACTTTCGTCAGGCAGGCAACGACAGCAAAATAATAGAAATGACACTACATCAACTCCATCCCTCTCTAAAAAAAACTTGACTCGAGTTCAGACAACAGCTTCCTGCGCGGCATCTGGAGTGTGATAAGGAAACAAGTCCATGACATTTAATGTGTTTGAGATAGTCAGGTAGATAGTCAGGTCTGCTGGCAACTCAACAGTATAAGCATTATCGCTAATCTTTCACAGAATACGACATGGGCCAACCTTTCGAGCTCAGAGTTTGTTATACGTGCCCACTAGATACCTTTCTCGACGAAGAAATACCATAACCAGGTCACCTTCCTGAAATTTTTTGAAACGGCCATGACGGTCAGCTGCTACCATATAACGAGTGTTGGCCTCAACTAACCTCGTGTGAACTTCATGGTGGAGTTGCTGAGTTTGCTCTGCTAGAGTAGCTGCTGGCTTGCTCCGAAATTGACGCAATGTTAATAGGTCCACAGTCTGATTTGGAACTTTTCTGTACACTATTTCAAATGGAGCTTTACCAGTAGAGCGATTCACCATGGTATTGAATGCAAATTCCACCTGAGGCAGCACATCATCCCATTGCTTGGGGCTATCGCCGGTGACACTACGCAACATATTACCTAGAGTACGATTCACCACCTCCGTTTTGCCGTTGGTTTGGTGGTGATGAGCAGAGCTGAACTGTAACTTTTTCTGAAAACACCGCCACAATTTCTTCCAGGAATGATTCATGAAACGCATGTCTCTATCACTGGTAATCGACTTGGGAATGCTATAGAGACGGACTATTTCGTGAAAGAATAAATGTGCCACAAAACTCGTGTCAGCAACTTTCTTGCATGGTATGAAGTGTGCCATTTAGGAGTAACGATCGATGACTACAAACACACAGTCGACACCACGCTGGGTTCGTGGCAATCCAAGAACAAATTCCATAGAGAGGGCCTCCCATATAATATTAGGAACATGTAAAGGTGTATACCGGCCAGTGTTTTGTTGATTACCTTTTGCAGTTTGACAAACAATACACCTCTCAACAAATCGAGATACATACTTTCTTATTCGAGGCCAGAAAAATAGACCTTCCAATAGCGCAAGAGTCTTGTCCCTTCCGAAATGAACAGCTAACCCTCCAGAATGTAACTTAGTGATAAGAAAATATCGTAATGAGTGAACTAGAATACAGAGTTGGTTCCCTTTAAACAAGAATCCCTTATGAATATGGATTCATAGCACCACTTCCAAGCGCTAACATTTAGCCCACATCTCACCAAAATCAGGATCATGAGAGCATTCCTCTCCCAAGCACTCGAAACCAGTGACCTCTGTTTTCATCATAGAGAGCAGGGCATTTTGCCTACTAAATGCATCAGGCACTTTGTTTAATTATCCAGCTTTATGCTTGAAAATAAAGGAGAACTTCTGTAAATACAACACCCACATAGCTTGCATTCGACTAACATTCTTCTATTAATTTATGAACTGCAGGGTACGATGGTTAGAATGGATTAGAAGTTCTTTTTAAACTAGGTAGTGATCCTATTGGTGACAAGCTTGAACCACTGCGGAAATTCTTGCTCGTAAGTATCCATTTATGTCGAGCTCCTAGAAGTTTCTCATTAAAGAACTCGATTGAGCGACCTTCATGAGAAAGAACAACACATATCTCTATCATGGAAGCATCTGTCTCGACCTCAAAAACCTTATCAAAGTTTGGTAAAGCTAATACATGTGTAGACGTGAGTTTAGCTTTGATCAGCTCAAAACTAGCGGTCTGTACACCACCCCAATCAAACCACCATTTCTTCAAACAATCTATCATGGGTGCCATGATGGGGCTGAAACCATGTACGAAAAGCCTGTAGAAAGTTGCTAGTCTAAGAAAACTGTGCAATTCCGTCACAGTAGAGGGAATGGGCCAAGAGACAATAGCTTTAATCTTCTTACGGTCCACTATAATACCTCTCTTGCTTACAATGAAACCGAGAAACAACAGTTTTTTAGAGAGAAATTCACACTTCTTAAGGTTGAGATACAACTTGTGTTCGTGTAAAACTTCAAAAATGGTGCGAAGGTGGACTAAATGCTCCTCTTTGTCGTAGCTATAGATCAAGATATTATCGAAGTAGACGACGACACAAGAGGTACTAAATGGTCGAAAGACTTCAGTCATAAGTCTCATGAATGTGCTCGGAGTATTGTAAAGGCTAAAAGTCATAACTTGCCACTCAAACAACCCATCCTTTATTTTGAAAGCCGTCTTCCACTCATTACCTGGGAGAATTCTGATTTGATGATAGTCACTGCGTTAGTCTAGCTTGGAGAAAATTTGTGCTCCCTCAAGACGATCTAGCATTTCCTCTAAACGAGGTATTGGGAACCTATACTACACTGTAATTTTGTTGATTGCCCATTATTGATACGCATACGCCATGTGCCGTTTTTCTTTGGCATGAGCAAAACCAGAACAGCGCAAGGACTCAAACTTGGCCGCACCAAATTTTTGGCTAGAAGATCATCAACCATGGATTTTATAATGTCATGCTCGGGCGTTCAATGTTGGAGTTCAATGTTGTGTTGTATTGCTCTCATTGGAGGTAATACAACTGGAAGTTCTTCAGGAGCCAAGTCTTGTAATTCATCTAAAAGTTGCACTATTGGAGTTAGAAGTTTGTTAAGTCCCTCAAACTTAGTGAGTTCCTTAACTAGCAGAGCAAGGAGATAGCTAGAATTCTTCATCTCTTGACTTAGCTCATTGCCTGAGATCACAAGTAGAGTTTGAGAGGACCCTGGTACCTTCTGCTTTGTGGTTTTGCTTGAGCCAGGCAGCAACACAACCTCTCTGCCATGCCAATCGAAAGAACAAGTGTTGGATTTTCCCTTATAGGTTATGTCTCGGTCATATTGCCACGGCCACCCCAAAAGTATATGACAATCGTCCATCTCAATCACGTCACACACCACCTCTTTAGCATAGACTTTCCAATAGAGAGTGGCACCGTACATATTTCTCCTATCTTGCTCTCTGCCCATTTTCGAAATCCACCCAAGTTTATAAGGATTTGAGTGTTTCACAGTAGAAAGATTAAGGGCTTTCACCATAGCCTTAGACATAAAGTTCTCGCAGGAACCATTATCAATAATAACCTCACAAACATGTTGCTTCACCATGCATCTTATGCGAAAAATGGAATTCCGCTAGTTGATACAATGTTCGCCTGAGAGTAATCGTTCCAAAATGCAAATGAGGGGATTACCTTTATCACCATCAAGAATAGTTTGGCCAAGTTTCTTTTCTTCACTATATGCTCTATCATCTTCCTCTTCATCCCCTTCTTGTAGCTTAACATGTTGTACCTGACATTTGTTTAGGCACTCATTCGACCAATGGTCGGGCTAATTACAACGAAAACACTTTCCCAAAATGGGCCTAGCATAAGGATTATATGGCTTAACAGAGACAAGTTTTTCATGTACTTGAGATCTAGTTGTACCATCACCAACACTCATTTTAGTCTTAGAAATGGAAGAACCTGCTAATAACGCAGTCTTGGAGTAGTCAGGGACAATTGCTTTCTTTATTACAACACCGCGGGAATCACTTCTAAAAACTTGCGTTTTCCTCTTTAAAGGCTAGATTCACAGGCTCATTCATACTCCAAACCGATGACATCTCTAGCTTCTCTTGTATCTCTTTTCTCAATCCCCCAATAAACCTTGCAACCTGCTGGCTCTCATCTTCAACAAACTTGCTCTAGCTCCAAGGCGGTATAACTCCTCTATGTACTCCTTAATGGACCTAGTACCCTGTTTACATCTCAAACATTGGAGATACAAAGTTTGTGAAAAGTTAGTGCAGAAGAAACGAGTTCGTAGCATTTGTTTCATTCTTGGCCAAGAAGAAATCAGTTGTTTTCCCTCCAAAACCCTTCCATTTTGAATATGTTTCCACCAAGGCCTAGCACCCACTTTTAGCTTATATACTACTAAGCGGACTTTCAGTGCTTCATCTACCCATTTACACTCAAAATAATTTTCAACATTATCCAACCAGTCTATGAAATCTTCTATATGCATATAACCATCAAAAGACGCCTTCTCAAGCTTGAATTTAAAGGATTTTGACTAACTACCTCTATGGTGCCTCTGATTGGTTTCACGACGAGGATGAGCAACTTCCCCAGGGGTTTCGTCACCATCAGAATCAGAAAACTCAGAAGGCGGTGGTGGTGTGGGTGTTCAGATCAGGGTTTCTTCGTCATTCCCGAAGTTAGCTGCACTTGTCTCCGGCATTTGTCGTTGACGATAAACGTCCCTACCATCAGCTCGACCTCTAGGAAAATCACGAGAACGCTTTAAGCGTAGGTTTCAATTCATCGTTCTCCCTTTGAGATGCTCTACAAGCATCTGACGGTTGTCATTTGACAAGGTCTCCATCTTTTACTCTATTTTTCTATCAATGCATGTTTCAAGCAAATCCATGGCTGCCCATAGGGCCTTCAACTCCCGATCAATTTCACGGAATTGATTTACATCCTCATCGTCGTTGGCCATCGCAGAGTCATGGAACAACCTAAGGCTTTGAATATCACTTGATGCCTATAAAGAGACATTGGTTCCACGCTAAAGCTTCTTAGAAAGCATATAAATGGAAGATTTTCATTAATAGAGAGAGAAACTCTCAACGGTTTTTTTTACAACAAAAAACTGAGCAGAACAAATGTTGAGCTATCCAAAAGATGCAAAAGGGAAATATAAACAAATAAATGATTTGGGACCACAACCAGTAGCCATCCGTCCACTTCTGTGGATCCAAATCCGTAGGCATAACAAACTAAATTATCTTATATTCTCTCTTGACAACAGCTTTCGTCAGGCAGGCAACGACACCAAAATAATAGAAATGACACTACATCACTGAGTATTGTATTTAATATTGTTTATGGGTACTTGATCAATTTGTTATGGAGATTGCTTTTCTGGGTTTCAGGGTTTGCCTCTAACTCTTGAATAGAAGTTTCAAGTTTTAGTTTTTCACTTCATTTGAGTGCTGTTTAATTAGGTTTATGTAGTTTTGCTTTTGTCTTTTGTTTTGTAGAGAACTATGAAAATGCAAATCAAAGCTCAAGCGTGTGTCTAACAACTTGGGGGGGTGAATGAGTTGTTAATCGATTATTACCAACTTTTTTCGATTAGTCAATATTAACAAAAATAACCCAACATAAACAAACACAATCATCGTAATTAAAGTGCTGAAAACAATAAATGAGACGTTGATTGATTTACGTGAGAAACCCTCCAACTGAGTAAAACTCACGGGCTATTCTTCTAGCCACATACGATCACTGAAATCCATTATATGAATAAAAGGTTACACCCTCAAGTGATACTCGGACTCTCACTCTCGACAACCTCAAACTATGGACACTACCACTCGCCACTCGCCACTCTTGGTTCAATCTCTAGTGATATCCCCTGATCCACTACTCTTGGCGTGAGCACCTTCTACTCTATCCTGTGGGCCTTTTACAGTGGCACTTGACCAATGCTTGCCAACCACACCTTGGTTGCAACACTTGAATGCTTGTGCAACTTCACCCCGAAGCCACAAGACTTTGACTCAATGAAGAGTATACGATCTAAGTGAATATGAGACAATATGCTCAAATGCAATAATGTATAAGACCACACACAAAATGCTTAACTAGATGTTATAATGCAATTAAACAACCTAGTTATCAAATAATGCCTACATGCCCATACATAAGGACTTAATTAGATGTACAGATAAAATCTAACAACCTAATTATCAAATAAAGTCCAACCAACACAAGTTGTCACAACATATAACAAGGGCAATAAATATGCAATCAAGAAATGAAATTAATGAGGCCTAAATATCAAAGTCTAGATGCAAGGCATAAAGACTTAGCTAGAAGGGCAATATGGTCCTAATTCTAGCTATCACAAACAAACTCAATCATGTTATCAAGACTCATAAATATATGCAATAAAGAGAGTCTAGGTATTTAATCAAGCAATAAATACCTAATCTAGAGTAAGAACAACAATAAATGAGATTTAATGTAGTTGTAGCTTACCTAATCATGAAACCAAGAAGACCCATGAAAGATCGATGCATGAAAGATGTCATGGATGCATGGGTTTTGGGTTTAGAGAGTTACAGAAGCAATCTCTGTGCTTTCTCTCACTAGGGAGCTCTTTCTCTCACTAAGATCTGATTTTGTGAGCTCTAGGTCGAAATGGAGAAGAAAATGAAGTATATATATGATCCAAGTGAAGCCACATCGTTTTGGATAAGGAAAAACTGATTTCTGACGATAAAAAGAGACTTGAAAGGCAACTTGGATGGAAGTCACATCACAAGTCGCATAAGAATCGGGTTAGGGTGTCAAAAAGTGAATTTCAAAGCGACTTGTATGGAAGTTGCTTCACAAGTCGCATCTGTCTCGGTTTTACAAAACTCAACAGCCCAATAGCTCCAAATTTGAGCATCCTGAAACATGACCAAACGATATCGAAACCTTTCGTACGATATACCGTTGGAAATGTATGAAAGTCTAATTTCTACTCCTTTTTACGGAAAGAGGTTTTGATATCGTAGAAAGAGATATGGTCATTTGAGTTACCAAGGGTCAGAATTGGACAGCAATAAGATTGACTTAAACTCATGGTATAAGACCATGTAACCTAAGACCAATCCAAGAGAGAGTAAATGGACCTCTCTAGTGGTCACACAACGTGCTAAGACAAGCACACCATCATGCAAGCGTGGACTTTTCCAAATATACTTTAGGAAACGAAAAGCATAAAACACAACCACACTTAAGTCTAAGAATGGAGTGCACGTGTGATTGTGAAATGGATGCACACATTAGCAACAAGGAATAAATGCATGTCAATACAAATGCATGTGAGTGTGTATGCAATGTGTAAATGATGCATACATATAAACCAAAAGAACACAAATGCAAGATGAAGCAAAGCATGCATGAAGTGTGTGTGTGTGTGTGTGTGTGCACCTAAACTCTTCAAGGGACAAAGTCAAGTGAGTATACATTTTGCTCTTGAAGTCATGGAGATGCTTGGAGGCTTGCCGACAAGGACCTAAGATACCCATTACACAATCATCCCCAATGTGGTGTGGTTTGTCATGAAATAAGTTCAATAATAAAATAGAGGTCCTTACAAACTCTACATTTAAACCTTTTCTTCATCTTTTTTAATAGTAATTTTTGTTTAGTTTCCGACTTCACTTCATTGTTTTGTTCTTACTAAATAATTTGTATGGTTTGTTTTTGCAGAATCAATGTGAAAAGCTTTTATCTTCGTTTGGAGGAGGAACAATGGATCGTTGATCAGTGTTTGGACATCCAATGAGAGGTTCCTTTTAGATTCTAAATGTTGTTTCTGGTTTAAAGGTTAATTTTTTACTAATTTTTTAGTCTGAGATGTTAGACCAGAGTTTTCATTTCTAGGGCTAGAAACTAAACAAATGGTGTATGAAATGAATAGTTTGATGTAAACTTGTTTTGTTTTTCATGATTTTTTTGTTTAATTTATTTGGTTCTGTGTTAATTTTGCTTGTTAGAGTTCAATAATAGTGTAATTCATTTAAAAGAAATGATTAATGGGTTTCTTTTAAAATTTTCTTAGCTTGGGTAGGGTTTGAGAAAGTGGAAATTTTTGGTTTTCTGTTACTTTTTTGACATTTATGTGTTATATTTCGGTGGTGTTTCTTTTGTTTTTAGATATAAGATTCTTCTTTTGAATGAGATTATTCAAAATTGGCATTTAAATTTTGAATAAGTATTAATTTAAGGTTTCTGAGATCGAGTTTAAAACCCGCCAAATATATGGTTTATGATAAAAAAAAATAGTATTTTAGGTGGTTTTGACATTTTTGTGTTATATTTAAGGTGGTACTTATTTTGCTTTTAGATATAAGATACTTCTTTTGAGTGATATTATACAAAATTGTTATTTAAATTTTGAATAAGTATTGATTTTAGGTGTATGAGACCAGGTTTAAAACCCGCCAAAAGATGGTTTATAATAAAAGACTGTGATTGTTATACATTATTACAGATTAATAGGCCATATCCATCCTTGTGATTGATTACCGATAGATTGTATGATTGATCACGAATTATGGTGCTGCAAAAGTCATTCTTACTTTTAAGGCCCTTTTAGGATGTGTGAATTGTTAGTATATGAGTGTGTTATGTCTATAAATAGTTTACTCAAGTCATAAGAGTTGTACTTAGTAAAATTGATTATTTGAAGAACAAGTTAATTCAAACATTTGTTAGAGAAATGCATACAGTGAAGTGAAGGTTCATAATTTTTTATAATGTAATTGATGCATAAATACATACAAAATCGTATATATTGCAAATTAATATGAAATAGTGATCATGATAATTCGTGCTTTTCGAGGGAGAGTCTTGCTTTTAGATGTTACAGAGATTACAAGTTGGTTTAGTCCCGAGATTGTTGAAGCTTATGTGATCCATTTTGGGTTGAAAGTGGTATTACACCAGTTTGCTTGGAATCAGATGCTTTGAATGAGATTGGCTTCATCCTTCAAGATCTCTAGAATTCATTTTCTATGGCGAATGTGTCTTTTAGTTGGTTTGGTTGGAGGAGGAAAGATCATCAGTTGGTTTGGTTGAAGGATTTTCTGCCTTGTATTGAAGGTCTTATTACCGGAGACTCAAATACCCCATTGTATTGATCCTTTTTGCAATAGAATCCTGCTTTCTAAAAAATTAAAACAGTGATAACTAGCTTTTTTTCAATCTTTTGGTTTTAATTCATTTTTAAGGGATATAATCATTTTCACCCCTCTAGTTTGCTGTATTAGACACTTTACCCCCTCTAGTTTCAATAATGGTCATTTTCCACCTTGTAGTTTGTAATATTCGTCATTTCCCTCCTACCCATTAGATTTTCCATCCAAAATGTTAATTTTCATATTAAAAGACATTATTACCCTTCAATAATTGTGAATGAATGAGATTTTAAAAAAATTAATTAAAAATATCTTTTTTTAAAATTAATCAATTTTTTTTCTTAAATGGATCTCCACCATCCATCTCATAGATTGGACGGTAGAGATTACAAAATAAGTTATAAAGCATAAAAAATTAATTAAAAATATCTTTTTTTTTAAAATTAATCAATTTTTTTTCTTAAATGGATCTCCACCATCCATCTCATAGATTGGACGGTAGAGATTACAAAATAAGTTATAAAGCATAAACAAAATTTAAAAGAAAAGAAAATTCAACAATTTCATCACCATCGTCATCAACATCAACCCAATAATCAAAATCAGACCCAGGATTACATCGTCAACACCATCACCAGTCTCAATCCGGTCTCAATCCAATCTCAATCCATCACCGGTCTCAATCCAACCTCAAAATTACAGATCATTAATGAAATTATAAATTTTCCAATCTCAATCCTCTCTATTTTATCTCTCTCTCTCTCGCCTCACTCTAATTGAATCTAATTCTATTTAATCTTCATTCTCGATCCAAGACTTCAACCATTTCTTCACAGCAACCCAGAATCCATCACCAACAGGCTAAGTCCCAGTTGATTTCCAATATGCACAACTCAAACAAAACCAGAAATTAAACACAGTTTCTTCAACAATTCCCAATTAATCTAGGTATAACAAACAACACAAACCCAAGAAAATCGACATGATAATCGACCCAGTTCAACCAATTCAAAACCGAAATCCCTTCCCTTCCCTTCTCTTCTCTTCTCTATCTCTAACACCCACACAAACCCAAGAAAATAGACCCAGTAAACCAAAAAAAAACCCTAGCTCCCAAATCATATCTTAAAATCGAAACCCAAATCCAAATACAAATCAAAATACAAATCTTACCCAAACCCAAGAAAATAGAAAACAAACCCAGAAATCCCTACAAAACCAGAAAATTCAAACCCAGAAATCCCCATCGATCCATTCTCTTCTCTATCTCTGACACCCACACAAATCGAAGTAAAACGAAACCCAATCGGTGTCGCGCCGCAGAGAAACGGGGAAGAAGACAGAAGAGAAACAGAGAAGGAAAGATTCGCACCGATCGCCGTAAACGGCGAGCTCTGGAAGTGAGAGAGAGAAGCAGAAGAGAGAGAGATGCAAAAGAGAGAGAGAACGTTGAGAGTGAGAGAGTGTTTTTATTTTAATTTATTTTTAAAAAATCTTCTTTTTTATCATTTTATCATATTACCCTTCCATTTTAACGGTCAATGGGTGGTTTTAAAGGAAAATCTAACGGTTGGGGGGAAAATGACGAATATTGCAAACTACAGGGTGAAAAATGGTTATTATTAAAACTAAAGGGGTAAAGTGTCTAATATAACAAATTAGAGGGGGAAAATAATTATATCCCTTAATTTAAAGTTATTGACATTGCATAAATAATGCTATTTAATTATTTTTTGTATCTTCTACAAAGAGAACAAAAAGATTTCATGGTTGAAAACTGCATTGATTGCAACAATACATAGAAGGTTCCGTGAGGATGCTCATTTTAATGGGAAGCATGTATGTATTGATGTCCTCTGCAATTAGGTATAAGGCTTTATTAACAATATTTTATTTTTTTATTTTTATTTTAAAATAAAATATTGTTAATAATGTTATTGCCTCCGTAAGTTAATGCATAATGGTAGTTATTTTTGTATGATTGAATTATGCTTTTTTATTTATTATAATTTGTGATCTCATAATTAGTTGTATATGGAACGCACTCACGTCACTGCTTTAATAAGTTATGTTTAAAAGGTACATATTATGGTGAACTATCAAAATTGCCCTTAAATAATCATTTTTTTATTGTCTTTGTACTTCCATCTCCACACTTGGAACACTGAACTTAGTAACTCCTCCCTTTCTCTTTCTACAATAAACTTGTTTGAAAATAAACTTCTCAACGTTCTTCAGCACAACAAGGTAATATATTTTTGAAATACTTCTTTTTTTATCCTGTATTTCTGAGTCTAAGCCTTGTGACATTTTAACCGTTCATTTTGTAAACATGAAGCTGGTTTTATGAAGTTTGAATCTAGAAATTTTGAATCTCCGAGCCTTTTATAATGGTCTCTGAGCTTTTTAGTAAAGACCCCGAGCTTTTTAGTAAAGGCTCCGAGCTTTTTAGTAAAGGCTCCGAGCTTTTTACTAAACGCTTCGAGCCTTTTCCATAGCCTATAGTTAACATTTTATTCAGATATCTTTGAAAATATTAAAATATTTTTTTATAATAATGGTTTGTGATAATGAATTTTACGGGAGAAGAATCGAGTGAAAATAATAATATATTACAACCAGTGTTCTAGAAATCGTTACAGGCGCCCCGATTAGTCAGTCGGACTAGGAACTAATGCGGTGCAGGCCGCCGCGAGGAATGCCTATTCGGCCTTACTAGTCGGCGACTTGCTCCGATTAATAGGCCACCTAGGCAGCTTTCTACGGCCGATTAATCAGCCGTATCAAACCGGCACTGTTTGGTTAGGCTCTTTTGCTTGAAATCTGATGAGTTGAACCAAAATCAAAAAAATCTCACTTTCCCAATTCGAACAAAACCTCCCACTTGAAACCAGACCTCTCACGAGCAGACACTACCGCAGACCTCGTCGCCACCTCGCCACGTCTCGCCTGCTGCAGCTGCTGTCGTCCGGTCGTCCCGCCAATCGCTCAGGCAGCTGTGTAGGGTTAGTTTTCTACTGTTATGAGTTCATTACTTTTCTGATTTATACTATTTCTCTGCTAACTGACCTCTTCACCCACCGCCTATCACGTTAATAAATGATGAAGATGAGTTTGAAATTAGAAAAAATAAGCTTAAAAAAAAGTCCGGGTAGAAAAACTAAAGTTGCAGTGAAAATAAATGAAGAAGATGAGTTTGAAATTTGAAGAGATACTGTGTGGTTGAAAATTGAAATGGGAAACGTGATTGAGAAGAGAAGAAGATAAGACTAAATAAAATATTAAAAAGAGAAGAAAATGGAAATTATAAAATATATTAAAATCTGATAAGGTAAGTCTGGTGGGGTCCAGTTGTCTGATGTGCCCCATAAAAGATAATATAGAAAAAGAATATAAAAAATATGAATAAAAAAAGGGAAAATTACACAAACATATCCGACTTTAACACATATATGAGGTATAATCTAATTTTGTAAAAAATACAAGAACATACATTTGATTAGGGGTTGACCGTTAAATCTAACGGTGATATAAAAGTTTAGAAAAATTACACAAACATATCCCGACTTTAACATATATATGAGGCATAATCTAGTTTTGCAATAAATATAAGAACATACCCTTGACTTAGGGGTTGACCGTTAAATTTAACGGTGATATAGACTTTTATCTTAAAAATACCAAAATACCCTTATGCTAATATTTTTTTTATAAAAAAAAATCAATAAATCTCCATGATCATCATCGAGACTCCAGATCTCCAATTGAGATCACCCATTAAACATAATATTTTTCTCAATCAATGGATTAAATCTCCACTCGACAAAACCAACAACCAAAACTCTCAAAAATAAAACTAAATTCCGCTTCACTCAATGGAAATCCCCCTAGCAAAGACTAGCAAAAAGACCCAAAAATAGAAACAACCAAAACTCTCAAAGTCACCAGATCTCCAATGGAGAGATTTGGTTTTACTTCTTTTAAAAAAAAAATGATTTGGTTTAGTTAATCAAAATAATAATTATTAAAAAAAATCACCAAATCTCCTATTATCCATTCCAACGGATATTTGGTTTGGTTAATAAAATAATAATTATTAAAAAAAAACATCGTCAGATTCTGGTTATTTTTTTTAAAGAAACAACATCACCAGAAAATGAGATCTGGTTCAACTTGGATGATATCTTTTCATCTCCAAAAAAATTTAAAAAATTTAATTCAATTTCTCCAACTCAAAGATAATACCAAAATAAATATTGAAAAGGAAAAAACTCAAAAGAGATTAAGAATTCATTGGAGATAACTTTTCAAACCATCAAACCATTACCGACATCGCCACCAGCCATTCCTCGTGCACCGCCGCCGCAGTATTCTTCTCATTTCTCTCCATCTTCCATTCCCACCATGGCAAGCTCATCTACTCGATATTTGGAGGAGATTTGGTTCAATTTCCTAAAAAATATAGAGGAGATCGAACTGATGACTGATCCCCTTTAAATTTTGAAGGAAACAAACATATCTGGCTCTGAAAAGGGGTCATAGAAACTTTTTTAATTTTTAATTTTTTAATCAATTAGAAAATGACAATACTACCCTTCAAAGGTTAACATCATCGTTAACTTTAACGGTCAACCCTAAGTCAAGGGTATATTCTTGTATTTTTTACAAAACTGGATTATGCCTCATATATGTGTTAAAGTCGGGGTATGTTTGTGTAATTTTTCCAAACTTTTATATCACCGTTAGATTTAACGATCAACCCCTAAGTCAAGGGTATGTTATTGTATTTTTTATAAAACTGGATTATGCCTCATATATGTGTTAAAGTCGGGGTATGTATTGTATTGTTGTGTAATTTTCCCATAAAAAAAAATATTGTTGTTTGATGCGTGTTTCATAAAAGGCAACAATAACAAAGATTTTTTTTTAAAAACAACTAAAATATTATTTTTCCGCCTAGGCGCCGGTCCACCATACGTCTAACGTCTTGCGCTTTCTAGAATATTGTTTACAACGGTCGATGAGAGCAGTTACCCGACGGAAGTCAGAACTTTTTAAGCAAATCCTTTACCTGATTCCCCATCTACATTTTCACAGAAATAGTTGGTATCAGTAAACTATAAAAGGCTAGGACATAATATAAAAATGCTCGAACACAGTTTAAAAAAACTCGGACACAGTTTAAAATAGCTCAGATACAGTATAAAAAAGCTCGGACATAGTATAAAAAAGCTCGGACATTGTTTTAAAAAGCTTGGACAAAATATAAAAAAGCTCGGACACAGTTTAAAAAAGCTCGAACACAGTTTAAAAAAGCTCAATAACCTAGAAAAAACTCGGACACAATTTTAAAAAAAATCGAACACAGTTTAAAAAAGCTCAAACACAGTTTAAAAAAACTCAACAATCCAGAAAAAGCTCGGAAACAGTTTTAAAAAACTCGAAAACAGTTTAAAAAAGTTCGGAAACCCAGATCTTCAATAGATTTACAAACCGTAATCTAACCCACAACCATACTCAAATCGACAAACAAACATAATCATCGCCCAACATCAAACATACACATCCACTTATAAAAACACAAAAAAAAAACAAAAAACAAAATCTAACTCAACTTACCTTAAAAAATCGATTGAAGATGCTCGTCTGAACGCTCGGAAAAAACTGTTGTCAGACCACCGTGCTACGACGCCGTCTTTTTAAGCCGATGTTTTCTCTCTCTTATGTTTCTCTCTAGGTTTGAACACAACAAAAAAGAGGTATTTTTGTCTGGACACCTATATTGGCGGCTTTAAACGTGAATTAGTAATGCAGTGATATTTCCGCAATGTCTGCCCAAATAGTGCTATTTAAATTTTAGGGTAAATTACACTGAACTTCTTGAGGTTTAGACAAGTTACATTTAGATGGAAAAGTTTCTTTATTATACACTAACACCCCCAAAACTTAAATTTAACTTTTAATATGCCTAAAATGCCCTTAGTTATATTATTTTATACTTTATTTTTTTTACCTTTTAACCAAAAACTTTATAAACTTTAATAAAAATATGATTCATTAAATAAATAAATAGTTTAAAAAATTAAATAAATAAATAGTTTTAAATTTTTTTAAAAATAAATAGTTTAAATAAATAAAATAAATAAATAGTTAAAAAATAAATAGTTTTTAAAAATAAAATAAATAAATAGTTTTTAAAAATAAAATGAATAAATAGTTTTAAACAAACAAATAAATAAATAAATAAAATTCAAAAAACATTAAATTTTTTAAAGATGTCCATTAATAGGAACAAGAAAAACTCTAAATATCCAAACTTTTATGGTAAAGATGATGGTGAGAGAAGCTTCAAGGTTCCCAACACTTCTTGGAAATTTAGAGCTTATCTTGTCCCTATTAATGAATATTCTTAAAAATTAATGTTTTTAATTTTTTCATTTATTTTTTAAACTATTTATTTATTTATTTAAAACTAGTTATTTCTTTGATTTTTTAATACTTTTTAATTTAATTTTTTAATTATTTATTTACTTAATTTTTTTAAAACTATTTATTTATTTAATTTTTTTAAACCATTTATTTATTTAATTTTTTAAAACTATCTACTTATTTAATTTTTTAAACTATTTATTTATTTAATTTTTTAAACTATTTATTTATTTAATGAATCATATTTTTATTTAGTTTTTATTTTTATTAAAGTTTATAAAGTTTTTGGTTAAAAGGTAAAAAAAATAAAGTATAAAATAATATAACTAGGGGCATTTTAGGTATTTTAAAAGTCAAATTTAAGTTTTGGGGGTGTTTGTGTATAATAAAGAAACCTTTCCATCTAAGTGTAACTTGCCTAAACTTCAAGGAGTTCAGTGTAATTTACCCTAAATTTTAACCCCTACCAATATTATAATTATATATAAAAATTTAAACACGTGCTTGGACGTGTAACCAAACCTAGTATTGCTGAAAAAGCAGCACATATTTGTGTCCAATTGAACAGAAAACAGCATTTTTTTTAATGCTTTTGTATTAATTTAATTATATGTTAGGTAATTTATTATAGGGTTAATTGCAAAAATATACCCTGATGTTTTGCAATAACACACAAATATTCTACATGTTTATTATAAATATATACCTTGACCAGTTTGATAAAAACATACCCTTGAGTCCTTGACCAGTATGACTGATGTTAAAGATGACGGTTGACCGTCATTGACCAATATTACTATACAATGACCAGATTGCTCTCCTTTAATAATTTATCCTTAAATAAATTTAAAAACAATAAAAATCAAATAAATAAATTACTCAAAAAGTAACAATAAAAAAAACACTTAAAGAGAACAGTATTTATTAAATTTAAAAATTAAAAAACTAAAAAAATTGAAATAAAAATATAAAAAATAAGAATAGAAATATTAAGAAAAAAAATTCAAACTTGTTATGGTTTGAGTTCTTGGACAGATTTTTTAAAAATCTGTACCTTATATTAGAATCTTATAAGGTCCAGACTTTCAAAGCAATCCCATGTTGTGCTCAGTCTCGTCCATTTGTCCTACACACTTCACCAACTTCAGCCACGTCATCACTGTTGCATGACCACGTGGTTCTCCACTGACCCACCACGTTTTCTATATCTGTTTCCACGTGTCTCTCTCTCTGTCTATAAAACTATTTCAAACTCATGACTCATGAATATGATGACACCAAACACAAACACAAACACACTAGCTTAGTTTCTTAGAGAAATATTTCAATGGCATCAAGCGACAAGTCCCCAGAACCCACAGTGCCCTACAACGGACGGCAGCCGCCGGGAGATCCGATGACGATGCAGCAACACTTTCTGCGATGATGCAGTCTTTGAAACCCATCAAGAAGATGAACCAGCACGTGTGCACCTTCGCGTTGTACAGTCACGACATGTCTCGACAGATCGAGACTCACCACTATGTCACTAGACTCAACCAGGACTTCCACCAGTGTGCCGTTTACGATACAGATGACTCCAACGCCGTCTCATTGGTATTATTATAAATTATTAGTATGTTTATGTCATTGAATTCTCAAATTGTGTTGTAGAATATGTATGTTTATGATCACTTTAAATTGCTTACAGGGGTGGAGTACATAGTTTCAGACAAGATATTCGAAGCTTTGCCACCAGATGAGCAAAAGCTTTTGCATTCTCATGCTTATGAGGTTTATTTATTTATTTAATTTTGATCAGAGGAAACAATTAATTTTGAATTTAATATGAGACGATACGATGAATGTAAATCAAAACGGGCCTTTGGATTAATCCTCGGGTCCCTGGAGTGATAGCGAAACCAGAACTCAAAAATTTGACCAAGACCTACGGCAAGTTTTGGTGCACATGGCAGGTTGATAGAGGTAATCAACTATTTACTATTCTCTATATGCCACCTAGCCTCCATAACGTTTACCCTTGGGATTGGGGTATGCAAGGGATCCCTTCAAATCTTATAAAAAAAATAAATAAATAAATTGTTATAGATTTCCGCCTCACTATTTTGCATGAGACGTCTTATAAATAGAGTACGTGTTAGTGTGTTACTACTTTACACATGTTTATGTTTAGTTTGAATTTCATGAGTAGACTTTGGCTCAGTACCATTATTGTTCATTATTTTATTGATTATCAAAGCTTTGCTCACGAAAGCTTAATCATACAATTCAAACATATGTAAAGTAATAATACTCTCTTTACCACGTCTCTCACTCAAATAGTGAGAGTGGAAATCCGTCCTTGTCTATAACAAAAATTTCAAATTTATTTTAATATCAAATTTACTTAAGTTTAAAAAAATAAAATCTTGAATTTATTGTAATAGTTAAATATATGAGTGGTGCTATTGGCACACCCCCTATTGATCTATTCATACCCCAGTTTTTAAAATTTTGATTTAATTAAATAAAATTAAATGTTTTTATTAAATTTTTTTATTTATTTCCAAAACTACCCATTTTACTTATTTTTCAAACTTAATACATATCATATATGATATCTCTGTATCTGTATACATCTCTCTCACCTTTATTAATTGATTTTTTTTTCTTATTTCTTTATTTTTAGTTTTTTTTCCTTCTTATTTCGGAAACGAAAAAATAAAAAATAACATGGTACTTTAACACAACGACAACTTGATATCATTCTAAAGAAAAAATAAATTTCAAACTTATTTCCAAAGAATGAATTGTTTTCCGATGCTTACTATCATTGTCAGACAATTCTTACTTTATGTCATTCTCAGATAATTCTTCAAGATATTTGATATTGTTCTTAGACAATTCTTCAATTTTTTTGATATCGTTTTCAAACTCTTTCATAATATTTTAGATGTATGTAAAAAGCAGATTTTAGGGTTTAAGAGTTAATTTTTTTTTGAAGAAACAGATTACTGAGGTTCTTTTTTTGAAAAGGAATATTAGATTTTAATAGATTTACTTTGTAGAAGATTTCTTTCCTAAATTGTATGTCTGTTTAAGTAATTTTGATAAAGGAAAAAAATATATTATATAATTAAAAAATGGGGCATGAATATATCAGTAGGGGGTGTGCCAATAGCACCACTCTAAATATATATATATATATATATATATATATATATATATGTAAATGTAAATGAATCGCACTGTGATGCATGCTTAATGCGGGGGTGTTAATTACGTGTGAAGGCGATAGGCTTCCGTTAGGTGCACCATCACTGATGATGTCTCCACAAGGAGTGAACTTGGGGATGGTGAGGCCGGAGCTGGTTCAGAAGAGGGATGGCAAATATAACATATCGACTGATTCGGTGAAGCAGGGGAGGTTGGAGTTCAACGAGCCGGAGTGGATCAACTCACAGGCCGATTACTGGAAGCAGCACTGCAAAGGATTCGCCATCGACATTGAGCAGACTGAGATGAAGAAGATTGCACCTTTTCCATGATAAACACAACACCCGCACATTATATTGTCCATTAATTAATTTCTCTTGGGAAATTGAGATGCGTGTGTTTGTTTGAACTAGATTTTATTAATGTATGTGACTATGTGTTGTGTTGTGTAGGGATGTGTTTTGAATTTTGATGTACCTTGTAGTTAGGGATTTTATGATCTCTAGCTCCTGATTTTCTACATGTGTATTGTACAGCTACCTTAATTAAACTGTTCGTGCTTTATTGTAAGATTTCTTCTTAGATCTTTGGCTTATCATGAAAAAAAATAAAAAATTATTCAAGGTGGATATTGTCAAGGATAGAAAAATAAACTAAATTGGTGAGGGAATTCATGTGAAATTTGAGCTTGAGAAAATTAAAGAGCAAGTTCTGGTTTTTTTTATGTAGGAGAGTATTCGTACTCATAATCTTGTATTCTCGTGGGTTTTATTTTTGAAAGGGAAGAATTCGAACCCACAACATCATAGTATATGTATGAGAGGTATACCATCAAATCTTAAAAATAAATAAATCTGATTAACAGTTTAATTTAATTAAAACCTAAAAAGTGGAAAAAAAAACTACCTTTAAACATAGTTTTTGCGATGCAAATTAGCCATAGATTTTGCTATTGCAAATTAGTCTTAACTATGGTGAAAATCTTCTATGGGTCCATCTCAAAGTTAATGTTGGGAAGATGGATTCAATGAAAGAACGACAGATATTAAAACTTAAATTTTCTCTTCCTTCCCAATAATAAAGTAACATATGGCAAAGTAATTGAAACAAAAGTTCTCACAACACATGTCTTCTCCTATTCTTTATGAAGTTACATTTCTCTCTCCTCCACCATTCAAAATTATTCTACATTTTGTAGTGGTCAAAAATACATCAGTCCAAATAATTAGACCTTATAATTCTTAGATCCAAAATTAGTCATTTCAAAGAAATAAGCTAGATCCAATAAAATCCATGGCCCAATCATCAAGCCCTTCTAATCTCAGTAGGCTCAATCATAAGCATGATCCAAAGCAACTGGATAAGGGCACAATAAAAGGACCTGCATCAGTGAAAGTCAAACTTGGACCAGGTTAAACCATTGGAAAACCTTCCATCTTTAAGTTTATAACGTCTATATCAATGCCATGAAGTCCATAACGTCTACATCAATATCATTTATTCTGTAACGTCTACATCATTGCTATTAAGTAAGCTAACGTTTGGCTCACTGCCTTCCTCATATTAATAGCAACCCCATTTCATTCGCAACGGGGGGGGGGGGGGGGGGGGGGTTGTTTGAAATCTCTAAGTTTGGGAGCAAGAAATAGCTTCGCAATTCACGCTATTGATGAACTGACATCGGCATGCATGCCCCCGTTCAACACAATCTGGTGACCTCCTCGATGATCACCTCGAATATCTTTAAGTTGGTCTATGTCGACCTTTGATGACTCGTTTTTTGTGTCGTTTCCAAATTGTGAATACCAAAAGATATCTATACTAAAGTTTCCTACGCAATGTGCTCTAAACTAGCAAAAGACTAGTAAAGTGGTAAGCGAGGGTATCGTTCCGCAGAGAGGTGTTATCCGTCAACTGGATCTAGTTCTAGTGTTTATAGAAAGCATTGTAAATAGAATGCGGATGTGGTGAGAATGGTGTGTGTGCGGTGTGTGCATAATGCGGTGTGTAAGGAAAATGAAAAGAAAGTAAAAATAAACAAAAGAATATGAAACGGGTGAGAAAGGTGACTAAATCAGAAATAACAAAAGGGTGGATAGGAGAGATGCAAGATAATGGTTACAGAAGGGGCAACAAGTTCACCATACATAAGTGCATATAAGTGAATGTTAGGCATTTAGAACATTCAAATCAAGTTGAGGGTTTGTTCTCTCAATTAAGAGATTCGAAAGACCAATTACTCCTCAAAAGGGTCATGGAAGAGCAATGTGCCTCTCGTCTCTAGTAAGAGATTTGAAACACTAATCACTTCCCAAAAGGGTCATAGAAAAGCAATGTGCATCTAATCCCTACCATTAAGCATATGAACATATAGCCAAAACATATTCTAGTACGATCATGCATAAAACAAGTTTCATTTATTCTTAGGAGCTAAGTGATTACGGTCATACTCGGATTGGTCATCCTTCGAGGTACAACCGAAATCCACAAACACTCAAATCGATCCTAACATGGCATTTCGACCTTCCAAAGACATACACACACAAATGAGATATTTAATTATAACTACTCATACACTAAAGTTAATCTACTTTTAATCCCATCCATAAGCACATATCAATTTCCAATCATCCATACACATGCCATTCACAACAAGAGATTATCAATGAATATCAAGAACAAATCAAAACCCAAATGAATATAACAACAAAATCACATATATTAAGCACAAATTCGGTTTACAATATTCCTAAGTGGGGATTACACATAAAAGACAACAAGATATACAAAGAGAGTGAGTAAATGAGATACAACCCTTGAAGAATTCTCTCCAAGAGCTTCATCATTTGCTTGCCCGAAATTGGTCTAAGACCTCTCCTCTCTCCATGCAATCTACTCTCAAATGTGGTGTAGGGTGTGTAGAAATGCTTGGTGGTGTTCTTCCCATGAGGAGAACCTCCATGGGAGCTTTAGAAGCTTCTCTCTCTCTCTTGATTGATGAAGAAAAATGAAGAAAAAGTTGAAGTGCAGCTGCTGCTTAGTTTTTGTGTTGAGAGAAGAGAGGAAAGTCGTATATTTATAGTTAGGGAAAGTTTGAGGATAAATTGGGGTGCGAAATGACCATTTTTGCCCTTCTAAGCTCCAAGGCGAGCTGACGGGGCGAGCAGAATGGTCGCCTGGAATGGTCGCCTCGCATGCTGTGATGTTTGGGCAGAGGTTGAGGCGAGTGAGTTTGGTTGCCTCACCAGGTCGCCTCGCACACTGGTAAGAAATTTCAGCTTCACGCAACCTTATGAAAACGTGCATATCTCCCTCTAGAAAGCCTAGAATTGCGATCTGTAAAAACTGCTAAAAAGTAGACTTTTGGGGCTTACTAAAAATAGGTGGTATGAAATCTAGTTCGATCTGAGGAGGGAGATATGGACCCCGAAATATAGGTGTTCTGTATGAGCACTTAACAATTTCATACCACTAACCTTTGGAAAACAGAGTTGACCTGTGTCGCGGTCTCTATGTCGCGTTCTAGCTCAATGACGGATTCACCACGGAACTTGCTATGGTTGACCCAAATCACGTTACGGTTTGGGTTAACGGTGAGGCCGTGGCAACTCTGAAGACTTCCGATATATTCTCTTTTTGGCTCATTTTGCTTTCCAACTAATCTTTTAAGCTCAAAACCTTGAAATAGGGAATATATATCTACACAAGGCTCAACAAACACTTATATACAAAAATATACTCAAAAACGAGAACTAACGATAGGAAAGGGGGACCTCAATTAGGTACAAATATCGTCCGATCAACCTCCTCGATGTCGACCTCCTCGATGATCACCTCGAATATCTCCAGGTTGGTCTATATCAACCTCCTCTATGTCGACCTCATCTATGTCGACTTGCTCGACAGTCATATCACATATCTCCAGGTTGGTCTATGTTGACCTCATCTATGTTGACCTCTTCGACAGTCATATCACATATCTCTAGGTTGTTCTTTGTCGACCTCCTAGATGTAGACCTCTTCGACGGTCATATCGTCTATCTCCAGGTTGGTCTATGTCGACCTCCTCTATGTCGACCTCTTCTATGTCGATCTCATCTTTGTCGACCTCATCGACAGTCATATCACCTATCTCCAGGTTGGTCTATGTCGACCTCATTTATGTCGACCTTTTCGACGGTCATATCGTCTATCTTCAGGTTAGTCTATGTCGACCTCCTTGATGGTCATATCGAATATCTCCACGTCAGTCTACGTCAACCCATTTGCTAGCCAAGCTCCATCTCTTGTTTCACAACCCATATCGACCTACACAGTTTTCGTCATCTTTTGTTCTACATCCTACGTATACCGTAGGTTTGCCTATAAATCTTAGTCTATTCTCTATCTATTTTTCTATCTACTTGTCACCTTGCTGACTTGAGTGTCAGAGAGTTCTCCATAGGGACCACCACCCCCCCCCCCCCTCTATGGCTCGACGATTGCTACTTTTATATTCATCCTGCAGGTTTCCAGTGTCTACCTCGATGACTAAAATTAATTGTGGGTTTTTTGGTGTCTACACATCTTTTCCAAGATTGTTCCTTGTTTTAGATTTAACTAATCATCGATGAAATTTTGGGTTGTCTTGTTAAGATGTTGATCTCAATTTTACGGAGAAGGTGATAGAAAACATAAAATACTTTTGAGAAATGAATATGGTCAGTTTTTGTGCCATATATGAGTTGGGAACCAAGTTAATAATATTACAGTAAAGCGGACTCCTCTTGGTGTTGTTGAGTCTTTTTGGATGGAGAACTATCATCTCTAGGTTAGTTTATATCGACCTCATCTACGTCGACCTCCTTGATGTCGACCTCTTCGATAATCACCTCAAATATCTCCAAGTTGGTCTATGCCGACCTCCTTTATGTCAACCTCATATATGTCGACCTCATCGACAGTCATATCACATATCTCTAGGTTGTTCTATGTCGACCTCCTCAATGTCGACCTCTTCGACGGCCATATAGTCTATCTTCACGTTGGTCTATGTCGACCTCCTCGACGGTCATATCACCAATCTCCAGGTTGGTCTATGTCGATCTCTTCAACGGTCATATCGTCTATCTCTAGGTTGGTCTATGTCGACCTCTTTGATGGTTATATCGAATATCTCTACATCGGTCTACGTCGACCCATTTGCTAGCCAAACTCCATCTCATGTTCTACAACACATATCGACATACACAGGTTCGTCATCTTTTGTTCTACATCTTACGTATACCTACGATTTGCCTATAAATCTTAGTCTATTCTCCATCTATTTGTCTATCTACTTGTCACCTTACTGACTTGAATGTTGAAGAGTCCCCCAAAAGGAACACCCCCCCTATGTGGCTCGACGATTGATACTTTTCTATCCATCTTGTAGGTTGCTGGTGCCTACCTTGACAACTCAAATTAATTGTGGATTTTTCGGTGTCTACACGTCTCTTCCAAGATTATCCAGCATATGAGATTTAACTAATCATTGATGAAATTTTGGGTTGTCTTGTTAAAATGTTGATCTCAATTTTACGGAGAAGGTGATGGAAAACATAAAATACTTTTGAGAAATGAATATGATCAGTTTTGTGCTATATATGAGTTGGGAACCAAGTTACTAATATTACAATAAAGCAGACTCCTCTTAGTGCTGTTGAATCTTTTTGGATGGAGAACTATCCTCTGTGTGTGAGGAGATTTAATTTGAAGATTTTCAGCCATCATATAACCTTTGTTGGTTTTATTGATATTTGAGTTTCATGAATAGAAAAGTTGATATTTGAGTTTCATAAAACAAAAAAAAAAAAGTTTAGAAAGAAAAACAGTATAACAGCAAATGATAGTTTTGGTATTGAGAGCAAATAATCAACTACAAAAATTTTAAAATGTGAAGAGTACATGAGTGTTATAGGCAAATTGGCAATAGAACCACCCATATATTTTTCATTTCTTTTATTTCTCATAATTAAAATTATATAATAATTAATAAGCAACAAAACTTACCATTATCTTTCTTTAATCTCAAGGCCGGCCCATAATTTTCGGGACCCAAGGCGAACTATAGAGAATGAGGCCCTCGATATTCTTTGTATGTTTACTTCGTTTTTTTTCTCTAGTAAATACTTATAAAAGTCAATATATTAACTCAAACTCAAGACTATAACATACACAACAAAACAGCAACAAAACAAAAACTACCAAAATAATTTTTTTTTATAATTGAATCAAAGAATAAATCATTTAAACCTTACTCGTGTTACATCCTTAACAACAAAAGTATTAATTAAGCTTACATAAAAAAGAGGTTTTCAAAAAATAAAAACAAAAGTGTTTTGATTTAATTACCTTCAAAACAACAACTTCTGACTTTTCGTATTAAGAAAGTATTGAGTTTTTTTTTAGAGATGTGAAAGAGGATTATTTGTGATAAACACGAGTGTTGCTAAGACTCAACCTACCACCACATTTGATCCAATATTATTGTTGTAAGAATTATAAATGGGTTTCCAATTGTTGGTGGGCCTTTTAAAAAAATTGTGTATGGTGGGCCATTTTTCATTGGTGGGCCTTTTTAAAAATAAAAACTATGTATGTACGGTGAGTCATTTTTAAAGTCATTTATGGACCTGTTTTGTTTATTTATAGGGACAATATTTTAAAATCAATTTTTTTAATTACAATTTGGGGGGACCTTTACAATCGGTGGCACTAGGTGGTTGCCTCACTGGGCTTTCCCTAGGGTCGGGCCTGTTGAATCTTGAAAAGAAATGATAATTGAATGATGGAAGAGAGTAAATATAATTTTTTAAGAAAGAGGAGAATTGGAGAAGACATGTATTGTGACTCTGGGAGAAGTGGAGAACTGAGAACCAAAAAGAGAGAGGTCTCGTACTTCAAAAAAAGAAAAAAAAAGAAATGAGAAGTCTCATACAAGGTGGATCTGAATCCTCTGTTGATCCGATCTTTTTTCTGACCTTTTTAAAGCATATGATTGTTGTTGATAAAATGGTTGTGAAAACAAATCACATCTTAACCACTCATTCATTGCAATATTTATGTGTCATAAGATTAAGTGAGGTTAAGAAAAAGATCAGATGAGCAGATGATCCAAATTCCTCGTTCGTACAAGCTAGATGGAAAGAAAAGTGAAACTTCTGTTTTAATTATGTTAACACTTGTCACTATATCGTTGAGGAAAGAAAAAGTAAATTTAAACCTTAAGACATGTCACTCTTTTATTGGATCCGTCACCAACATCGGTTGTGAGACGGACACATGGATGAATTTTTCGCTTTAGACGATATTATTGTAATATCACCTTTAGTTTTGAATTATTGTAATATTTAAAATTTTAAAAAAATAGTTTTCAATTTTCCATACCCGAAAGCATCCTGACCAACGTAATCTTTGCGCTGATCAATGTTTGGAGAGCCAAGATCACATCACATGAACCCACATCTGACTCACAACGTATCAAATTCCCCAACACAACCATATACCATTCTAAGTTCCAATCTACCATCCTTTTTATTCCTCAATTACCCTACAGAAACCGCTCAAATCCAAGTTGCATTTTAAAAAAATGGTTCTTTACCTTATTTTTAAAAGCAAAATGGTATCTTTACTTATTAACTAGCTTGTTAGCCATTTTATTACCCATTGATCGGTTTCTCTTTCTCTTTATTTCTTCTTCTTCTTCTTCATCGTCATGGAAGTCACCGATTCGATAGTTGTCGCGACCCCCTCAACCCAAAAAAATGTGTACTCTATGTGGGTGATGTTAAGATTATGCTCAATAGCAAGAGTGTAATATTGTAATTGACAATCTTTTCATATTAATAAAGTGTTTTCTGATTCTTACAATTACTTATAGCATTTATTATTATAATTGTCAAGGTAAATAATCATAAGGTCAAAAGACTATGAGATATGAAGAATTGTTCATACATCCGAATATGTGTGAGGTAGACACAATTCTTTAGTTAGTCTTGAATAACGTTCACAACTTAAATTAAAGGTTGGGCACATCTATCTTGATAAAGTTGTAGAATTCTTTTACTAGCATTTGAGTGGGATCAAATGAGTTATGATGAGTCTAAAATCATCGAAAGGTTTTCGAGTAAAAGAATCTAGTGCACTGGGTGCATTGAACTGGATCACAATGAAATACTTTATCTAGAACCGTCACTAGATATAAGTCTTTTCATTATTAGGACAATGTAGAGTCGATCTTAATCCTGAGATAAATGATGGACTTATGGTTGCAAGTGTTATCATTTGAGCTATCAATGAGTACGATTATATGGCATAGTCTATCCTCGATAGTTTGGTGGTATTCATTTGTTAATCGATAGGGGACTTCATTTATAGATATGGACATCGTGGCTCCATTTATTAAATGAGAGTATAATATCATCATATGGATGTTTTGAGGTATTGGATATTAAATCTCAACGTTGAGTTTTCAATAATGATTATTGAAGACATGGCTTCTGGACAAGTCAAAATATCCAAGTTCAAAATGTGGTCATATGAGGAAATATGGTAACTTGGAGAGCTATATGCGGTCTATGAGCTCTTGGCGATTACTGATATTATTCACGAGGATACACCATCTCCTATAAGATTGTCTAGGGTATGAATGAGAAACATCTCCTTATTCTATTTTTATTTAAGAGTTCAATTTTAGCTCTTTAGTGGAATGAGTTAAAATTAATAGATCGGACCTAAGTAAATCATTTGTTGATTGTGATTAGGTTATGTCTATTGAAGCTTAAATTTAGATAGCCCGCCAAGATCCACAATCCACACGTACTTGCATGGATCACTTGATATATTCTACCGGACCAATTTATGGGTCCATCTAGAATTGCATTTAATATCTTAAGAATATAATATGTCTATTATTTATTTAATGGGCTGCTCTATTATATTAATATATTAAAAGGAGACATGTGAGCTTGTTTCTTTTAGTAAGAATAAGTCTGGTTCACATGTGGGCTTTTATTTAAAGTCTAATGGATTAAATAAAATAAGAAAAATAATATTAGGCCCATATATATATATGGTGTGGGCGGCAAGGCTAATAAAATAGCCCAAGATATTATTTTATTTTATTGTTTTGATTAAATGGAAATTAATTAATTATTTAATTAATTAATAGTTTAAATCAAAATCTTTTCCTGATCAGTAAATAAAATACTATGTGTTGGATTAGGGTTAGAATTCTTTTAAGTGATAGGAGTCATAATGTGGTAAGGATTAAGTCCACATACACTCCATACCACATAAAGAATTCGGCCACCCTAGTCCTATAAGGGTTAGGATTCTTAAATTGATAGGAATAAGGGAAAAACACAATTCCTTTTCAAGTAAGGAAATTGGCCAACCCTAGATTTCCTACACAAAGAATTCGGCCAACCCTATTTTGAGAAGGAGAAATTTAGGTCACCTTATAAATATAAGGTGATAAATTTCGGCCACTAAGAAGTTTGAGTGAGAGAGATTTTTGTTTGCTTTGAAAAATAAAAATCTTACTCAATACACATAGAATTTCGGCCAAGAGAGAAAAAGAAAAATAAGTTCTCATTCGATAGTGCACTTGCAAGCCTTTAACATCAAAAGGTTTTGTGCACACTTTCGATTTAGGGTTACGCGAGTTCCAATCATATCGATTGTGAATTCAAAAGTAACCGCAACTATTTTTCTAGGCTCTTGGTGTTTTGGGATTGAAGATCAAGATCAGAAGTTCCATACATCCATTCTCAGGTAAGCAATTCAAAGAAAAAAGGGAGACCACGCTCCTAGGTGATTCACGTACGTGCTAGGATTGAAGATCTTGCGGATTACCATCGACATAAGTCAATTGGATCACGCGACAAGAGGTATTTAACTCTAACCGTATATTTGTGTTTAATTAATTAAAGGGTTAATGTTCAAATCTTTAGAAAAAATTTAAACTATACGAAAATCTACTTTTCGCCTTCCGCTGCGGTTTTAGTTAATTTTTCCCTACAGGTGATTCCACTGGAAGAGGTCGGGGGAAGACTGAATAAGTTAATGGAAGGTCTTAGGTCTGATTTCGGAGGACCCCATTTCGAGCCCCATATAACCGGGAGATTATATAAACTAGTCAAATTCAGTTATGTAACGAATAGATAGTGAAACACCTTCTCTTTCTGCGGATACGCGCTCACCTTCCTTTTATTTGCCACACGAGCCCCGACCCGATGATAGGCCAGTGCATAAACTAGTTAGTATTCAAACTATCCCAATTTGGTAGATCCTAATCTGGTACAAAAACGATTCATTGGTTTTTTCTTTCTTCTTCGAACCCGAAGGTAGTTTACTTGCTTACTTGTTAAGGAACCAAACGCCTTACTTTACTATACAAGGGGAAGGCAGCACAACCATTTCAAAATCAAAACCAACCCTAGTTTGATCTTATCATAATACTCAGGAGTCATAAAGCAATAATATGGAGATTCTTGAATTTAATTGAAGTTGCAAAGTGGGTTTTAAAAAGGATGAATGCAATGAGAAAAAACAAGATCAACCATTTGGAATATACTGGTTTGATGAGTATTATGAATTTTGTATTTTGATGGTATAAAACCCGATTTAAAACCGCTTTAGTCTGTTATCAAAGTAACAAAATAAAACAATTTTCGATATTGGTACCGCATAAACTATATACTATGAAAAAACACATTATATATATATATATATATTCGTGCGGAATTTAACAAAGGTGCCCATTTTAATTTTTTTGCCTCGGGGCTCCAAAAACTTAGCACCGGCCCAATAAACTCCTAGGGAAAATGTTGAGGATATGTTGGAAAAAGTAGACAACTCATCTGGTCAAGAAGTGATGCATGTTCTAAGAGAAATGCATTTGTAGTGTGTCGTGTCCTGATTTTCTCGACATAATTGGTCTCTAGTCTCTACTAAACTTAAAAGTTTCAATACATGTATGTATGATGATTCCACTTCTTCAACTTGGCCCTTTATAGGGCCATAATCTTGTTCAAGTTGTTTGAAAAATCATTTTCATCACTTTTACATTTCCACCTACAAGTGTTATATATTGTATAATGAGAGCGATACGTGAGGCATAGATGTTAAAGCTTAAGATTAAGATTATCCCTTGCTTATATGCTGTGAGTGAACCTTATAAGACGAGCTCTGCTATTACTTGATGAGGGACATATGTTACAGTGCATTCCCTTTTGGTTTATGTTGCTTTCCGAAAGTCCGAAACCACTTAAATTCAATAGTGTGTCCTTCATAATATGATGGTTATGCTTTTTTGTTTTTAGGCACAAGGTGTTGTTTGTATTGCTAAAAAACAATCTGGTTCAAATCTGCAAGAGATAGAAAAACAGTAAACAGAAAACATCACGTTAGGGAAATGGAGGATAGTGTTTCACACTGTGTCTTTAAGACAATTTCACCAGCTAACACTGTATGTATATGTCGATTGTCTCATAAGAAACAACGATTTAAACAGTGAATGTGTAGAGCACAAACCACTCTCAACGAACTGAAATTGAATTTAAACTTACCAAGACTCGAAGAACAGAAGAACCGGAAAGAGAACAATTATGTAGCTCTATATTTCGTGATTTCCATAATCTAAATTATGAGGAATAGACTAGGGTTTTAAAAAGAAAACATAATCAGTAGGATTGATTTAGGAAATACTTGATAATTACAGTGGAAATTAATAAATGAATAATTTCTAAAAGATGTATTCCTTATTAAACACTAATTCTGATTACTTAATGATCAAGTAAGTATCAGAATCCAAAACTGAAATTAACTATTTCCTTAATCCAATTAATTTCCTGAACCCAAAACAAAAATTAATTAATTATTTCTTATCAATAAAAAAGTCTGACTTAGTGAAAAAGAAATTAAATTAATTCTTTTCTTATCAATAAAACAATGATTTAGAAAAAAAGAAATTTAAAATAGTAGTAAAAGGTCAATTGTGCTCTCACGGGTCAATCGGTACGGCATTCGTGTACGCATGACACGTCCACACACATGTTGATAAGCTACTATCACACAATTACTTATATACCACATATAAATGTTTTCCCTAGCCAATGTGGGATGCACAATTTTCCCTACACAATGGGCTCACCTTGAGACTCAATTTTTCATTCACCCATTCTTCGTTTTGTGAGTTTGAGTATACCATTTCGAAACTCTAATGGAGGAGAATACGAATATACTTTGATCTTCCATTTTTGTGGAATCAATTATACTCTAACAACACTATCACAATGCGTGTTTATCACAAATTTTCCAACACAAGGTAGAAGCTAAATTAAATGAGAGAAAAAATACATCTTGGAATTGTGATTTAAGTCTATAGAAGTCCAGTGTGACTAGTTCAAAACATCACAATTGAGGTTTCCAAACCAAAACACAGAAGAACTATAGCATTTTTATTTCAAAATTTTGAAATGCTAATACATGGTTCTGCTGTAACGAGTCAATATGCTCATTCGGTCATTGACACTTTTCATATCTTGCAGCTTACATGCCACATATGAGCCTTCTATAGGCGGTGACAGATGATGAGAAGAAAAAAGCTCAAGATAAAGCTAACACTCATTAAGCTCAAGGTAATATTTTTTTTATAAATATTACAATAATTTTAAGATGTGTCCATTTATTAATTAATAGTTGATAAAATTAACTATCATAAGGATAAATAGGTAAATTAATAATTAACAAATTGACACATATCAACGTGTGGGGAGGGAGTAATGCTCACCCCTTTCATGGGGGTACATAAGCAAAAATGAACTCATTAAGCTTTCATGAGTAAGGCTTTGGTAATCAATACAATAATGAACAATAAGGCAGTCTTGATATATTCAATACTCGGAGAAATAGGATCCTGAATTTTGTCCTGAAGATTAATTAATTGCCATGAATAATCCGCCAAGAAGCAGCTATAAGGGTGTGTCTGATATGGGGACGGGACAGGACAACGTATGATATGACTGGACTAAACAGTTGTTCCATATTGTGTTTGGAATACCTAGGACACAACTGTGTACTGTACTGTTATGCTTTTGGTATGGCTGGGACATGACTGGACAAGAGGTTCAAATGACCAGAGTGCCCTTCTTGTCCTGTCTAATGTTTGTTACTACATAATAGTGATATATGAAACAAGACAAAACAGTATTTATTTAATTTTGTTAAATAAATATTTTTATATATCATATTTAACAATATTAAATAGATATTGTAATTGAAATATATTATATTATTTAACAAAAACAAGAGATTCAAATGACCTCATGTTTTCTATTACAATATTATTGTATTTAATACAAATATTAATATTGTAATTGAAATATATTATAATTATTTAATATTATTATATATTAATATGTAAAATTATATATATATTATATATATATAATAATATGATATATCATATTATTATATATAATAATATATATAAGATATATAGATATATATAATATTAAATATTAGTACATATAAAAAATATAATATTATGTATATATTATATAATGTATAGAATATATATATATTATAATATATGTATTATAATATATGTATATATATATATTATAATATATGTATATATATATATTAATAATATATATTATATTATATATGTATCCTATATATATAATAATATAATATATATGATATAATAAATATTATTTTATATATGATATATATTAAATATTATTACATGTACATAAATATATATATATATATATATATTATTGTATAGGTAATAATATTATTATATAGGTAATAATATTTAATATATTGTATATTATTATATATAATAATAAAATATAATATAATATTATATATATATATATTATAATACATATATAAAATATAATATATATATATATATATAATTTTTATATTTATATTACATATATATTGTATATAATATAATATATATATATATATATCATATATATGATGTATTAATATATCATATATATATTATTATATATAATAATATAATATAATATATTATTAAATAATATATATATAATATATATATATATATAATATTATATATGTAATTATAATATATATATATATATAAATATAATATTGGACATGATTGTAATGGTTTGAAGATTTGAAGGGTAAATGCGTCTTTTTGACAATTGTCCCATGTCATGGGACAAGTTGTCCCATGGTCTGAGGTGGGACAGTTTTTCCTAATTTTTGTCTCACCTTGTCCTGTGCTGTCTCATGTCAAACGTGGGACAAGAGGAAATTGTCCCACATTGT
This sequence comes from Dipteronia sinensis, assembly GCA_033220585.1. Lineage (NCBI taxonomy): Eukaryota > Viridiplantae > Streptophyta > Magnoliopsida > Sapindales > Sapindaceae > Dipteronia > Dipteronia sinensis. The sequence goes on along the minus strand of CM065641.1, from coordinate 7,306,358 downwards.
TCTGTCATGTACTGCGTACCAAACGCACCCTAAAAGCGCTTAATTATTCCATTCCAATGTTTCAAACTTTCCACTTGTAAAATGCAGAAAAAAAAAAGAGAAAGTGCTTTAATGGCTGTTTCTGCTTTGTCTTATGTAATTGCCTTCTATCCTGTTAGATGTTCTTGTCCTGGAAGTAACCATAATCCTAATAAGCAAAAGCTGAGATATGTTGGCAATTCGACTAAACCTGCCAAGGTTGATTTGCTGGGCAAAACTGCTGGAGTGGCTAGCACTTTCGTTGCTTATGTTGTGATATGCGCATTATTCTAATGCAATCCTCATGCAAGACATGCATGACTGTTTGTCAAGTTAGCTAGGTGGACCAAGTCAGGTCACAAATAAGTTAGTGTGTGTATGGGTTCCTTTTATTTTGAAGCATTATCATTAGTGGATGTCAGTTGTTGTCAGTGAAGTATTGCTCATTTGTTTTCAGATTAGTTATTGTTGATTGTAAGCCTATAAAAGGCTCTTTTGAATTCAATTAAGATGAAAATATACTATGAGTGATAAAACTAACCTTAGGGGGGGGGGGGGGGGGGGTGTACACTTAATCGGTTACTAATCTGTTTTTGCTACCCGCAGACCTGTAATAGTGATTTTAGGCTCTTGCTTGTATACTACACAAGGCAAATACAAGACTTAACTTTTAAATGAAGAGATATGAAACCTAAAGTGAATATGATGATATTATAAATGCACAAAATGCAAGGTCAACACATTTAATGCTTATCTAGTCATGTATGAATGTTTCAAACAATCCTAGATATCATGTTGCTATATGACACACATATAACCTAGCTATATGAAATCAAAGCATTCCTAGATGCGATAGCTATCACAAAACAACAACCCAAACATCAACAAAAATCTCTATTTATAATGAAAAATTATAATCTAGATGCATAAGAGACATAAAAGAGATTTCTTGTTAAGCAAGAACACAAGGATAGATGAGAGTGGTGTTATACTTACCAAGTAAGCTATGTTGATGAAAACCCATGCTTAGAAACATCCTAGATGAAGCTAGATGATGATGGAACCATGAATGAATGATGGGTGATTGGGTTTTGGACAATAAAAAAGGTTTCTTGCAACCTTTTCTTGCAAGACACTCTTGAGCTCTAAAAGGAATGAAAGAGAATGAATTCTGAAGCTCTAAAGAGGCAAGGAAGAGGAAAGGACACATATATATATATATATATATATATATATATATATATTAAGCCCTAGACGAAATGACATCGTTTTGAAAACAGTAACAAAAACCTGTCATTACCGCTGTGCGTACTGCAGCTCAGGCAAGTTGTCCAGACCGCGGTACATACAGCAGTGTGCCTACTGGACAACAACGCGGTTTGGACCGCTGTACGTGCAGAGCACAGGCTACGGTCAAGGCATCAGGGGCCTACTGAAGTTTACCGTGTCACAGACCGCTGGGCGAACATGTGTACAAGACGCGGTCCAGGCAGCATGAGCCGACTGATGATTACCGCTCCATATGCCGCGGTGCAAGCAGTGCTTGCCAAGCGGTCTAGGCTGCGGTACTAGAAGAAACCCTATTTTCTAGGCAGACTCAACACACAAAGTGATGTGCAATATGTGCAAGTGTGGAGTATGATAAGTGACATACAATATATCATCCAATTGTATGTAAACAAGAATATAATGCATGCAAGTGAGTGTGTGCAGCTATATCCCTTCAAGTAAAAGTAGAGTCAAGTAATCTACCTTTCTTGAAGCACTTGGAGTTAATTGGAAGATCTTCAAATCCTAATCTACCCTTTTACAATGATTAACCCCAAATTTGATTTTGTCAACGAAATAAGCCAATCATAAAGTGAGACACTTACATAAGATATCAAATATGAAGAAATGAAATCCTCTCTATCTATCTATCTCTTTAATTGTTCTACTCTCCTCTAAATTCTTCCGTGTAGTTTCTAGGATCGGAAATATACACATCAAATGGTATCAGAGCCTTCTGGTTCCTTGGATGCCGAATTCCGTAATGGATTTCACAAAATTATGGCTCGTCATGTGTCCAGATTTGACATCCTCAACAACAAAATCAACCAAATTCATATCACCCTTCAAACCGTTCTGACTGAACTCTGAACCCTACGGGTTAACCTTAATGGTAACACCGTCAAGGAGGAGCTCAACCCATTTATCACGGTAAAAACCCGTCCACAGTCCCACCAATCCTCTACCAACCCAAATTTCGACCACCACCAATATCACTCCACACCACACAATTAATGACCAGAAAATTGTTAAGAAAATTGTTCAACTTCAAGTCTTACAGGTGGCCGTCCGTGACTTGGATCCGTTCCAACACCTGAACCCGCCTACTCCCTCACGTGCCACCACGTCCATAGCCGACAAGCTTGTAGTCGCCATCCACCTCAACAATTGGACAGCCGTCACACTACCCACGCCAAAGCTATCCTTTCCCAAGCTTGGTGGAGACTTTCTAAATAGATGGATCAACAACAGACTTATTCGGAATTTATCGTTGTGGACAAGGATAATTTGGGAATGATGGAATGATATGTGCATTATTCTAATGCAATCCTCATGCAAGACATGCATGACAGTTTGTCAAGTTAGCTAGGTGGACCAAGTCAGGTCACAAATAAGTTAGTGTGTGTATAGGTTCCTTTTATTTTAGAGCATTATCATTAGTGGATGTCAGTTGTTGTTAGTGAATTATTGCTCCCTTGTTTTCAGATTAGTTATTGTTGATTGTAAGCCTATAAAAGGCTTTTTTTGAATTCAATTAAGATATCGAATATGAAGAAATGAAATTCTCTCTATCTATCTATCTCTCTAATTGTTCTACTCTCCTCTAAATTCTTCCGTGTAGTTTCTAGGATCGGAAATATACACATCATGTTGCTGATCAAAAGTTGTACATGAACAAAGTTGAGAATGCATATCGACAGGGACTTATCATCGAACGAGGAGTTGGATACAGGCAGACGGTTGTGATTTGATCCTATGAAGTTGGTGCTGATAAAACTGCAACACTTGAAAGCATTCTCAATCTTTTGCAGATAATTATCGAATGTAAATAAATTTAAATGAATGATATTTGTTAGCGCACAAACGTCACTACGCGGAAGCGTTGCCGGATAGAACACAAACAAACAATAGCAAAAGAATTGAGATTAAGAAGAAAATAAATCCAAACACACAACACAAAAAGATTTTACGTGGAAACCCAAATCGGGAAAAAACCACGACCGTCTGGACGACAAGAAATCAATTAACTATGAAGAAAATTGTTACAACTTCACTCTCAGGATTTTTCTCTCTCTAATACCCCAAACCGAATTACACACAATGCTCTCTTTGAGATCTCTCTAATAATTTGGCTGTTGGCTTTCACACAATAACATAGATATTAGGATTTATTTATATGAGTTACAGAGAGTTTAAATTAATAAGGAAATCTATCTCCTATATATACAAGATTTCCTTGTTTCACATAAATAATATTTCCTATTTATGACAAATCTTCTTGTAAAGAATAAATCTTTTTTCTAAAATCATAAGAACTTGCAGAAACATATTATTTCCCTTTCCATTAATATTTCCTAATTCAACGCGTGTTTATGATTGACTATGCTTCAAGTTGCAGTTGGCCACCTACTTCCTAAACCGGATTAAAAATTGACCGCTCAAAAAACAACGATCCACGAGCCACGTCACCAAGAAAATACGCTGTCACCACCTAAGACCGATGTCATCACCGCTGTGCCACCCACAACGCAACTCACAGCGGTTCCTCCTTGGAACAGGACCGATGTTCTTACCGCTGTGGAAATCCACAGCGCAAGGCACAGTGGTGTCTTACTGGAATGGGACCGTTGTCCCTGTCGCTGTGGAAATCCACAACACAAGTCACAACGGTTTTGGTGTTCTTCGTTTTCTCCAGTTCTTCAGATCTTCAAACCTCCCTCAATCGTGATCTCATACTCTCAAACATGTCCCACTTCTCAGGAAATCTCCGTATTAGTGAATCCCGTTTGGTAACCATTAGAAATTCGAACCTTATCCAACAATATTATGTACAACTTTTGATCGAATGTAAAATATCAACTCTAATTTGCTCACAATAATCTAGTGTTGAATAAAAAGCAAAGTCCTTTGTTGTATTACGTAATCAAGAACCAAAGAGAGAGACTTGTTACAAAGAAGAATATAAAATGTCATTTTCATCTGCCCTACACTTGTTGAATTCTTGAACATTTTTATAAAAAGGTCTAGTAGAAACTATAATATTGTTTTTTTTATAATAATGTTTGGGTACTGACCGGTCAATACCAAAAATACTGACCATACCAATGGGAGTGTAACACATGACCCAATTTATGAGATAAATGTAAAAAGTAAAAGAAAAACGATCGCGTACTACACTCCCATCGGTGGAGTCAGTATTTTACCCAAGCATTGTTCTTGTTTTTTCGATTGAATTGGTTGGTTTGTTCTCGATTGTAAATTTGTAATTGATACCTATACCAATTCAAAATTGGTCCTGACTTATAGAGCAAGTGGGTTGGTTGCAAAGTCTTTTTAAAACCCTAATTTAGTTGATTACCAAGTAAAACACACATTGTTCAATGTACCATTTACAAGGCTGCTAGGGGCAGCTGAATTGTTTAAGAGAATCTTTTAGGAGGATTATTTGAATATACCATTTTTAGATGATGGATGGGGTTTTGACAATTAAATAGTTGGCTACCACTTGCCTTCACAACACACTGGCTAGATAATGATCATGAGAAATATATATCGAAGCTTCTTTCTTTCTTTATTTCTTGTGTTGGCTGTTGACTATTAAACATGGTTCTGTCATTTTTTTTTACACATGTGATATATGAATAAATGGATAAGATCAAATCAAATTTTGGGTATACTTTCTCTTTCTTTGTAATCCCATTTTTGTTTGTGCAATTGCAAAAAGATAATTAATGGTCATCGACGTCTATTGCTTTGGTGGTTGGAGACTTCAAAATGAAGCTTTATCACCAGGGTTCAAAACCTGATATTGTAAATATAATCTTATATTTGCCCAATAAACAGTAAAGTGTGGGATGTCCCCTCCCCTTGAATGGGAGTTGCATTTCGGATTATACCGGTAGAGATTAATCTTGTCAGGTTCCGGAAAACCTCTAACTCACCCACAATGATGTCAGCATTGAAAAAAGGAAGAAGAAGAGATAATTAATGGTTGAATGATCACAAGTAACTTGTGTTGTTTGAACATTTTTGGTGTGTGTTATGACTTTGTATAAATGGTTATGTATATAATGTGTCAAAACTGTCTTCAACCGCTAAGTTACCAAAGAAAAAATTCTAAATTTAGATCAACTGATGCATGCAGCTGGATAGAGCTGGCCTGGCCAGGCCATATTTTCAAACTGTATATTCTTATCTGATTCTCCTATTAATTGCGCGTCTGCTAAACGAGCGTGTGTTCTACAGTTGACCATCGTTTCCTTTGCTTTCACATAAACCTCGTTTTTGTGTATTTTAAGATAGCAATTTGGGTCAAGTGTAAGAAATCGATGACTTTTTCTACTTATTGGCTATTGGCATATTGCTTAAACAAATCAACAACTGGCCTGTAAACAGACAAACTATATAATAGAACAGATCATATCAAGTTCGTTTACATTCATCCGATAAAAGTTTTATCTACTCACAATATCATCATATGTTCGTTCACATTCATCCGATAAAAGTTTATCTACTCACAATATCATCATATGTTCGTTCACATCTATTCGATAAAAGTTTATCTATATGCCTACAAGATAATGTTATCTGTTGTTAACAGTTCTAGAAAATGTGATGTGATTTAAACCGGAAACTAAAATAATATCATCTCCTACTTAGAATGAACATGCGTACACAGTGTTCGATACCTCTGTTACCTTAATAGCGAAACATTTTAAGTCGTCATCAAATTATCATCTTATAAGTTTCATTTTCAATAATCTAAAATCGTTATACGAATCTGCACACAATGCATAAGCCCGATGGACCATTGATGAAGGATAGTGGTAGGCTAGATATCACCAGCTGATTATTGCATGTTATACTTATCAAGAACCCGTATAGAAATACCGTATACTCATCAAAATATCAAATACCCATATGAATAAGATCGAAATCTACAGAAGACACAGCAGAGATTTAACTTCATTGGTTACCAGTAGCAAATAACAATGTTCAGTTTATTAAACCTGTATATCATAACTCTTATATCACAAATTAGGACGTAGAAACAGGGCTAATTGGGGCTGAGATTGCATTCCGCAACCTTCTCCCAAGATTTGAGAGTTTTATCCCCAGTATCTGTTTTCCACAATGCAAGGCGAGTAATTGGGAAGTTCAATTTGTCAATACTATCATCAAGAGTTTTAGCTTTTTCTTGGGCTTTTTTCTTCTCATCATCTGTCAAGTCCGCGTATAGAAGGCTCAGATGTGGCATGTAAGCTGCAAGATATGACAGAACTATGTCTTAGCATTTCAATTTCGAAATAAAAAGGCAATGGTACATCTTTATTTTTGTTTGGAAACCTCAATTGTGAGGTTTGGAACAAGTCACACAGGACTCCTATCGACTTAAATCACTATACGAAGATGTAATTTTTCTCTCATCTAATTTAGCTTCTGCTTTGTTCCTAAAAGCAATAAAGCATAACCACCATATTAGTTGTCTAATTGTAAGTGTGGGCCACACAGTTGCATTTGAGTGATTTCGGCAAGCAACATAAACTCAAGGGGTATGCACCGTAACATATGTCCTTCATCATGGAATAGCAGGGCTCGTCTTATAAGGTTAACTCACCACATATAAGCAAAGCAAAGGGATAATCTTTGTCTCACCGCATATAAGCTTTAGCATCTATGCCTCACGTGTTGCTCTCATTAGACAATATATATCACTTGTAGGTGGAACCGTAAAAGTGATGAAAAGGATTTTCCAAACAACTTGAACAAGATTATGGCCCTACAAAGGGCCAAATTGAAGAAGAGGAATCATCATACATACATGTATTGAAACTTTTAAGTTTAGTAGAGATTAGAGACCAATTATGTCAAGAAAATCAGGACACAACATACTACAGATGCATTTCTCTTAGAACATGCATCACTTCTTAACCAGATGAGTTGTCTACTTTTTCCAACATATCCTCAACATTTCTCCAATGTAAACCAACTCCTCATCTGTTCTGTCCTCTACAGTCCTTGAGATATGCTCCAAGCTTTCGAAAATATTCCCTACGAGTCTACGACACACATGCTTTTGTGTTAAGAAAACAGAACCTCAGATTCCAAGATTGTGAAATCACTTATATAATTCACAAACTAATATTAATCAACTCAGGTAACATTTTGAGAATCAGATGTTTATTTTCCCCAAAAATGTACAATTACAAAGACAACACTAACCACATTGCATTGACAGTTTATATTACAACTTAAAAGCTAAAACCCACCTCAGTATTTTAGAATGAACAAGAATTACTGAACCTAACTATCAGATTTCATAAAAAATATGTAAAAATGTAACACATTAACATATGGGGAAATCACAAAAGCTTGAAATAGAAGTGATGGTGTATACAACTTACGTGTAGAGTTACTGTAACCAAAATGACCACAACAGTGCGCACTAGCTTCCACTACCTGATAACAAACCAACAACTTACACATTACTCAACTATGTTGATCAAACAAACAAAAATCAACAAATCAATAAGATTAATTTTTATTAAAAAAAAAAAAACCTCAGCGTTTGGATGAAGCAGCAAATAAACACACTGGTAGAAGAAAGTCCCAGTAGCGACACGATCCACGCTGCAATTATACGCCTTCAGTCCTTCACAAGCTGATTTGAACTTCTCCGCCGCATCTTCCGCCGTCAAATTGATGGCCCCGACGACGGTTACATGGGGCTCGAAGTGGGGCCCCCCGAAATCGGACTTAAGACCTTCCATTATCTTCTTCAGTCTCGCTCCCACCTCTTTTGGTGGAATTGCCCACACAGAGTACACATTCTTTTGGATTGCCGGCGTCGCGACAGCTGACGACTCGGTGACTTCCATAACGATGAAGAAGAAAAAGAAAGAGAAACCGACGAGTAATTAAATGGCTAACAAGCTAATTAAGTAAGTAAATATGCCATTTGTTTTAAGCAACTAATTATTAATTAATACAACTTTGATTTGAGCGGTTTCTGTGGGAGAGTTGAGGAATAAAAGTGGTGGAACTTTCTTTTAAAAAAAAAAATGATGGAACTTGGAATGATATATGGTTGTGTTGGAGAATTAGATACGGTGTGAATCAGATGTGGGTTCATGTGATGTGACCTTGGCCCTCCAAATATAGATCAGGATTCTATCGGTGATGGAAAATCAAAACAAAAGTTGTTTTTATCTTTTAATAATACAATAATAACCCCATAGTTTACACCAATTTGCAGTTATGGTTACTCCAGTCCAGAGTCTTGACTCTCGATAGACTTATACTTAATTATTCCCACGAGTGAGATTGGGCCAACTTTTTTTTTTTTTATATTAATTCTGCATTTTTTGAGAGAAGAATGACTCAAATATGTAACCTCATAGTGCAGAAGTGTGAGCCGAGTGCGGTTTATCGTCGGACCTAATCTCATCTCACCACAAATCCTGATTTTCTTATAAAAAATCGATATCAATGGTAATGCTGTCCAATTTAATGGAGCAAACTTCATTTTAGTCCCAAGTAAATTTGGAAAAGTCAATTTTTTTACTTATCATTGAATTTTCAATAAATTTCTAGCCACTATATGAGGTTTTGGAGATTTACATTTGGATAAAGTTAATAATTTACTTAGAAAAGTCAATTTTTTTACTTATCTGTGAATTTTCAATAAATTACTGGCGACCATATGAGGTTTTGGAAATTTACATTAGGAAAACAATGTTATCAAAAATCGATACTAACATCCTTATCATTAGTATTGGACTGTCAAGTGTTAGGGTTAGACATGACGCCGGCTTTGGTTATGGTTCTGGATTCTGGTTCCAGTTCGGTTTAGATTCGGAACCGACTGGTTCTGATTTCGGAGGAACCTAGAATCGGAACAGGAATCAAAACCTCCCTAAGGAAGGTTCCGGTTTCGGTTCCGATTCCGACCGTTCGGAACCGATTTTTTGTTTTTTATTAATCTTTTTAAAACCCACTCACACTCATCCTGTCATCCACTCACTCACTCATACCCAATGAACCCATATCACAAACATACAAATAAGACTCATTCATCAGTTCATCTAAACCAGACTACTTCTCACACACAAATCAACCCCAAAATCAAATCACCCAACCTCAAATCGGCCATCATCAGATATCAGTTCATGACGAAATCACCGGTGTCAGTTCTCTCTCACCCTTCATTTGAACCATACTCTCTCTCTCTCTCCTCTCTCTCTCTCTCTCTCTCTCTCTCTCTCTCTCGATCTCGTCTCTCGAATCTCGATCAATCATCTCTCGATCTCGTCTCTCACTCTCTCTCTCTCAAATAAAAACAGAGATGGGTTGTATTCATGTAGAGAGAAGTCAGAGCAGGGTTGTAGAGAGAAGTCAGAGCAAAGTGTAGAGAGAGAAGGTGTTTGGGCTGCGCTGAAGGTGAACGAAGAAGAAGAAGATTTTATAGTGTAAGTTAGGGTTAATATATATATATATATATATATATATATATATATATGTTGGAACCACTAGTTCGAACCGGAATCAGAACCGCCGATTCTAGTCCGGTTCGAACATGACGGTTCCTCACAATTTGGAACCGGAACCGGAACCGTCCCAGTACCGGTTCCGGTTTTTCAGTGGCGGTTCCGGTTCTGTTCGGTTCGTCGGTTCGAACCGAACCGGTGCCATGTCTAGTAAGGGTTGACTTGACCATAAGTCCGTTAAAAAATGGGTAAAAAGACAAAAATCCCCTAATGCCTCTAAATTAAAATATATATATATAAAGAAATTAAAATCTAAATCTCTGCTATCCATATCTTAGATAGAAATTTATAAAATGTTATGAAATTTGTAAAATAAAAAAAAGTTCTTATAAATAGTTAGAGCTGAACGGTAGCGATCAAATTAAAATTAAAAAAAATATCGATAGAAATTCAATCTCTAGAATCTCAAATGGTAGATATCCATACCGATAAACCTCCTCCATGTATATACAAATCTAATTTATTCTTTTCAACTTCTTTCAACTTTCATGATAAGCCAAATATGTAACAAGAAATCTTATAATAAAGCACGAACAGTTTAATTAAGGTAGCTGTGCAATACAGTTGTAGAAAAACAGAAGGTAGACATAATAAAAGTCCCAAAGTACAAGGTACATCAAAACACATTTCTACACAACACAACACATGGTCACATACATACATTAAAATCTAGTTCAAACAAACACAAGCATCTCAATTTCCCAAGAGAAATTGATTAATTAACAATATGAAATTTATTAACTATTAAAATAATTTTGAAATTTGTGTTATATATGAAGATGGATTTCCACCTCACTATTTCATGGTTCATTCAATACTGCAAGAAATACGTTCCTGAATGTATCAATACTGCCTTATTGTTCATTATTGTATGGATTACCAAAGTCTTACTCACGAAATTAAGCTTAATCATACAATTCAAACATGTGTAAAGTAATAACACTCTCTTTGCCACGCCTCTCATGCAAAATACTGAAATAGTGAGATGGAAATCCATCTTCATCTATATTACTGGCCAAGATATGTTGGATCGGAGTGCTCACAACATACCCTTTCCAATTCAATTGAGTTTTTGTAGGTGTAGATGGTTAAAAATATAATTTGGTATCTATTGTAAACCAAAAGTTGGAATGCCTATTTGGCTCACAAAGAAACCACAATTCAATCTCTACAAAGAGTTAGGAGTTGGAATGCCTACCCAACCAAAAAATTCTTCACCGGGATGATCTCTACTTAGGTCCTGGTAGGAGCTAGCTTGATGTAAAATTCTTCTTTGAACCCCTGCCAAATATTGCTATTAACAGAAGTCCCCCCTGGCCTGAACATCAGTACCAAGTTAGGGTTGGAGTCAGGATCTTGTACTGCTTGAAGAATTTTTCTCGTCGTTTCTTACCAGTAGTCATTACTTGAAACGAAAACCGTTCCCAGCACGCTTGGCGTAGGAGAATCAGAGTACTGGTCATTCCAGCATCAAAAGTCCCGGTACTGAGTTGAAAAAATCATGGTAGGTGTTATAGGTAAAAATCATCATTAAGGACACGTCATTACAGTAAGGGGCCATGTAAGCAAAGACAAGAAAAGTCAAGCGTTAAAGGGTAGAAATTCCCCAAGGGAATTTACTCGGCAAAGAGCAAAGCAACCCGACCACAGACGAAGAAATCAGCTCGGGCATACTCGGTCATGCTCGGGATCAGATAATGAAGGCGAGTACTTCACAAACATATGGACAGAATCAGCAACAAGCAACTCCACAATAAGCAACGATACGACTATCAGAGTTCAACTGAAAGGCAAACAGATTTCCCGCAGATAAAGGGCGAGGAATCCGACGCAGATTCGGACTCAGTCAAAACAGGAAACAGGATAAACTCCAGAAAGAAACAGATTTCAATTAGAACTAGGAAATCACACAAAATACGGGTATCACAACACCAAACCCTAGCAGTACCATAAACCCTAGCAATAACATGTATAAATACCCCTGTAAGAAACATGACAGAGGGACGTGAGAATTAGCAGGAGAAATCAGAGAGAAATACTTTGTAATTGAGTTTTTCATAGTGGATTTGACTTTGTTGCTAAAGCAACAACCCGTGGATTTTTCTCCAGTTGAAAAGAGTTTTTTACCACGTATTTGTGTCTCTTGATATATTATTTTCTTGTGGTATTATACTTATCTGTTCTTATTTTCGCTTGATACAAGTTCGTTGATAGTGACGACGAAAAATCACCATCAACAGTAGGCAATTGAAATCACTTTCATACCAGGTCTTTATACATATGTGATGTAGGGGGAAATACGGAAACGCAGCGGAAGGGAGACTAAAAACGAATTTAGTATAGTTTAAATTTTTTTCAATATTTGAACCTTAACCCTTTAATTAATTAAACATACATATATTCAAAAGATATCATACCTCTTGTCACGTGATCCGATTGACTTAGCGTCGAGGGTAATCCGCAAGATCTTCCAATCCGATCATGAACGTGAATCACCTAGGAGCGTGGTCTCCCTATTCTTTGAATTGTGTACTTGAGAATGGAAAAACGAAATCTTCTTTCTTGATCGTTAATCATAAAAACTTCAAAAGCCTAGAAAGATCGTTCCAGCCACTTTTAAATTCACAATCTTTATGATTGAAACTCGCGTGAACCTAAATCAAAAGTGTGCACAAAACCTTTTTATGTAAAGGCTTACAAGTGCACTATCGAATTGAGAACTATCTTTCTCTCTTCCTCACTATTTGAAATTTGTGTTATAGATGAAGATGGCTTTCCTAATGTAAAAATGTTGTTTTCCTAATGTAAATTTCCAAAACCTCATATGGTGGCCAGTAATTTATTGAAAATTCAATGATAAGTAAAAAATTGACTTTTCCAAATTTACTTGGGACTAAAATGAAGTTTGCTCCATTAAATTGGACAGCATTACCATTGATATCGATTTTTCATAAGAATATCAAGATTTAGGGTGAGATGAGATTGATCCCATGATAAACCCTCCCTCGGCCCACACTTCTGCACTATGAGGTTGTGGGTTCGAGTAATTCTTCTTTCAAAAAAAACCCCTAATTAATATAAAAATAAAAAAAAATAAAAAAATATATAAAAAAAGTTGGCCCAATCTCACTCAAGGGAATAGTTAAGTATAAGTCTGTTGAGTGTCAAGACTTCAGACCGGAGTACCGGACCGGAGTAACCATAACTACAAATTATTGTAAACCATGGGGTTATTATTGTATTATCAAAGGATAAAAACAACTTTAGTTTTGAATTTTTTCCATCACCGATTGAATCTTGATCTACATTTGGAGGGCTAAGATCACATTGTTGGAAAATTTGTGATAAACAAGCGTTTTGAGAGCGTTATTTGAGTAAGATCGATTCCATAAAAATGGAAGATCATTGTATATTCGAATTTTCCTCCATGAGAGCATCGAAGTGATATACTCAAACTTACAAAACGATTAATGAGTGAATGAGAAATTGAGTCTCAATGTGAGCCCATTATGTAGGGAAAAATGTGCATCTCATATTGGTTGGGTAAAACACTTATATATAATATATATTACAGAGATATAATTATTTCCCCCTGACCTTTACCCTATTAGAAAGGTGAGGACCGAGTTTACCTATATTGGCCAGTCCCCCACCCCCCACCCCTGAAATCAAAATATTATTAAAATAACTCTGACACTGTTTAGAGAATAAAAAGATGAAATTGCCCTTCTATACCTTCGAATGCTAGACAATACTTGATAAAATAGATAAAATTACAATTTCACCCTCCAAGAAATTCATTAAATAAAAAATATATTCAAAAAAACAAAAAATTTAAAAAAAGATAGATCTCCACCATCCATCTCAAAGATGGACGGTGGAAATCTCTCTATTTTTTATTTTTTATTTTAATTTTAAAACATAAATTAAAAAAAATAAAATAAAAAAAAATAATCTGATGACAGATCTAGAAAATCTGGATCATCATCATCTTCTCCATCAGAGCACCACCATCTCCAACACCCAAACCCTAACCTAATCCTCACAACTCAAGCACAAACATCAACCTCATCATTAACCTCACTAAGAGACAAAAAAATTGACTTTGAATACAAACAAACAGACAATCACTCACAACATCTATATTGGTATTCCCGAACAAACTTGATATAGCTATACAATTTACAACAAAAAAATCAACTTAAAAAGTTTGAATCAACAGAGGTAGTAGCGAGAGAGAGAAACCCAGTTCTTGCACGAATCAATCAGGCAGTAGTGAGAGAGAGAAACTCAGTTCTTGCACAAATCAATCTCAATCACCGTCGATTTTGCACAACCAGCCTCGAATCATCTCAGTCGCCGTCGCGAATCACACCGGCTCTGAATCGGTCTCCTCCGTTGTCGCGATTCACACCCGACGCAAACCAACGCCATCAATGGCCATCAATGGCCACACCACCAAATTGATTGGGTTTGGGTTAGACAGTGGGTGTTTTGTTTGGTTTGTGGGTGGTGGTTGATGGTGTGTTTGTGGGTGGCTAGTGTTCATCTTTCACTAGCCATTAAATCTGATGGGTTTGTGGATTGGAGAGAGATGGATCCATGAAATTTGATGGGCTTGTGAATGAAGAGAGAGAGAGATGGATCTCTCGATCTCTCTTTTATTTTTTTATGTTTTGTTTTGTTTTTTTATTTTTGTGAAATGTAAATTATTTTGAGAATTGTTCATAAAAATCTAATGGGAGTGACATGGCTTGATCTCCTCAACTCATTTGATTTTTGATTTAATATATTATTTATTATAAATATCAATTTACTTTTTTAACCTTCAACCCTAATTACCTTACTGTCCCCACTAATGAGATTACAAAATTGCCCTCATTCAGTAATGGTCAACCTTACTTATGGATGAAATTCCTAACAGAAGGGGTTCTTTTTCTATTAGTTCTATTTGGGGGGATTAAAGCCAATATAGACAAACTCTGTCCTCACCTTTCTAATACGGGTAAAGGTTATGAGGTAAAACGATCTTTTCCCTATATTATATGTCCAAGTCAGTGTTTATATCGATATTGTGCTTGCAATTCCACTGTTAAACACCGGTGAAATTGTCTTAAGGATACCGTATGAACTTTTAACTTTTTGAGTAATACAAACAACACACATGAACCCACATTTGACTCACACCGTATCTAATTCTCCAACACAACCGTATACCATTCCAAGTTCCATCATTTTTATTCCTCAACACCGCTCAAATCAAAGTTGCATTAATTAATAATTAGTTGCTTAAAACAAATGGCATATTTACGTACTTAATTAGCTTGTTAGCCATTTAATTACTCGTCGGTTTCTCTTTCTTTTTCTTCTTCATCGTTATGGAAGTCACCGAGTCATCAGCTGTCGCGACGCCGGCAATCCAAAAGAATGTATACTCTGTGTGGGCGATTCCACC
Source organism: Dipteronia sinensis (assembly GCA_033220585.1). Classification (NCBI taxonomy): domain Eukaryota; kingdom Viridiplantae; phylum Streptophyta; class Magnoliopsida; order Sapindales; family Sapindaceae; genus Dipteronia; species Dipteronia sinensis. The sequence continues at coordinate 7,291,070 of CM065641.1, read as the reverse complement.
GGAAGAGGTGGGGGCGAGACTGAAGAAGTTGATGGAAGGTCTTAAGTCCGATTTCGGGGGGCCCCACTTCGAGCCCCATGTAACCGTCGTCGGGGCCATCAATTTGACGGCGGAAGATGCGGCGGAGAAGTTCAAATCAGCTTGTGAAGGACTGAAGGCGTATAATTGCAGCGTGGATCGTGTCGCTACTGGGACTTTCTCCTCTCAGTGTGTTTATTTGCTGCTTCATCCAAACGCTAAGGTTTTTTTTTTTTTTAAATAAAAATTAATTGAGTAATACGTTTTTTTTTTTAAATAAACGTATAATTGATTTGTTGATTTTTGTTCTTTGATCAACATAGTTGAGTAATGTGTTAGTTGTTGTTTTGTTATCAGGTAGTGGAAGCTAGTGCTCACTGCTGTGGTCATTTTGGATACAGCAATTCCAGACGTAAGTTGTATACATCATCACTTCTATTTCAAGCTTTTGTGATTTCCCCAAATGTTAATGTGTTACATTTTTACATATTTTGTATGAAATCTGATAGTTAGGTTCAGTAATTCTTGTTCATTCTAAAATACTGAAGCGGGTTTTTGCTTTTAAGTTGTAATAGAAACTGTCAATGCAATGCGGTTAGTGTTCTCTTTGTTCATTTTTGGGAGATTAGTTTGTGAATTACATAAGTGATTTCACAATCTTGGAATCTTAGGTTCTGTTTTCTTAACACAAAAGCGTGTATGTCTCAGACTCGTACGGAACATTTTCGAAAGCTTGGAGCATATCTGTAGAGGACAGAACAGATGAGGAGTTGGTTTACATTGGAGAAATGTTGAGGATATGTTGGGAAAAGAAGACAACTCATCTGGTTAAGAAGTGATGCATGTTCTAAGAGAAATGCATTTGTAGTGTGTTGTGTCCTGATTTTCTCGACATAATTGGTCTCTAGTCTCTACTAAACTTAAAAGTTTCAATACATGGATGTATTATGATTCCTCTTCTTCAATTTCGCCCTTCGCAGTGCCATATTCTTGTTCAAGTTGTTTGGAAAATCCTTTTCATCACTTTTACGGTTCCACCTACAAGTGATGTATATTGTATAATGAGAGCGACACGTGAGGCATAGATGCTAAAGATTAAGATTAAGATTATCCATTTGCTTATATGCGGTGAGTGAATCTTATAAGACGAGCCCTGCAAATTACTTGATGAAGGACATATGTTACTCTGCATACCCCTTGAGTTTATGTTGCTTGCCGAAACCACTCAAATGCAACTGTGTGGCCCACACTTACTATTAGACAACTAATACGGTGGTTATGCTTTATTGCTTTTAGGAACAAAGCAAACATTACATCTTCATATAGTGATTTAAGTCGATAGGAGTCCTGTGTGACTTGTTCCGAACCTCACAATTGAGGTTTCCAAACAAAAATAAAGATGTACCATTGCCTTTTTATTTCGAAATTGAAATGCTAAGACATAGGTCTGTCATATCTTGCAGCTTACATGCCACATCTGAGCCTTCTATACGCGGACTTGACAGATGATGAGAAGAAAAAAGCCCAAGAAAAAGCTAACACTCTTGATGATAGTATTGACAAATTGAACTTCCCAATTACTCGCCTTGCATTGTGGAAAACAGATACTGGGGATAAAACTCTCAAATCTTGGGAGAAGGTTGCGGAATGCAATCTCAGCCCCAATTAGCCTGTTTCTGCATCCTAATTTGTGATATAAGACTTACGATGTACAGGTTTAATAAACCGAACATTGTTATCTGCTACTGGTAACCAATAAAGTTAAATCTCTGATGTGTCTTCTGTAGATTTCGATCTTATTCATATGGGTATTTGATATTTTGATGAGTATATGGTATTTCTATACGGGTTCTTGACTAGTATAACATGCAATAATCAGCTGGTGATATCTAACCTACCACTATCCTTCATCAATGGTACATCGTGCTTATGCATTGTGTGCGTGCAGATTCGTATAACGATTTTAGATTATTGAAAATGAAACTTATGAGATGATAATTTGATGATGACTTAAAATGTTTTACTATTACGGTAGCAGAGATAGTGAACACTGTGCACGCATGTTCATTCTAAGTAGGAGATGATACTGTTTTAGTTTCTGGTTTAAATCACATCACATTTTCTAGAACTGTTAACAACAGATAACATTAACTTGTAGGCGAACGGATGTACATGAACATATGGTGATATAGTACGTGTGTAGATAAACTTTTATCGGATGGATATGAACGAAAATATGATGATATGGTCTGTTCAATTATATAGTTTATCTGTTTACAGGCCGGTTGTTGAGTTGTGTAAGCAATTGGCCAATAGGTAGAAAAAGTCATCGATTTCTTACACTTGACCCAAATTGCTATCTTAAAATACACAAAAACGAGGTTTATGTGAAAGCAAAGGAAAGGATGGTCAACTGTAGAACACACACTCGTTTAGCAGACGCGCAATTAATAGGAGAATCAGATAAGAATATACAGTTTGCAAATATGGCCTGGCCAGGCCAGCTCTATCCAGCTGCATGCATCAGTTGATCTAAATTTAGAATTTTTTCTTTGGTAACTTAGCGGTTGAAGACAGTTTTGACACATTATATACATAACCATTTATACAAAGTCAATAACACACACCAAAAATGTTCAAACAACACAAGTTACTTGTGATCATTCAACCATTAATTATCTCTTCTTCTTCCTTTTTTCAATGCTGACATCATTGTGGGTGAGTTAGAGGTTTTCCGGAACCTGACAAGATTAATCTCTACCAGTATAAACCGAAATGTAACTCCCTTTCAAGGGGAGGGGACATCCCACACTTTACGGTTTATTGGGCAAATGTGAGATTATATTTACAATATCAGGTTTTGAACCCTGGTGATAAAGCTTCATTTTGAAGTCTCCAACTACCAAAGCAATAGACGTTAACCATTAATTATCTTTTTGCAATTGCACAAACAAAAATGGGATTACAAAGAAAGAAAAAGTATACCCAAAATTAAGTATAAGTCTATCGAGAGTCAAGACTCTGGACTGGAGTAACCATAACTGCAAATTGGTGTAAACTATGGGGTTATTATTGTATTATTAAAAGATAAAAACAACTTTTGTTTTGAATTTTCCATCACCGATAGAATCCTGATCTATATTTGGAGGGCCAAGGTCACATCACATGAACCCACATCTGATTCACACCGTATCTAATTCTCCAACACAACCATATATCATTCCAAGTTCCATCATTTTTTTTTTTTAAAAGAAAGTTCCACAACTTTTATTCCTCAACTCTCCCACATAAACCGCTCAAATCAAAGTTATATTAATTAATAATTAGTTGCTTAAAACAAATGGCATATTTACTTACTTAATTAGCTTGTTAGCCATTTAATTACTCGTCGGTTTCTCTTTCTTTTTCTTCTTCATCGTTATGGAAGTCACCGAGTCGTCAGCTGTCGCGACGCCGGCAATCCAAAAGAATGTGTACTCTGTGTGGGCAATTCCACCAAAAGAGGTGGGAGCGAGACTGAAGAAGATAATGGAAGGTCTTAAGTCCGATTTCGGGGGGCCCCACTTCGAGCCCCATGTAACCGTCGTCGGGGCCATCAATTTGACGGCGGAAGATGCGGCGGAGAAGTTCAAATCAGCTTGTGAAGGACTGAAGGCGTATAATTGCAGCGTGGATCGTGTCGCTACTGGGACTTTCTTCTACCAGTGTGTTTATTTGCTGCTTCATCCAAACGCTGAGGTTTTTTTTTTTTTAATAAAAATTAATCTTATTGATTTGTTGATTTTTGTTTGTTTGATCAACATAGTTGAGTAATGTGTAAGTTGTTGGTTTGTTATCAGGTAGTGGAAGCTAGTGCGCACTGTTGTGGTCATTTTGGTTACAGTAACTCTACACGTAAGTTGTATACACCATCACTTCTATTTCAAGCTTTTGTGATTTCCCCATATGTTAATGTGTTACATTTTTACATATTTTTTATGAAATCTGATAGTTAGGTTCAGTAATTCTTGTTAATTCTAAAATACTGAGGTGGGTTTTAGCTTTTAAGTTGTAATAGAAACTGTCAATGCAATGTGGTTAGTGTTGTCTTTGTAATTGTACATTTTTGGGGAAAATAAACATCTGATTCTCAAAATTGTACCTGAGTTGATTAATATTAGTTTGTGAATTATATAAGTGATTTCACAATCTTGGAATCTTAGGTTCTGTTTTCTTAACACAAAAGCATGTGTGTCGTAGACTCGTAGGGAATATTTTCAAAAGCTTGGAGCATATCTCAAGGACTGTAGAGGACAGAACAGACGAGGAGTTGGTTTACATTGGAGAAATGTTGAGGATATGTTGGAAAAAGTAGACAACTCATCTGGTTAAGAAGTGATGCATGTTCTAAGAGAAATGCATCTGTAGTGTGTTGTGTCCTGATTTTCTTGACATAATTGGTCTCTAATCTCTACTAAACTTAAAAGTTTCAATACATGTATGTATGATGATTCCTCTTCTTCAATTTGGCCCTTTGCAGGGCCATAATCTTGTTCAAGTTGTTTGGAAAATCCTTTTCATCACTTTTACAGTTCCACCTACAAGTGATATATATTGTATAATGAGAGCAACACGTGAGGCATAGATGCTAAAGCTTATATGCGGTGAGACAAAGATTATCCCTTTGCTTTGCTTATATGTGGTGAGTTAACCTTATAAGACGAGCCCTGCTATTCCATGATGAAGGACATATGTTACGGTGCATACCCCTTGAGTTTATGTTGCTTGCCGAAATCACTCAAATGCAACTGTGTGGCCCACACTTACAATTAGACAACTAATATGGTGGTTATGCTTTATTGCTTTTAGGAACAAAGCAGAAGCTAAATTAGATGAGAGAAAAATTACATCTTCGTATAGTGATTTAAGTCGATAGGAGTCCTGTGTGACTTGTTCCAAACCTCACAATTGAGGTTTCCAAACAAAAATAAAGATGTACCATTGCCTTTTTATTTCGAAATTGAAATGCTAAGACATAGTTCTGTCATATCTTGCAGCTTACATGCCACATCTGAGCCTTCTATACGCGGACTTGACAGATGATGAGAAGAAAAAAGCCCAAGAAAAAGCTAAAACTCTTGATGATAGTATTGACAAATTGAACTTCCCAATTACTCGCCTTGCATTGTGGAAAACAGATACTGGGGATAAAACTCTCAAATCTTGGGAGAAGGTTGCGGAATGCAATCTCAGCCCCAATTAGCCCTGTTTCTACGTCCTAATTTGTGATATAAGAGTTATGATATACAGGTTTAATAAACTGAACATTGTTATTTGCTACTGGTAACCAATGAAGTTAAATCTCTGCTGTGTCTTCTGTAGATTTCGATCTTATTCATATGGGTATTTGATATTTTGATGAGTATACGGTATTTCTATACGGGTTCTTGATAAGTATAACATGCAATAATCAGCTGGTGATATCTAGCCTACCACTATCCTTCATCAATGGTCCATCGGGCTTATGCATTGTGTGCAGATTCGTATAACGATTTTAGATTATTGAAAATGAAACTTATAAGATGATAATTTGATGACGACTTAAAATGTTTCGCTATTAAGGTAACAGAGGTATCGAACACTGTGTACGCATGTTCATTCTAAGTAGGAGATGATATTATTTTAGTTTCCGGTTTAAATCACATCACATTTTCTAGAACTGTTAACAACAGATAACATTATCTTGTAGGCATATAGATAAACTTTTATCGAATAGATGTGAACGAACATATGATGATATTGTGAGTAGATAAACTTTTATCGGATGAATGTGAACGAACATATGATGATATTGTGAGTAGATAAAACTTTTATCGGATGAATGTAAACGAACTTGATATGATCTGTTCTATTATATAGTTTGTCTGTTTACAGGCCAGTTGTTGATTTGTTTAAGCAATATGCCAATAGCCAATAAGTAGAAAAAGTCATCGATTTCTTACACTTGACCCAAATTGCTATCTTAAAATACACAAAAACGAGGTTTATGTGAAAGCAAAGGAAACGATGGTCAACTGTAGAACACACGCTCGTTTAGCAGACGCGCAATTAATAGGAGAATCAGATAAGAATATACAGTTTGAAAATATGGCCTGGCCAGGCCAGCTCTATCCAGCTGCATGCATCAGTTGATCTAAATTTAGAATTTTTTCTTTGGTAACTTAGCGGTTGAAGACAGTTTTGACACATTATATACATAACCATTTATACAAAGTCAATAACACACACCAAAAATGTTCAAACAACACAAGTTACTTGTGATCATTCAACCATTAATTATCTCTTCTTCTTCCTTTTTTCAATGCTGACATCATTGTGGGTGAGTTAGAGGTTTTCCGGAACCTGACAAGATTAATCTCTACCAGTATAACTAGAAATGCAACTCCCATTCAAGGGGAGGGGACATCCCACACTTTACGGTTTATTGGGCAAATGTGAGATTATATTTACAATATCAGGTTTTGAACTTCGGTGATAAAGCTTCATTTTGAAGTCTCCAACTACCAAAGCAATAGACGTCGTTAACCATTAATTATCTTTTTGCAATTGCACAAACAAAAATGGGATTACAAAGAAAGAAAAAGTATACCCAAAATTTGATTTGATCTTATCCATTTGGTCATATATCACATGTGCAAAAAAAAAATGACATAACCATGTTTAATAGTCAACAGCCAACACAAGAAATAAAGAAAGAAAGAAGCTTCGATATATATTTCTCATGATCATTATCTAGCTAGTGTGTTGTGAAGGCAAGTGGTAGCCAACCATTTAATTGTCAAAACCCCATCCATCATCTAAAAATGGTATATTCAAATAATCCTCCCAAAAGATTCTCTTAAACAATTCAGCTTCCCCTAGCAGCCTTGTAAATGGTACATTGAACAATGTGTGTTTTACTTGGTAATCAACTAAATTAGGGTTTTAAAAAGACTTTGCAACCAACCCACTTGCTCTATAAGTCAGACCAATTTTGAATTGGTATAGGTATCAATTACAAATTTACAATCGAGAATGAGAACAAACCAACCAATTGAATCATAAAAACAATATTATAGTTTCTACTAGACCTTTGTATAGAAATGTTCAAGAATTCAACAAGTGTAGGGCTGATGAAAATGACATTTTATATTCTTCTATAACAAGTCTCTCTCTTTGGTTCTTGATTTCTTAATACAACAAAGGACTTTGCTTTTTATTCAACACTAGATTATTGTGAACAAATTAGAGTTGATATTTTCTTATCAAGCATCTTTTATCTTATTTAAATCTTGCTTTTATCTTTTAATTTTGTCTATTTCTTTATTTATTTTTAAATATAATCTGTTAATCCAGGAATACATCTTTTAACGGATTTCTATAGTTAAATCCTAAAGATAGGAGTGCCATACAAAACCAATTGTTACATTTTTTACAAGAGTAGTGTTAACAACTATATATAAAGAAAGTATTTATTGTACCTTGATTCAATCCATACAAAAAATATATTTGTATAATAAATACTTTATTTTTATAGTAATTATATAGTTATTAATCTATGTCGTAAGGGCATAGATTAACACTACCCTTTTTATAATTACGTCCGATAAGGTGTATTGACCAGGTATATTGACTAGATAAAAACTCGTAAAACTAAAGTCGAAACCAAAACTATTTCGACATTAGTTGGTTTATATTCAATTTTTGTTAAAAAAATAAAAAATTAATAACTAAATAAAAACGCATCAAACCACACCAAAATTTAATTTTTTTACAAAAGTTTTTTGTCGGTGATTAACGGTAGTAACAGAATTAAAAGAAAAAGGTAACAGATAACAGCCAACACACAAACACTTTTATCAACAAACAGTAACAATCACGCGTCTGAAAACGACGACGTTTACTTATTGCATGCAACAAGATCTGAACCGTACATGATACAAAACGTGCGGCTCAGATCTTCTACGGTAACTGTATTAATGGTAGGAAAACCACATCCAAAAGAAAAGAATTGTCGTCACACTGTGTGCATCCTAACGCTATAGTGCACGTTAGTCAATAATCCTCTTACCTTGCGCCGTAACCGCGTAAATACGCCGAAATCCAGCTCTCACGCTCTCTGAGCGCGTGTCAACCACCGTCCTCCCATGTACTATTCCAATTATCGTCAACGTCACCTACCAGGCTACCACTGAAACTTCAAAACGAACTCACACGTTCCACACACATACATACACAGATACTTCTTCGAAAAAGCGTCACTCAAGTCGTAAAAACGCATCACGTACGTATTTATGTACAATCGTGTTTATCTATATATAATATCTGGCATTTGATCCTCAGTTCTCGGATCTCTTTTACAGCTATTGAATATTTGGTTTTCGTTAGGGTTTAAGAGGAACAAATCTTGATTTTGGATATTGTTTGTTTGTTTCAAGTAATGGAGACGAAGGGAGCTGTGAGGTTGAATCTGTTAAGGCAGTCGTCGCTGGCGCCTGAACGTGAACCGGAGGAGGCGGAGCTACGGCGAGATGAAGAAGACAACGGGGAGGAGATTGTGCCGGAGGTGAGGCTGATGTACTTGGCCAATGAGCGTGACTTGGAAGGGATAAAGGAGCTCTTGGATTCTGGAATCGACATCAATTTTCGAGACATCGATGATCGGACGGCTATCCACGTTGCGGCCTGCCAGGGCTTTGTCGATGTCGTTGGATTGTTGATCGAACGCGGAGCTGACATCGACCCCAAGGACCGTTGGGGAAGCACTGTGAGTACTATCTACCGAATCAATCAATGTTGTTGTTGTTGTTGTCATTTTAGCCTTCTTTTTGATACAAAATGGTTTAATTTTTGTTCTTGATGATAGTCTTATGTTGGTTGAACAGCCTCTTGCAGATGCTATACATTACAAACACCATGATATGATCAAATTTCTGGAGAAACATGGCGCCAAACCTCTGGTATGCCCTTTGTTTCTTTGTCTTGCTCTGGATTAATTTATGTGTGTTCTTCGTTTCGTGTAATCTTGATTTTATTGTATGTAGATGGCTCCAATGCATGTCGACCATGCCCGTGAAGTCCCTGAATATGAAATTGATCCTCATGAACTTGACTTTTCTAACAGTGTCGATATTACAAAGGTATTTTATAGAAACCATTTGGAAATGTTATTGGCTTGCTTGTTGTCCTCAATTTTGTTAGTTTGCCTGGTTCTTTGGCAGGGTGATTTTTCGCATGCTTATTTTATAATTTGTGTTTGATAGGTCTAGTTGAACTAGAACAGAGCTGATAATTGATTGCATAATGATGCTCATCAATCATGGAAATTTTTTAATTATATTTCTGTTGAATATGAAAGAGTAGAAACCTTGGATTTAGTGATTTACTAAAGCTGATGCGATCTCTGATTGAAGTTATCTATTCCGAAATTTTATGTGTTTGAATCATGCATCAGAATATGTAATAGGGCGAATTTTTTGTAAAGGGGTAATTAGGAGACTGGCAATTCAGAGGAAGGTGCTTGCAAGGAGTTAGCCCTTAATATCTAAAAGGAAGTTACAATGTAGAGAATGTTGTTCGAGAAAGGGACAAAGCAAAGTTATTTCATGTTTTTAAGAAGGGTCTACTTAAAGTGTTTTCCGAGCAAACGTTAAGACCAACATAAGAAGTTTAAATTAAACTGGAAGTTTTATTCTTTTTTAACATCTGATACAATGAGAACTGGTGGAAGTTTTGTCTTTATCAAAACTACTTATGTAAGGACTTGGTCTTAAAGCACATATTAACATAATCCAAAGAAACTAACTAACACAAATTGAATTCTCTGATATTTAATATGTCTGATTACTGTCAATAACTGTGGTTATGAAATATATTGCAGGGAACATATTGCATAGCATACTGGCGTGGAATTCAAGTTGCTGTAAAAAAGCTAGCGGAGGAAGTCATTACTGATGATGATAAAGTGTGGGTGATTCATAAATTTCAAAAAGATTCTTCTGCTTTTCAAACCTATGACTCTTCTCTCCTTTCTCACTCAATCGCTCATTCTTCCTACTTTTATTCAACATGGTTGGTTTTATACAGGAAGGCATTCAGAGATGAGCTAGCATTGCTTCAGAAGTTACGGCATCCAAATGTAGTCCAATTCCTTGGTGCTGTAACACAAAGTAGTCCAATGATGATTGTGACAGAATATTTGCCAAAGGTTCATCCTCAAACTTCAGTTAACTAACTGATAATGAAGCTATTGCTATAGTTCTGAAATTATTACTTTGTGGGTTTTAATCACATTTGTATGAAATGAAAAATAAGACCTGGAAATAATTTATAAAAGTTGGTTTCACAATTTAAGATTTTCATTTCATCTTGCAGGGAGATCTCCGTGCTTTCTTGAAAAGCAAAGGAGCATTAAAACCCACAACAGCTTTGAGATTTGCACTTGATATTGCAAGGTTTGTTACTCTATTTGGTGTTTCATTATTTTCTTATTATTCCTTACTAACAATTGCTCACCAAAAAGAAAATTAGCAAGAATATGGTCAAGTAACAAATTACAATTTGCATGTGTTAAAAATTAGTTGACACTTTGATGTCAATTATAGTTTGAGAGTACATTCTATTAAGGAATTATATGTATAAGTGCTATCTGTGTAATTCCATGTATGGGAACTTTTTAGAAATATTATATAAATGCGTACTGAAGTATGAAGTGAACTTTAACAGGATTTCTAGTTTGCTTCTTTTTGTTTTCTTTTGTTATTTTTTTTTGTCCGATAGGAAACTAGATTTATTTTATTGAAGAAAGTAGGTTCAAAGGTGAACAAGAGATTTCTAGTTTGCTACTGAAAAGATTAAAAAAAAAAGTTATCGATCATTAGTTTGAACTCAATGATTTAAGGATTAGGCAATGAAGCACTCAGTGAAGGCTTCTTTAGTTCTTTTGAATGTGTTAGTGTTATATGATAATTTATGGTTCTACTTAGAACACAAACAGTTAAGCTATAAAAGTTTGGGTGAATGAAATGTAGAATGGCAACTATTGTGGCCATTTATTATGCCATCTGTCAATAGAAAGGGATATAAGCACAACTAGTTCTGGACTCCCCCTGATGTCAAATTTTCAGATGTTTTGGCTTAATAATCTAGTTTCTAGATTTGGCTTTATATTTTCAAAGGAAGTGGAAGTTGACTCTTAATTCTTCTGGAAACAATGGTCTCCAGCATATTGTATATGAGTCAAGCCTTTTCTATTTGATAGAGAAAGTCTAACCTTTTATTTCATTTTTTGAAAGCGTTACATTTGAAGTTCTGCATATAGAATTCGCTAACTCAACATTTTCTCAGAGAAATATTAGGAATTTATAATTTCTTCTCTGTTTTGTCCTTTGAGGGTGAGGACTAAAGCTAATTTCAAAACCTTCATGCTAAAACTTAAATAATGCTGAGATGTTTATGGCAGAACATAATTGTTAAGGCACAGAGCAAGGAATAATTATGGCTTAACTAATGTATTTTTTCATTCTTTGGACATTGGCATTCTTTATTTCCCATGAACTGCTTGAGTCTTGGACTAGACCTTGATGATTATTTCATTTTTAGAGCTAAGCTGAAAGATCCTTTATCCCTCTTTCAAAATTTCAGGGGAATGAATTATTTGCATGAGAATAAACCGGCACCAATTATTCACCGTGATCTTGAGCCTTCGTAAGTTCTTGTGCAACATGGTTTTGTTTTCCTGTGGTAAAATAAATTGGCTGCTTTAGTTTTCTGATACTTTATCATCTTCTACATTGCCTACTTTTAATATAACAGAAATATATTGCGGGATGATTCTGGACATTTGAAAGTTGCAGACTTTGGAGTTAGTAGGCTGCTCACAATTAAAGAAGACAAGCCTTTAACTTGTCTAGACACTTCATGTGAGTGCTCATTTCGATTGAAAAAGTTTTAATATTACTACGTTGAGTTGCTTTCTTCTTTATTCGCGATAAAACTTAGTTATATAGTTTGCCAAGTTATTTAATGGTATGTTTCTATTTTGTAATAGAAATGCATTGTTTGTCATTGACAGGCCGGTACGTGGCTCCAGAGGTTCTTAGAAACGTAGAATATGATACCAAAGTAGATGTATTCTCATTTGCTTTAATTTTACAGGAGGTAAGGTTTAATTATTTCAAATCACTGGAATTAAATACTGCTGAAAAGGTTGATTATTTTTTAATCAAATCTTATTCAGTACATGTTTTCTTTTTGATTAAGATAGAAGAAACTTTTCCAAAGCTCCAAGGCTTCTGGCTTATGCTTCTATTTCATGTCGAAGTCCATTGATCATAACTAGCCTAACAATCGATGTTTTTAAATGTGTTAATATTTCAGCTAATCGAAGGCTATCCTCCATTCTGCACAAAGCAAGATAACGAAGTTCCTAAGGCATATGCTGCCAAACAACGTCCATCGTTCAAGGCTCATACAAAGCATTATGCACATGGACTTAAAGAGTAAGTCCTACACATATCTCTTAGAAAATTGTAATTAAAATGATACTTTTAAGTAGTCAAGCTGTTTGATTTGGGTCCAGGAACTAATGAAACCTTTGATCATGTCTCGTGCTCACAGGTTAATTGAGGAATGCTGGAATGAAAATCCATCCAAGCGACCGACATTCAGGCAAATAATAACAAAATTGGAATCCATTCATAACAGAATCGGCCACAAGAGGCGTTGGAAGGTCTCTCTTTCTATCTGTGGATGTTTCAATAGCTGATTCTGGTGATTTGATTCGCAGGTTTAAATTGAGTTGATTTTGACCCATCTTTTGGGAACTAGCTATCATGCTAGTTGGTTAGTTTTATTTCTTCTTATAATTCTCAAATTCATGTGTGGTTGGTTACTGGTTACCATGATTGTACAACTAATATAGGTTTTCGGTTAATTGTAAAATGCACAGATTAGAACAATGAAATGCTTTTATAATCTGGAGAACTTGTTGAAGAAAGATCAGTCCAGTCCTAGTAGCCGGAGCGGTTCATCTCGCAGCATGTAAATAAGCGAGACTGGTTGAAAAAAGATTGGTTTTGTAGGCTGACAGTATATAGCTTTTTAAATGTGTGATTCGAAATGTAATCATTGAAATTTGTTTTCATGAAATTTAGTTCTCCATTTGATGAAGCAGTGAGCATCATATTTCAAGCATGTATTGATACAACAAATACTAACGACGGTTTTGTTGTGTACATTATTATGTCCATAACATTCTTGAAGTTGATCTCTTATAATTTGTACAAAATCAATATTCGAAATTTAAAAGAAGTTGCAAAAGTGGCTTTTAGGTTCAATTTCAGGTACCATTTAAATAGAACCATTAAAATTTATCAGCTGCAGGATTCCTGTACCTTTAAGCCTGCTTTCTTCGATCCAGTGGAAACATCATCTTCCTCCAATCTGGTTATGTGAAGAAAAGATGGTTAACTAAAAATAGTACAAAAATATATTTGCAAAATTTAACTAAAATAGTTCGGGGGTCTATTTTGATTCAACTCAAAATATAAAAAACAGTTACTTTCGATATAAAATAAACAAAGAATAAATTAATAATTATTCAAAATTTCAAACAAGAATAATAGTGAAATTATCCCTTTTTAAGTTTTGTTGGCTTTATTTAAAATAAAACACCACATACGTTATACGTATACTAAATTTGATTTTATCGTGATGAAGAAAGAGCAAAGAAAAAGATTTTGTTTATCTATTGCAATATTACGCTGTTGCAGTGGATTCAATAGTTCGAAGAATTTTTTTTTTCCTTTTTTACCTTCTCTGATTTTCTTTAATGAAGTTCTTTTGAAATTTGATTGGTGATAACAACTCACTTGCTACATCATCATTTGTACTATGATGATACAACTCACTTACTACATCATTTGGATTGAAATCTGGATTAATTATTTTGATTGTATAGTACTCAATGAAAAATTGCTAACTATGTATGCATGAGACTGCCGACTTCGAAATATTGTCTGTTTTTGTTAATTGGACCTCACCATTTTTTCCTTTAAAAAGCCCTAGTCTTTGTTTATTTATACCACATAATCAATTTTGATTTCAACCGAGTGACGAAAAACCCTTAACAAATTCGGAAAAATTCTACTAACAAAGTTCCTCCTAGAAAGAAACTTAATTCTTCCCTCATACCTAGAGAATCAAATTCTCTTTCTTGACTACGTTTCTGATATAACTTAGTTCCCTCTCATTTTCATTCCCGACTAATAAACACACTCATAAAGGTACACAAGTTCTTATAAAATAAATTACTTTTCTGTTGGCGGTACTACATAAATTGGGATTTTGTTGGTTAGAGAATTAACAACTTAGTTGGTAACTATTATGTCCACCATGCATGTGGTCCATCAAGTCGAGCTGGATGCCACAACAATAATATTCAATTTAAGGCACTTGCAAGAAATCATCACTGCAAATTTTCTATATACATATAAGATCATCAACATACATTCATACATGCTTTTCCTTCAATTTCAATCAAATACTATATAATTTTAAAGAGAAATTGCAAATTGGAGAGAGTAGAGGATCGAATTTGGATTGGAGTGTTCAATTTCTTGGAAAGTGACCATTCACAGTATGGTGTATTCATTTGTAAACAATTTGCTAATATAATCTGCAAATACTATATATATATACAACATATATATGGACCACACATGACATATATGAAGATGCACAATTTGAAACGATTGGTGCAGAAGTAGGTTAATTATCAACATTGAAAAATTTAATGCAATCATGTGACAGACCATTATACTCAGAGAGAATATATGCTCGTTTTCTATTGTGACAACTCTATCATTTGGGTGACTTTCAATTTCAATGTGAATCAAAATTTTCTCTCCTCTTTTGGAAACCCTAGTTTTCAGTTCAAATATAATTGGGGTCTATTTAGGTTTCTGGCTAGCTGTTTTCTTGGAATTTAATTAACACTACTTAATAAGGCCATTTTTTGTGGGAATTCAGAGCCAAAAAAATAAAAATGTTAGGCTACATTGTTTAAACATATATTCCATGCAATTGCAACTAAGAGTGTCTCTCTCATCAGAAACAAACATGCTTGCTACAATATGTAGATATATTACTGAATCAAGTAATTGTTGCGTTCGTGTATGTTTTCGTAATTTTTCTATCTTTCTAATGTGTGTTTGAATAGTTATTTGTGTAAAAGAGCTTTATATCGTTGTTTGGACTATTTAAACTGTTGGGTCTAGTAGTATGTAATTGAATCGGTATCGGTGTTCGGTTTGAAGTAAGATTCTTGGCTTTCCCACATTCATCTATTTATGTATTTATTTTGCAATTTGATAGGCATGCTAATTGCTAAGCACGTCAGTCCAACTCATGAGGGGTTTGTAAGAGAGCGTTATATCATTGTTTAGGTTTGTCGATCAGACTAGTATAGGGTGTGCTAGAGAGCTTTATATCATTGTTTAGATCTGTCGAGTGGTGTTAGAGAGGTTTTTTTATCATTGTTTGAACTCTTACCTGAACTTTTTAATAATTCTTGTTTAGAATTAAGTTAGGGAGTCGATTATTTTTTCTGCACTGCACTATTTACAACAACATCAACTAAAATTAAACAAAAAATAATAAAAATAAAAGTACATTAAAACAGACATTCTTTGGTAGTAGCAGAGGTCATGAATCATGATAAAAGATGTGTTTTGTGGTCCCATTTAAGTAATAAAAAGATACTATAAAGAGGCAGAACTTACAGCAAGAATGGCTTAAAATCTAAGTAAACATGAAACTAGAAACTGGAAAAATAAAAAATGATAATAATAACAATCTGCAAATTTCTTAAAGTTAGATGTGTTGATGATGTGTCTCCTGCACTGCGACAGGTCACAGGTTGTTTATCTTTTTTATAAATTTAAAAGATAATAATATTTCTTGACAAAATCCAAACCGAAATTTCCAATACATGTAAAAGAGATCACCAACTCTCTACAATTGTTCCACATTTCACATGATTTGCAGGAGAGAAAAAAAAAGTTGCATTAATTATTGTGAGTTACTGATCACTAGCTATACAACCATTTTTGCTACTTCTTCATTGAGAATTTCTGTCAACCAACAAAAGGAGAGGCCCCTAAATGAGATGTTTTAATTTGGTTGAAGAAGCTTTTTGTGGGGAGTACTCGTGATCTATACATTGCACACAACAAGCTATACAGGTTTTTTTTCCTCTTTCTTTTAGGGTTCTTTAGAAGTTTTATTTAGAACCTATGAAGTTTGACTAAAATCAAAAATAACAGCAATCATATAGTTTATAAGCACTACATACGAGATCCAAATACCACATATACACTCTCATAATCGGAAGATATCTACAACCTTTGGATTTTATGGGCAACAATGAAACAATATATATATATATATATATATATATATATATAATGCCAATGTTTGAATACCCTGAGGTGGAACATAAAAAAGGTTTCCAATAAATTTTGAAACTACTCAAATTTGACTGAAATTAGGTTATATTATATATAATTTAGAGAAAGCAAAAGTGAGACCTTTTACCCTTTATATTTTGTGATTTATTCTCTTCTTCTTCTGCTTCTTCTTCTTCTGTTTTCATATTTATAATAAAATAGCTTAGAATTTTAAAAAAGAAAATGAGAAACCCAAAAAAGATTTATATTTCATATTGGTTTTGTCTCCTTTTTTTATATTATTGAAAAGGGAAATTTCATATTGGTTTTGTCAACCATGAATCTTTTATCCAAAAAGATAAGATAAGGTAAACTTTGAGAATATGTTTACATATATACATATCAATTAAATTTCAACATTGTTGTGTGACCATAATCAAAATTTGAAAGTTTGAATAACTTATATGACATGTAACATGATTTACCTTTTATTGCATTATTGAATATGAACTTCCTTGGGGGTACATAGAGTTTTATCAACTTCAATGAAAGAAAACACATAAAATTTACGCAATTATTAGAGATATATATCCAAGACAAATTTTCAAAAAAGACTGGCTTACAGTTTCCTAATAAGGAAATGCTTTAAATAGAGGTTGGGCCACAACTAATTGATTCATGGCTGGACCAATTGTTCTATATTTTTGGTACTGCCCATTAATATTTTTAATAATTACACTTCTTTTGCCTTTGCTACTAGTAATCATTGCAAAATTTAAATTAAAAAAAATTCTAAAGATACTTCGTTTTATTTTAAAATTATCCTTTTTATATGTTGACACTCCTGTTCTAAAGACACTCCATTTTTTAAAATAGATTTTTAAAGACATTCCATTTTATTTTAATAAAAGTTAGGACAACCCATTGTAGTTTTTGGATTCATCTGAGGAGTAATCTTTTTTGAATTAAATTATTAAAAAATTAAAGAAATTAAATATCTTAAATCATTAGATTAAATATTACATATTAAACACTCTCTCCTAAATTTTTAATTACCATATTAAACTCTCCCTCCTCCAATACATATCTCTAATTTTCTATCTCCATTCTTTCTCTAGCAAGGCTAACAGTTAAGAAAAAAAAATACTTTATATGCATATATTTAAAAAAAACTCAAAAAAAATGAAATATGAAAATGTTTTTTGTCACTTTTGTAAGTATGTGATTTCTAAGAGAACTTTAATTCTTTCATTAGTCTTAGAAATTCTGAGTTTAATCGAATTTAGTTGCAACAAATTAAATTTTCATATTATTTAAAAAAAAACAAGGTATTTATATTGACGTTTTAATATATATATATATATATATATATATATATATTACTGTAAGTAAAAAAAAACAAAATATTCCTAAGTTTTTTTTCTTTAACTATTAATTAGAGATTGATCGAGAAAATATTGAGATATAATATTTTTTTTTGAAAAATGGAGAGAGAGAGTAATTAGGAGAGGGTGTTTAATATGGTAATAACAGATTTAGGAGAGAGAGTTTAATAGGTAGTATTTAATCTAATGAATTAGGAGAGATAATTTCTTTTTGTAATAATTTAATTAGTTTGGTGTGTCTTTAGAATTTTTTGTCTTGTTTAGTAATTTTAATTTATGTTAAAATTATCATTATAAAAAAAATTAAATTGGAGTGTAAATAGATAATTTATGGATTGTAAGAAGAAACTCACATCACTAAATTCGAAGAAAGACATAACTAATGCATTAGATTAGTAGGAAATTAAGGGATTTTTTTTAGGATAATTACCCCGGTGGCCATCAATTGGTTGACCACTCTTAAAATGGGGAAATTGGTTTTTAAATGATCAATTTTGATGAACATTATGACATTAATGATTATTCCGTTATAACGCCGTTAAATTTTTCTACAACTACTCTAGTGACCATCAATTTTGAACTATTCTTAACACATATTTTTTTAAGGGGGGTTTTACCATTACATAGTAATTTAAATTTTAACAAAAGAAGATAATTTTGATATATTTTTTTATAAAATTGTGGGCGATTAGCAAATGGATCATGAACTTTTTTTAAAATTTCAAGTAGTTTGAGACTTTTTTTAAAATTCCAAGTAGTTTGAGACTTTTATGAAAGTGACCAAATTGGTCCATAACTTTTCCCTAAGTACCAAATTGATCCGTCTGTTAACTTTTCGTTAGTCAAACTTAACAGTCAAGTGGCATTTTAGACTTTTTAATATTTGTAAATAAATTAAAAACGAAACTAATTTTATATAATAACAAAATAATTATAAAAATATAATAATAATATTAAAAAAATAAAAAAAATCCACCCATATTATTGGAGTCTATAGGTGAATTCTGGCGATCTCCTCCCCTTGAAGAGATTGTCGGAGTTGAGATCGACCCGAAAAACCCCAACATGATTCGACCAGACTTGCCATTTCATTTCGAAAATACTTACATGATATTTGGTTTCTTTTTCTTCCCTTTTTCAACTTTAAGCACTTTAACTCTATCCATTTGTCAACATATTTCATCAACTAACTGAAGGTTTAAGATTTTTTTTACCCGACCCAAGCATATTTAACAAAGGTAAGAATCTAATTTTTTGCAGTTTTTTTTGAACAATCAAGGTTTATTCATCGAGCCAAAAGGTCGGGAAAGTAAGAACCAAGGAATGACACAAGACAGCAAGAAAGCCAAAGCAGCACCAAAAAAACACAAGAAAAAACACACAACAGAAAAGTTAACAGCCACAAGAGCAACGGAGCCCCACAACAGCGAGAAAAATAGAGAAAGCCAGAAAAACAAAGAGCAACAAAATGTAGCCCAGCAGACCCTGAAATAAGCTATCATCCCAATGGATGAAGTCCCTTGACATATTAGAACCAAGCTTGGCCAAACTATCCGCAAAGGAATTCGTAGTTCTCGGAGTGAAAGAGATGACCGTACCACCTAGAGACGCAAGATAATTATGGACATCGTACACCATTTCCACATTGCTGAGATTTCCGAACCCCTCCTCATTGATCCACGAGACAGCGACCTTGGAATCGCTAACAATGGTGATGTCCCGACCCACCATAGACGGATTAGTAACACATAGCTGAGAGCCCTTCTCAATCGCCATAAGTTCGGCCTCGTTAGAGTCACGATTCCCTACAAAAAGGGAGAATAAGCACAAGACTTTGCCATTGTTGTCTCTCAACACCCCTCCAATACCAGCTGGCCCCGGATTGTCACGAGCCGAACCGTCAACATTGAACTTCAGCCCATTGATGTTCGGAGGGTTCCAATCTTCCATCTTGTTCCTTTTTCTCTGTATTGTATCCGTACAACGATCTTTAATATTGATGAGAATGTGGATAATGGGGTCTGTAGAGCCTCTCCCATAGAATTTGAACCACCAAGCCACTTAGAGTTTTACCGAGTCAGCTGCTAGGCAGACATTAAACTCACCATTGTTAAACACCTTGGGATTCCTCATTTCCCAAATGGACCATACCACAACAAAGAATAGAGTGTTCCAAGCTCTGTTATGTTATTTCGAAGGACTCAAAGCAGCCCAGCTCCCTGCCCAGTCTGAGATACACTTGCTGGAACAACATGAGACACTCCACCAAGACATACACGACCTCTACAGCTTCAATGCCCAACTGCAATGAAGAAAAAGATGGTTGATCGTTTCCGCTTTCTGGTCACACATCGGACAGATCTGACTGAAAACAAGTTGTACACCTAGCCTGTGCAGAAAATCTCCCACCGGAAGTCTTCCTTTAAGCAACTGCCAAACAAAGATCTCCACTTTCGGCGAACACAAACCCTGCCAACTAAAGTTGTCCAGGCTAGAGATGTTTGATCTTAAATCCTCCATTTCCCTGCAAAAGGAACTCACTGAAAAGATGCCACTGGGGCTAAAATTCCATGCCAGAGCATCATCTATGGAGCAGCGCATTTTGATGCAGTCAAGGAAGGAACTAAAACAATTCCATTGACTCAATTCCCATCCGAAAAGATTTCTTCTGAGAGGGACATTCCAGGACCACTTCGATCCACTCCAAGCCCCAAAAAGCACGCTTTAGAGCCATTGCCAAGCACTACCATACATCCCTCTTCTAACACTTTTTGAGAACGACTCCTAGGCT
The DNA here is from genome assembly GCA_033220585.1 of Dipteronia sinensis. Classification (NCBI taxonomy): domain Eukaryota; kingdom Viridiplantae; phylum Streptophyta; class Magnoliopsida; order Sapindales; family Sapindaceae; genus Dipteronia; species Dipteronia sinensis. The sequence goes on along the minus strand of CM065641.1, from coordinate 7,270,410 downwards.
TGAAAAGGCTTGCCATAGCTTTTATGAAGAAAGAAGAGGAAGTTTTCGGACCTTGCCAGTTCCACGACAGCTTGAAATCCTCCACCCTGTACCTAGCACAAATTACCCTTTTCCATAAGGGAGCTTCTTCCTTGCCAAAATGCCAAATCCATATGGCAAGCAAACCCATATTTTTTGTCGCCATGCTTCCAATCCCAAGACCACCCCGAGCCTTACTTCTACAGACAGTCTCCCATTTAATAGCGTGAAGTTTCCTCTTTACGATCCCATCCCCTCTAAAAAACTTACGTTGGAGTTTCTCAATTTTTTGGGCTACTCCACTCGGCATTTTGAAGACGGACATAAAATAAGTAGGAATGCTAGCAATCACCGTTTTGATCAATGTCAACCGACCACTTTTTGATAGAAACTTGAGTTTCCAAGAGGCCAATTTCTTCTCCATCTTATCCAAAACAGTTCTCCAGAAAATTTTTGCACATGGTCTCGAGCCAAGAGGTAGACCTAAGTAAGAGACTGGAAGATTGGATGCCTTGCATCTCAAGGTTGAAGCCCACGATCGATCCATACCCCTCTTATTACACACTCTAACAACACTAGACTTATGGAAGTTGATTTTGAGTCCGGATGCCAACTCGAAACACTGAAGAATCCTCCTAACATTGATTAGACTCTCGATCCTTGGTTTCAAGAACAACACAGTGTCATCCGCGAACTGAAGGTGTGAAATGTTGACCTTATTGCCACCGAAATCCTCCCCAGACAACAAACCTAAATCGGCAGCCTTAATGAATAAGCAGCTTAGGCCTTCAACCACGATATTGAATAGAAAAGGTGACAAAGGGTCGCCCTGTCTAAGGCCTCTCTCCATTCCGAATTGGGGTGTCGGGCTCTCATTGACCAGGACCGAGAGCTTCGGAGACGAGATGCAATTACTGATCCATCCTCTCCACCTATCTCCAAACCCCATACATCCCATCATAAAGTCCAAGAAGCCGTGATCCACACTGTCGTAAGCTTTTTCAAAATCCAATTTCACTAAGAGACCTCCCACTTGATCCTTTTTCCATTTATTGATAATTTCCTCAGCAATGACGAAACTATCGGTAATCTGACGTTCTTTGACAAAAGTCATATGGAACTCCCCAATAATGGACTCTATCACCTTCTTGATGTGGTTGGCTAACACCTTGACAAGGATTTTATACATAGCACCAACCAAGCTAATAGGCCTAAACTCTCCCATAGAAACCGGATTCAGAATTTTCGGAATAAGCGCCAAGAAAGTATGGTTTAAGTCCTTCACTATGGCCCCCTCCTTATGGAATTCCTTAATGAACCACATAAAGTCATCACGAATCGCCTTCCACTAAGATTTAAAGAATTTAAATTTATACCATCCGGGCCCGGAGCTTTGTTGGATGATTATTAACCTAAATAACTAATATTTGTATTTGTTAAATCGGTGACTAACGAACCCTGATATCTTTGATTTGAATTCCAACAAAAAACTCCTCTTGGCACATGATCAGAAGTTCTAAAGATGTAATGAGGGAGGATTTCATGGGAATTGATTAGTCTGTAAAAAACACTCAGCAACATAGTACCCAAGTGCCCACAAATCTGCAAACAGAGTATCAAGTTTCTGTTTTGTAAAAATTCCAAATGGGCTGCAATATTTTAAATCTCCAAAATGACTTCTAAAATCTAGAACTACATTTAGAGGACCTACACATTCTTGGTTAAGTTTCTAGATAGCTGAGGATCCTCCACGATCGGAGACCTCCCCTGGAGGCCACATTCTCACTTTTTTTTTTTTTTTTTTAGTTTAACTTAATATTTTTCTTTTATTAATTTATCCATTTTAATCGGGGGTATTAAAATAATCTCCCAACTTTAGTCAAAGTCAATTGTCTAAATTAATGGTCAATAATGACCAATTTGGTATTTCTAAAAGGTCAAGGACCAGTTTGACACTTAGAAAAAATACGAGGACCAATTTGGTCACTTTTGTAAAAATCGCAAACTACTTGAAATTTTTTTAAAAATTCAAGGACTAATTTGGTAATCGCCCTAAAATTGTTTTTTTGAACAGCAATTTATTTAATAAAGCCACAATCGCCATAAAATTGTTATTTTATTTTTATAAAAAAAATGTTTTTCTTAAAAAATAAATAAAAATACTCCCAAATACGCACTTATGCTATGTTATTAAAAAAATCATGACTTCTCTGTTTCTCTTGGTGCAAAATTTGTAATTCAACACAAAAATAAATATAATTTTTTTTTCAAAAAAAAAAATTTGGTTGCAACAAACTTGAACATGGGCAGCATCATGAAATCAAAGAACCATTAGTTCAATTGGTTTGATTTCAAAAATTATTCTTAACATGTATTTTTTTAGGGTAGATTTTAACATTACATATTAATTTAAATTTCAAACCACTTGCCAAATCATTTGGGTTGAAATTTGAGCTAAAATTTTAGGTTGTCTAGCATTAGTGATGTGTTTAATATAACATATCAATGGTCTGGATTATTTATATTAATATTTATGTATTTACTCTACCAAATATCGAATTAATCAAAATCATTGATTTAAGTGAGAATGAGGTGTGGACAAAGTGAAATGAGGAGAGGATGCAAATCCTTTTTATTTACAGGGATAGGGTATGGATATACCGATGATTATGGTTATTTTGTTCTTTTTGGATTATTATAAATTTGAGATTCGAAGGAAACGAACATAATTTATATCCAAATAAATACAATCTCATCATGTAAGGGACTTACTATTGGTCAACCTCAACTCCGATCTTATATAATATACATTTTTTATTTTAAATATTAATCTTTTATCATATATATATATATATATATATATATATATATATATATGACACAACAAATGATGTGTGATACTACCAACTCAATTTTATAACTAGAGTAATGTTAATATATTAGTTGAAGTATAATAATTTTAACATTATACCGATTTGGATTATACGTAATACATTGATTTGAATTGCATGTGTAGAGTTTTTTTTTTTTTTAATAATCTTGTAACCCTTTTGAAGGAAAACTATATTTAATTAATAAAGTGATGTTAATTAAGTGAATGTATATTATTTCAAAAAAAATTGAATATGTATATATTATTCTTATTAGAATATATACTTGTGTCATATTTGTAGGTCATGCTACAAGATGACCAAATGAGTAGTGTTAAGGTTATATGGTTTGTTTTATAGCTTAATCATATATAGTTTTCTAAGGATTCCTTACATAGAAAGGTCAAACAAATTAACAAAGACAGAAAAATTAAACAAAATAGGTATTAAGTACATATAGATTATATAACCAATAAATCAAAGATTATAAACTACTACTACTTAGAGTAATTATCAAATTGATTAACTCATCTTTTTGAAGATCCCTCTCTCCTTGCCATATTCATGAATAGATGACAGATAGATACAACTTTATATGTGATATAATATAAGAGATGGAGGAAAGTCATTTTCCCAATTTGGGGAGTTCAAGATGAGCAAGGCAAAGGAGATGTTTTGTTAATTTTTGTGTGTGTAGTGTGTGTATATACATGTAGATATGATGAGGCAAGTACACATCCACATACATACACGTGGTGGAAGAGATATATGGATGTGACAATGGATGGATCATGGATGGAGGATGTGTACATTAATATATGAAGATGTTTAATAACACTTGGGGAGTCATTCTCGGCCACAAATATTGCTGAGAAAAGTGTGTAATTATACCTAAACAATTATGGAATATTGTTGTGTTGCTACATACCTCACACACTATTTTGTTGTCCGGAGTGTATGGGGTTTGTCGGGACGTGCCCGGATAATCATACTGATATTATTAAATCGGATTTTTGAAGGTTAACAAACCTATTAGCAGGATTTTTTTTAAGGGTTCAAAAAATAAACAGCACTTTTTTGAGGTGACATTTTAACACTGTCATTGCTTTAATAACTTATGTTTAAAAGGCACCTATAATGGTGAACGGACAAAAATACCCTCAATAGTTGTTCCACATTAGATTTTTTTTTCATTCAATTTACAGTGAGGTAGAGAGAGAAAGTCCGATTGAAACTCAGGCAATCACTCGAACGGTGATAGAGTGGCGCTACGCAGACTGCATTCGGGGGTTGAGCTCCCCGCCGAGCTCGCAGTGGTCGAGTTGCCCGGTCAGCTCGCAGGGGGGGGGGGGGGGGGGGGCAGCGCCCCCAGAGCTTTTGTTTTCAGTTCATGAAAAAGCTCGGAGCCTTCATGAAAAAGCTCGGAGCCTGTTCACAAAAAAGCTCTGAGATTCAAAATTGACAAAACTAATATCCTTGAAAAAAGCTCGGACAACAATTTAAAAGGCTCGAATAGTTTTACAAAAAGCTCAAACACAGTGTTAAAACTCTCGGAAACCCAGATCTTCATCGTCTTATACACAAATTTTTCATAAATTAAGTTACTGAGTTACTTAATTTTTCAGACATGTTCATTGTAGAGAGAGAGAGAGAGAGATGAGTTACTGAGTCCATCGTTAGAAGTGTGGAGATGAAAGTACAAACAGAATAAAAAACTGATTATTTAAAGGCAATTTTGACAGTTTACCATAATAGGTGTCTTTTAAACATAACTTATTAAAGCAGTGACGTGGGTGCAACACACCTCTAAAAATGTGACATTTCTCACCATTTCCACTTTTTTTTAATATGTATATAAAATAAAGACGTGACACAATTTTATGGATGATCATATGATATGATATGAAATAATTATATAATAGAGTAGAAGAAGGCATAAATGATGCTTGCTATTAGGAAAATTTTATATGACAAGAAAATTATATACTGAGAACCTTGATTAGGAAAGTTATTTGATGAGGCTCCATTTGACCAATATGTAAAACGTGCAAGGACAGATAGATGGAAAATACTTCTAACTTCTAAGTATAGAATTTTGAACACCGAAAAAAAAAAGATTACCAATGACTCATTTCCGGTGTGCTGTTTATGTCATCGGCCATCGATTCAGGCATTAACTATTTGGTTTTTCACATCTTAGAAGTACTTTTTTATTTTAATTTTTATGATGACCTTGATGAAACTCAATCAAATTTAATGAATTTTGATATTTTTTATTTTTTATAGATAATAAGTTCAATTTTATTTATTTATTATAAATAACGTATGAAAAAATTTCAAGCACTAGTACAATTTTAATTTTTTTATACCGATTTTGTTGATTATCAAGTGTCAGCAAAATAAGAGAAATATAGGATTAATGAAAAAAAAGAATCACAGTGTTCAAAAAATTTTCAAATTATATTAAAAGTAGAATTTTGAACGTATCATCACAAAAAAAAAAATCACTTTAAATTCATTGAAATTGATTGAATTTCATCCTAATCCTTAGAAAAGTTAAAATTACACATATCTTAAAGATGGAATCACACACTATATATAGATTTTCTAAAAAGTCCCTACATGTGAATCCACATGGTATAATTATAAGCAACTAGGTGGTGGAAGACTATGAAAATAAGCACTTTCAAAACATTGAAAAGCAGCTGCTTTTCAAAGGCTATGCACAATTTTTGAGTTAAGCTTGGAGAAGATTACTTATATGCTTATGAAAAATGGGAAGATTACTTGGAGAAATAAAATATTGCTTGAAAAAGACTTCTTATTAAATTTTAAGAAAAATATATTAATTATTTCAAAAACAAAAAGAAAGAAAAATATATTAATGACATTTATGAGTAGCAATTAAACTTGATTTCCATATCCAATCAATTCTTAAAGTGCTTAAATATTATTTTCGTTGGGTTCTTTTTTAATAGCTTTAATTTTTGAGTTTAGTAGTTATTGACTTGTATTAGAGACAAATTTACAAAAAGTATATATCTACATTTGAGTCCCCTCCATATGATTATATTTGAATTTGCTATTTGTAACCAAAATTTGTTATTTTATATTTGTTTTTCAACTTTTTTTTTCTTTGATAATATCTATTAATTCGGGACCAGATATTTTTTGAAAACTTTCACCATTGGTAGGATTTAAGCCGCTAACTTGTGTGTCATTTACTCAATCCCTAAGCTCATTCATCTACCAGCTGAGCTATACCTATGTTGGCTGTTTGTTTTTCAACTTGAAGCCATGGTTAAAATGAACCGATATGATTTTATCTAAATTTGTTATATGAATTTGTTATGTTGGGCTTGAATTACATTGCAAGCCCATTGGTCTTACGTACGAGGGAGTTTGTTAGTAGCTTGTAAAATCGTTTCCTAATAATGTACTTTAAATTGTAGTGGAAATGATGATAAATGTCACTTTTTTGGAGGTGTGTTACACCAACGTCACTGCTTTAATAAGTTATGTTTAAAAGGCACCTATTATGGTGAACTACCAAAATTGCCCTTAAATAATCAATTTTTTATTCTGTTTGTACTTCTATCTCCACGCTTCAAACAATGAACTCAGTAACTCATCTCTCTCTCTCTCTACAATAAACTTGTCTGAAAATTGAGTTGGTAAAATTTATGTATAAGATGATGAAGATCTGGGTCCAAGACTTTTAACACTGTGTCTGAGCCTTTTGTAAAACTATCCGAGCCTTTTAAATTGTTGTCCGAGCTTTTTTCAAGGATATTAGTTTTGTCAATTTTGAATCTCCAAACATTTTTAATAAGTCTTCGAGCTTTTTCATAGCTTTTTCCGAGCTTTTTCTTAAACTGCCCGAGTTTTTTCATGAATTGCCCTGCTCGAGCTTTTTGGATATGGCTCCGAGCTTTTTCATAAAAGCTCCGAGCTTTTTCATTAAAGCTCCGAGCTTTTTCATGAACTGCCCGAGATTTTTCATGAATTGTTCTGCCCGAGCTTTTTCATCCGAGCCTTTTCATAAAAGCTCGGAGCTTTTTCATCCGAGCCTTTTCATAAAAGCTCGGAGCTTTTTCATAAAAGCCCCGAGCTTTTTCATCAAAGCCCCGAGCTTTTTCACAAAAGCTCCGAGCTTTTTCATCCGAGCGTTTTCATAAAAGCTCCGAGCTTTTTCATCCGAGCTTTTTCATAAAAGCCCCGAGCTTTTTCATAACAGATCCGAGCTTTTTCATCCGAGCTTTTTCATGAATTGCTCTGCCCGAGCTTTTTGCATAATGCTCCGAGCTTTTTCCTAGCTTTTTTATGAACTAAAAAAAAAAGTTCGGGGGCGCTGCCCCCTGCCCCCCCCCCCCCCCCCCCCCCCCCCCCCCCCGCGAGCTGACCGGGCAGCTCGACCACCGCGAGCTCGGCGGGGAGCTCGACCCCCGAATGCGTCTGCATAGCGCCACTCTGTCACCGTTCAAGTGATTGCCTGAGTTTCAACCGGACTTTCTCTCTCTACTTCACAACTTTGTCACTGTAAACTGAATAAAAGAAAGCTGATGTGGAACAACAATTGGGGGTATTTTTGTCCGTTCACCATAATAGGTGCCTTTTAAACATAAGTTATTAAAGCAGTGACATTGTTGAAATACCACCTCCAAAAAGTGCTATTTATTTTTTGAGCCCTGTAATTGTAGGTTGAGTGGTTGCCGCATAATCATTAGGTGAGTAGTAATTAAGCTCAATCAATCTTACGGCCTGACAGTCTCCCAAGTTCAACTCGTTATACTAAACGCAAGTGGTATATAAAAAATCAAAAATTAAAAATTAAGCTCAATCTTTACATCTAATTAATTGGCCGACATATGACAGACAAAGAGAAGAGTCCAAACTGATATAGTTGTCTTAACATAGAAAAAGTTAATCATAAACAGTATTTGTCTTTGATTCAAAAGTCATCAAGATGGGTTTATGTCTAATTGTCTATCAATTAGATGAACAGCTAATTGGCTTTGTGTGTACTTTAAACCTTCAAATTAATTCAGTTTTCTTCCAGCCACAGTGTTGGTATTAATTAGTTGTAATTAACTTGCAGATAATATTTGCCTTTCAAAAAAAAAAAAAAAACTTGCAGATAATATATAATGGCTGCTGCAAATTTTTCTGCCATCTCTAATAAGGAGCACAATGTATATAAATTATTCGTCTGTAACTTTGTCAAGTTTGTGAAATATTGTACAGACCAAAGTACAATAATTTAGGATTCAGAAATATTTGGAGAAGATGTCAAGGATTAATGTAATAAAATGATTAATTTAGCAGAATAAAAATGAATATATGAGAAGAAATTTTCTGGTTAGAGAAATTTTTTTAGAGAACCCATATGTAAAGTCAAAAGAAGAGGATGAGATTGAATCTCATACTGAAAACTTAAGTAAGAGAAATACACACACATATATATTATATATATATATATACAGAGGGAATAGGGGGAAATATCACCAAATGAGTTTGATTTTTTAGGAATATCACCAAGTTATTAATTCTATGTTTTTTTAGCACCAAAGTATGTTGTGAGACTAAAATACCCACACTTATTCTTTTACTTTTCTTTTTACTTTTAAAATTTTTCTCTCTCTTCTTCCTCTCTCTCTTCTGTTTTTTTTATCAAAGATCTCCATTGATGAATCAATGGAGGTCGGACAAACCTCAAATGGAGATCGAAAAGACCTCCATTAGAGGTCGAAATGACCTCGACCTCCATTGGTAGTCGATGAAGAAAAATATAAAAAAACCAAAAAAATCTGGAAATAAGTCTCGGCAATAATTCTTGGGTAGGTCACCCGAGACTTATTTCCAGCTACCCGAGACTTATTTCCAAATACCCGAGACTTGTTGCTACCCGAGACTTGTTGCTAGCTACCCGAGACTTATTACCAGCTATCCGAGATTTATTGCCAGTTACCCGAGACTTATTTCTAGAATTTTTTTAACGGAGATCGTTTCGAAGACCTCTAATGGAGTCGACCTCTTCGACGACCTCCATTGGAGGTTTGTTCGACCTCCATTGATGGATTAATGGAGGTCATTGGAAAAAAAAAGGAGAGAGAGAGAGAGAGAGAGAGAGAGAGAGTTAAAAAGTAAAAATCAAATGGACAATTTTGGCAGAACACATTAATTATTGTTATTTCCATAAGACTTATTTACGTGGTGGTTTTTCCACTATTGGTCTTCAAAAGAATGCCATATAAAAAAAGAACCCTATATATATAAAACTTTTCTCATCAGTACGCACTAATAAATATTTATCGGTGCCTTACATGTGAGACCATTAGATTCAATTGTTTTGACTCAGTCTGTATGTATTTTATTTTTGTACATTGCATGTGAGCCGTAGATTAAAATAAGCACTTACAAATACATACAGACAGGTCAAAGCAATTGAATTTAATGGTTCACATGCAACGCACCGATAAATATTTATCAATGCGTATTAAGGTGAAAATTATCCTATATATATCGATAGATGTCACACGTCCACGACCCATCATTAGTCAATACTGAAAATATAACAAGTGTTGAAAGTCTCAAGAGATTCGAAGTGTTGAAAGTCTGATCAAGTGAGAGAGTGGATGAAAAAACAAAAGGAAAGCGAAAATGGTTTTAAAGTGAAGTCCATCGAATTTTAGTAGTTTCAGAAAATTTTGATAATATTAAAACTTAAGATAATAACTCGATGATAAAGGGCACGACTTCAGCTCAAAAAGAGTTCTATTCAATTTAGATTGCACGGTCTCGATTGATTTGAGTATTCGAAATGACAAAAGAACCTCAACTCCAAAATAAGCCACAATGGCTTCATTAAAATAAAATTCAAAAACAATGTATTAATTGTAGCAATTTTAATGAGGATTTCAAGAGTTTCACATTACATAAAAAAATTGAAATGTTTACATGAAAAGAAGAAAAAAGCATTGTGTATTTATTTGGGGATAAAGATCCTCTACTATGCTCATCTTTTTTTTCCTGATCTTAAGCAATTAAGAATAAGACTCATCATTTAAAAATAATGAAGTGAAAAAAAAATTATAGCTATTGATTACACACGTCAACGGATCTATATAGGTCAGGATAAAGATCAACTCAGTAGATGATGCAAATTCCTTATTTGGTAAATTTTTTGAATTACATACCGTACATCTTCTATTCAATTTAAATTGTATTATATGATTAATTAATTACATTTATTCACATTGATATAAATTAATCAAAGGAGTACATGCATCGATGCATTCTAGGCTTAAAAAAAACCGTCACTCTCCTAAATCAGATGCACATTCTTAACTCCACAACAAAGTAACACCTAACGATAATTGAAAATCAAGATTAAAATAAAAGAATTTTTTTTTGGACCATATATAAGAGTTTGAAAATAGTAATTTCTTCATGTACGCTACATGATTCCATATTCAAACAAATATGATCATATCAACAAAGAATGTAGGCATCAATCCATCTCAATAATATATATATATATATAGAGAGAGAGAGAGACAGAGAGATAGCCATGTATAAAAATGACATGTCGAAAACTCATAGCATATATATGGAACCCACTCGTGAATTGTTTTTTTGTGATGTTAAATTTAGCTTAATGAGAATTCAATTCTTTATGGTTTGATATGATAGATATGTTGTGGTCTCTACGTATACAAAATGCGAACATGGTTGATACAACGCATCGAAACTAATGAGTTTGTGTACCAAATTAATGATCAATCAGTAGATTAATTAGTTGTCTTCAACTTTTAATAATTTGGTTCAGGAATCAGAGGACCTAACATCTTGTCCATTGATTTGGTTAGTTTCAGGTGTAGTGATTGGACTTGACTACATTTGGCAGTTGGATATTGGTTTTACGTATTAAGAAAAATTAACAAAAATACAATATAGTGTTTAGATGGATCGAGTAGGTTTTTCAAGACATGGATCCATTCTTTTTAGAGAACTCACAAGTGAAGCCAAAGAAGATGAAAATGAATACAACGCGGAGAGATAAAAACAAGAGAAATGTTTATCAATGGATGTCACAACATCAATAGTCTAGTCTTTTAGGTTTAAATTTTATCCACCAATTATATGTACCACTTCTTATAAACACAAACAAACACACCAAACATAGAAATCAAAATTTTAGCTAATGGAATTGTTGAGACGTGGGACGTAGCTAGATTGAATTGGATCCGGATTTAATCTGGTTTTTTTTTGAACTATTACAACAAAATTCGGAGTTTTGGAATGGGAAACGACACAACCTCATGGTGTATGGATGAGAAGCATACAATTGGCCAATTTCATCTTGCCGTATTGAATTGGATTTTAAATTATTCTTCCATTTTTTCTTTTCTGAAATATTTAAGAGCATCTCCAATCGTACTCTAAAATAAAGTATGAACTCTAAAATAGAGTACCATATGTTCCAACCGTACTCTAAAATTCTGTTTCCAAGAAAATGTTTTAGAGTTTCATTGTTTGATACTCTAAATTTAGAGTACCAAATATGAAACTCTAAATTCATTTTTATTTTTTTATTCCATCTTTACCCTCATGTCAGTAGTTATACGACATTTATATTCTATTTACATTTCTAATTAAATTTAAATAATATATAATAATTTTAATTAATAAATTTTATTATCATAAAAATTATACCATTAGAAATGTATCATCTAGATCTTTAAAATAAGACTAATATTGAATATTTATTTATAATATTTTATTTTATAATTTTTCATTTATCAAAATTTACTTATTCTCACCATATATATATATATATATATATAAATTTTCCAATTAAAACTTTTTACAATGCACACTTTAATTACCTTTGATGAAACTTAATTGAATATATTGAATCTTGATTTGAATTTTTGTATGGATGATAAAAATATTGAAATACATTTATAGAAAAAAATTGAAAATTTCTCAGGTCCAAAAAAGTAATTTTTTCTGACTTTTTTGAAGTAAAACATAATGATGACAAAAAGTGAAGTAAAATAGAAAATGACCGGCTAAATGATTGAAAAAAAATAAGGAAATATAAGAAAAAAATTGTTCTTAAATCAGAAAAATTTCTTAATTTTTAACAATTTTGTATTCTAATTTTCTTAGGATGGATACAAAAAAAAAATCTCATCAAAAAACATTCAATTACATGCAATTTCGTAAAAGGTGCTCATTTTATTAAAAAAAGAGGATGCTGATAGGAAAAGTGATATATATATATATAACAGCCTCTTACTAAATTATGATTTACTAGCTGGCTGAATTATCATATGATGTGGTTCGTGTATTAAACCACCGGAGCTGCAAAAGGGAGTGATCCAGTTCAAATTGTGAACCTTAATAGCAAGCTAGTTCAAATACGTACGCTAATAAAGTGTCAAGTTTAGGAGTCTCACGTGACAATGAGAACTAGAGAGGAAAAATCTGCTTCTTTAGGTGCTGGAGGGAGGTATGATTTCAGAGAGAGCCTCTTTTCAATTTTTGTGGACAATCTCAATAAGTGTGTTGATTCAGCTGGGCTATGGGGGATCTTCAAACCTTTTGGTAGGGTAAGGGATGTGTTTCTGTCATCAAAAAACAGCCGTAGACGAAGCTGTTTTGCTTTTGTCCGTTTTGGCTCGTTGGAGGAGGCAACAAAAGTGGCGTATTTAACGAACAGAATGCATATCTATGGATAACCGGTTGTTGTTAAGATGGCAGGTATTGTCTGGGAGAAAAGGAATACCACCAAATATGGCATATCACTGGTTTGGTTGGCGTAAAGGGTAGGACTACTAGAGAAGGGACTTGCGGAATAGGGATCTCAAAGTATGATAAAGGAGACCGTTCATACGTAGAGGTAGTCCGAGACTATCATGTTAAGGAGAATGCTAAGGTCACTCATTTGAAAGATGTTTGTCGAGAGGGGTCTCTTTCTATGACATGGAAGAAATCTAAGAAAGACGGGGAATGGTTAAGGATGTGCGCTGTTGGAGTCCTTAAGCAATTCTCAAAGGTCCACAAGGTGAACTCCCATTTGGATAAAGCTGGGATACCTTTCCGCTCTACTTATTACGGTGATAAGAGCATATTATGGGAGTTCATTTCTGAAGAAGATGCTATGACCTTCATTAATCATCGATTTTATTGGGAGGAATGCTTTTCTTCCATGGTTCAATGGACAGAGTTTTTAACACCTCAAGCAAGGCTAGCTTGGGTGGGTTGCAATGGAATACCATTAGACTGCTGGAATGAAGTTTTTTTCCAGAAGATTGGATGGCTACTAGGAGAACCTTTGCTGGTGGGTGAGGAAACGGTGCAGCGAAGACGTATAGACCAATGACGTCTCTTAATTCTTATTCCTAGATCTTTTTCCATTACGTCCAACATTAAGGTTCAAGAAGGAGCCAAAAGTTTTAAGGTTCAGATTACTGAAGAGGACTCTAAGGTGGACTTTCTCTGGATTGAAAGCTTTTTGGGTTTAAAGAACAGGGATGGTTTTGTCACATCAGCAGCGAGACAAGACAAGGCTGGATCAGTGTGGAACGGAAGAAAGGAAGTTGGTGAGATTACCCCTTCTAGAACACCTTTTCGTGATGGGCTAGGGGATGGGATAGCTATAACTGACAGGGCAAAGAGTCAATAATAGAAGTTTTGACAGAAAGGTGAGAAGGTCGCCTACAGGTAGTAGAGCCAGAGTGGTGAAAAGTTTTGACAATCATAGACCACAGCTGTATGACAAAGTTGGTTCAGTTAAAGGAAAAGAAGCTTGGGTCCGAAAAGTTAAGGAGCAACCTGGCCCTCTATCTATCAGATCGTACAAGGCCGTTGGTGTGCAACTGTGAAATCCAAAGGTTAACAAGTCTGTAAGGGTCTGTGATGAGGATGACTCCTCTTCATCTTCTGATGAAGAAATAATGGGGTGGGCTACTATAGTTTTAGTGAAGACAAGCGAATGCTCTAAGCCTGACCAGACACAGGAGCCTTATCTGAAGTGGGCTGCTAAAGACGGGCCTGACAATCAAGTTATCAGCCCAAACTCATATTCAGATATTGGGCAAGCTTATCTAAGACTCGATGGGCCCAATACGGATACTGGGCGGGCTCTGGAAGGTACCATAGGAAGTGTTGGGGGTCTTGGGCCTTAAGACCATTTTGGGTCAGGATGTAATTCAGAAGAGGTAGAAAGAGGAAACTTGGACAAAGATAACAGTATCAGTGATCGTTGGAGAATTGATTGAGGGTCCAAGCAACTGTTGATTGAAGATCCTGCTGTACGATTTGAAGTTAGCCTGGGAGGGATGGATAACAGTAATGTTAAAGCTTTAGACTTGGGCAAATTTCATTCAGGCTCTTTTTTAGAGACAGATGCAGAGATGGTCCAGGTTACCACAGCAGCTGAAGAGGATGGTGAGAGGAATCAGGCGAACCCTGAACCAAAGTTAAAGAATGGAAAGAAACCTGACATCAAATCTAAAGCAAGAAATTCATCGAAGGCTTACGGAATGAGAAAGCGGAGCCACAGCTCGGGTGAGGCAGATAACCAACAAATTGTTGGTGCAGAAGGCAGTAGTGAGACAGAGGCTAAGGCATATTGGAATATAAATGAAGAGATTGCTAAAGTCATCAAAACGGTAGTGGCTTTGGGTTTTAACTTCAAAGAAAAGGAAGAGGATTTGGTAAGGTTTTTAAGAAGAAGGGAAGATGAGGATGAGGAAAGGTTAAACAGGGTTGGTCCACCTAGTGAGTAGTCGGCTTGGTGTTCTATTCTGTTGTGGTAGGGGTTTCTGTGTTTTTCATGTTAGTTGTTTCGTGGAATATTTGTGGTTTATGGAGAAAGGTGAAACGCAATGTAGTGAAATGTCTGGTGCAAAAACAAATACCAATTCTGTTGTTCTTGTAAGAAACTAAGTTGGGAAATTACGATAATTCTATATTTCGGTCATTAGGTGGAAATCTTTTGACAAAGGGTTTGAGTGTGGATGCTGATGGTGCCTCAGGTGGATTGATAATGCTTTGGAATGAAGATTTTTTTACATCTAAAACGTGCATTTTCAACAATAGATGTATTATCATTGCAGGAGAATTGCTGACCATCAAGGAGGAGGTTGTCTTTTGTAATGTGTATGCCCCCAACAGTGAGGCTGATAGAAAAGTTCTCTGAAATTTTCATCTATTAGCTCAATCCTCCTTCAAGATGCCTTGGTGTCTCGGGGGGGATTTTAATACGGTTCTCGATCCTTCGGAAAGGCATGGGGGGCATGTGTAAGGGAAGCAATGAGAAGTTTTAATACTTTCCTTTCCCATGCAAATGTGGTGGATTTACCTATGCATGGCTTATCTTTCACTTGGTCGAATCATTGGGAGACTGCCTCTTGGGCTCGACTCGATCGGTTTTTAATCTCACCAATATTGTTGTCGTGGTACCCTAGGTTGATTCAGTGCGGTTTGACGAGAAACGTATCAGACCATAATGCAATCTCGATCGGAGAACGAGAGCAGGATTGGGGGCCAAATCCTTTTCGGTTTATTAACTCTTGGCTTGATGATAGTGAGACTATGGCTCGTGTGAAAGAAGAATGGCAGGTTAGGAATTTCGATGGCTCGAAAAGTTTCATCTTGGCTTGTAAGTTGAAGGCCGCTAAGTCAGCTATAAAACAAATGGTGGCTGGAAAGAAAATCGACTCTTTTTCTATGAAAGGGGTAGAATCAGAACTGGCCGTGGTGGAAAGAAGGGCAATGAGTGAAGGTTGGTCGGATGTTCTCCGAAAAGAGCAGATCTCTTTGCTGTCAAAGTTATGGAAAGGCTTAAAAAAGAGGAACGGGCATGGCAGCAAAAGTCGAGGGTTAAATAGCTTCATGAAGGGGACAAAAATATAAAATTTTTCCATCTTGTGGCAAATGGAAGAAGGAGTAGTAATTATATCAGAGAGATGGTCATAAATGGGAGGAAAAAGTCTGATCCTATTCTGATTAGAGAAGGAATTTTTAATTTCTTCAAAGATCACTTTCAAAAATCCTCGTGGGTGCATCCGAAGATTGAAGGCTTGGGTTTAGTTACAATTTCGGAGGCAGAAAAGCTGTCTTTAGAAGTTGGGTTTAGCAGTGAAGAGGTGTGGAGGGCAGTGTGTAGTTGTGATGGTAACAAAGCCCCAGGCCCTGACGGTTTCAACTTAAATTTTATCAAGGCTCATTGGGAGGTAATAAGGTAGGATTTTATGAGGTTTTTGTCAGAATTTCACAAAAACGGTAGTCTTGTTAGGGATTTGAATAATACCTTTTTGGCTCTCATCCCGAAGTGTGTTAGCCCGGAACAAATAACGGATTATAGATTGATTAGTCTTGTTGGGTCTATGTACAAAATTCTTGCCAAAGTCCTGGCTAATAGATTGAAGAGTGTGATGAATTCGGCAGTCAGCGATTCTCAGATGGCTTTCATGTAAGATAGGCAAATTGCGAACAGTTTTAAGGTGACGGAGGAGATTATCCATTCATGGAAAAATGACAAAGAGGGAGGTCTCCACTTTGCAAATGACACAATACTTTTTCTCAAGCCCCAACACAAAAAGGATCCTGAGGTGTTTTGAGATGACATCGGGGTTAAGGATAATTTTCACAAGACTTGTCTTCTGAAAGTGGGTAAATATTCGGTTGATACTAGGAGTTGGGCGAGGGTGTTTAAATGCAAAAGAGAAACGCTGCCTATTACTTATTTAGGCTTTCCTCTTGGTGGTAGACCATGTGCAAAAATATTCTGGAAGAATATTGTTCAGCGGATTGAGAAACGCCTAGTGCCTTGGAAAAAGAGATTCTTGAGTAAAGGTGGAAGGTTGGTCTTGGTTAAATCAGTGATATCTAGCATACCATCTTACTTCATGTCGGTTTTTAAGATTCCTTCTGGTGTGGCTAGTACCATTGAGAGCCTTCAAAGGAATGTTTTTTGGGGGGATGGTGATGCAAAGAGAAAGCTTCATGCGGTGGACTGGGCTAGTGTGTGTAAAAGCAAGAGAAATGGTGGGTTAGGCATTGGGAGGATTTTAGACAAAAACAAAGGCTTATTGGCCAAATGGGTGTGGAGGTTTGGGAATGAGACTTAGTCCCTTTGGAAGAAGGTTATTTGTGCAAAGTATGGGATTTCGGCTTATTCTCTTGTTTGGGATTGGAAAACCCTTGCTGTTGGGTCTTTCTTAGTGAAGTCTGTGGGAAGTCTATTTGTAGAAGGGACTTTTTCGGTCAACATTATTCGAAAGGGGTTGAAACTAATCATTGGTAATGGTGGTAGGGCTCAGTTATGGAGTGACATCGAATGGAATTCGATTCCGCTCAAGCTGGCTTTTCTGAGAATTTTCACCTTGGCAAGGGATAAAGTCGGCCTAGTAAAGGATTTTGGGAGGTGGTTTAATTCTAAGTGGGTGTGGGATGTCCAGCTTAAAAGACCTCGGTTCAATTGGAAAAATGACCAATGGTTGTCTTTCTTAGAAGCGCTTACGAATGTTAAGATCCGAAGAGCTATCTCAGATAATATAGCTTGGTCGTTCAATCCTAAAGGCAGTTTTTCGGTATGTTCATTTCGAAGATGCTTGGAAGAGGATCAGTTGAGGGTGGTGTTTTGGATGCTTTGAATTGGAAAGGTTTTTGTCCTTCTAAAATTGAGATTTTTGTTTGGCAATTGTTAAGAGGAAGAGTCATGGTGGTTGAGGTTGTGCAGCGTTTCGGAATTAGAATTGATGTTGGCATTCATTGCCCTTTTTGCAATGGCTCCACTGAATCCATTGATCACCTTTTTCTCCATTGTGCTTGGACGAGGAGCCTTTAGTGTGCGGCTACGGTATGGTGGGATGTCAGTTTTTATGCAACTGAGAAGTTAAAAGATTGGTCTTTGAACTGGCCTGGTTTATTCCCAGCTGTTAAAGGTGGCAGAGCTTGGGCCACTTTGTTTTTTGCAGTTGTCTGGTTGACGTGGGAGGCTCGTAATCAAAAGCTTTTCAAAGAGGTTCCAGCTGACCTTGGTTATTATATTGATTTGGTTAGATTTCGGGTGGCATGGGGGTTTAAAAACCATGGTAGAGGATCGAAGTTGCCTCTAATTACCATCATCTTGAACTTAAAGGAAAGTTGTATTGATTCTTTTCCTACAAAGCTTACTAAGAGGGAAGTATGGTCTCCTTCTGCCGGTGGTGTGCTGAAGTTCAATGTCGACGGTTCGGCTAGAGGTTTTCCGGGTCACGAGGGGCATCGGGGGAGTTTTGAGAGACTCAATTGGTAGTGTTTTGTGCATCTTTTCCTTGTCCATTGGAACCCATGATTCTAATACTACTAAACTCTTAGCAATCCACAAAGCTGTTTGTTTGTGTCATTCAAAAGAGTTTATAAGAGGGAGGAAGGTGGAGATTGTCAGTGATTCCATTATGGTTGTAAACTGGGTTAATTCAGGGGATTTCGGTAGCGTGAAGCACATAGATTGCATTTATGATATTAGAGAGAAAATGGCCTCTCTTGGCAGTCTCACGGTTAGGCATAATGCTAGAAGCACAAACACCCTGGCTGATTGTCTGACCAAGTATGGTTCCAAAAGCAAAGGGGATTTTCTGTTTTGGACAGCAGACTAATTTGTTTTCTGAAAGAACATTGTGTTTGGGTAGGAAGGAGTTTCTATCAAATTTCTGATCATCTCGGCTTTGGCTGCCTGTCGGAAGAATTGGTTTCTCAAGTTGGCTAATTTGGTTTGCAAAGCCTGGTGGACAAAAGCAGAGAATTGCCTTAGAACTGTTCTCTTTTTGCTACTTGTGGCCTCTGTTTTGTTTTTCTTTCTAGTAGGGGCTCTAATGCCTTCTGCTGGCTTGGGCGCTTGCATCCTTTCTGCTTTTATGAGCAACTGGTGAAGGGGCTGTGTTTTGTTGGTGCCTGACCTGTTCCTGTTCTGGTGCTCTCGTGGAGGGTTCTGTTTCCTGGTGGGTGTTTCTGTTTGTCTTTTACGGTCTCGGCTGTTGCAGGGAGGTGTTGTCTGTTTTGTTTTCTTTCCCTTCCTTTCTCTTTGTTGTTGTTTTGGCTTCCGGTCTGGTGTGTGGTTGGTTCAGGCCGTTTCGGCCCTGTCCGGTGGTGTCCTTTCCCGCTTTCAGGCTGATGAATATAAACTTCTGCTGCTTCAAATATATATATATATATATATATATATGTCAAATAGAAAACATATTATTCAATCATGTTTCCTCTGGTTCCATTGCTGCTTCATGAGCTTTTTTTTAGATATTTTAATTTACATATTATTTAATGAAGCCAATGTACAGCATACCTTCATTAGTATCATACACGTGAAACTAGTATTGTTTTACAAATGTACTTGTTTTACTAGTTTCACTAGTTTCATACATGTAAAACTAGTATCGTTTAATAAAAACGTTAGATTTTTATAAAAAGTTAAAAAAAAATTGTTATTAAAATAATATTTGTTAAAATTTAATTGTAAAAGAAAATTATATAAAAAAATTTATTGGAGGAAAAAAATAATAAGGCAAATGTAAATTATTTGAAGGTAGAAATAGAAATAGAGATAGAGATAGAAAGTGTGATTGGAGTAAAAACAATTTAGAGATGGAATCTGGAGGAAATATTCTCTTTTGAAACTCTAATTTAGAGATAAAGATATAGTATTGGTTGGAGATGCTCTAAGGTTCCTAATTTCTTATAATCTTAATAACTTCACTAGTCAGAGGCTTTAAACAAATAGTAGAGACTAGTGCTCGTTTGGAAGAGTTTGTCTACTGGCTAAAAGAGTTTTTTTTTTTAATTAAAAAAGCTCTTTTCAATTTTATTTTATTTTGTAGTTTGTTTGTCACTCAGTAAAGTTTTTGGATAATTGAAAAAGTTGTTTTACGTCTACTAGGTTAATGCCAAATTTAAAGCTTTTCCAATTAGATTTTTTGGAGTAACAACATTAAAATCTCCGATATAACCCTATAATTTAATATTTGTTTGAGTATTTTTGTAATTATATCATTAAAAAAACTCTTTTTTAATTGACAACCAAACGACCAATGAATTTTATTTAAAAGCTCTATTTGTAAAAGATCTACTTAAAATATTTCTATTGCAAAAAGATCTACTTGAGAAGTTCTTCCAAACGGAATAGTGACACCCGTATCGATGAAATTGTGGTTTGGATGATTTTTGTCCCCTTAACTCTCAAATTTATATTGCCCCAACCATATTTGGACAACTGTATAGAAAAATACCATTTCTAGGAAGGAAATTCTTCAGGCACTAGGACCTTAAGACCTGTGTACTTTTTTTTTTCTTTTTGAAAAAAAAAATGTATAAATCGTTTTAAAGAAAATTTACTTGGTTGAATTGTTTATCTAAAATTGTAAAAGCCAAGTCCAATTGATAGATATTGTTTGCTTATCACATAAATATTTTTTTCAGAATAAATTGAATTTGAGTTTTTTTTTAAGATCAAATTAAAAGAGAAATTTATCTTTTGATATAATAGATATTGTTTGCTTAGATTTGCTTCAGGCTTGACCTAAGTTGTTCTTCACTCAGGAGTCCAAAATATGTTTTACTTATTTATGGGAAGTCAAGACATATTGTAATTTTACTAGCTAGGGATGTGAGATTTAAAAAAAATAGATTTAAGATATAATTATGTAAACCACCCAAAATTTCAGAATTAAGTAAAAATGGTTATTGTCACTTCTTGAAAGATAGTATATGAATTATATATTTTCCATTTTTCTGGAATTGTATTTTAGTTTTTTAATTAAAACTATTGTCAACCTACAAATCAAATGCCATCCTCAAGTTTTCCTTTGGCAAGGTTGCCCATAGGATGGTTTAAAACAGAGCAATATGGTGTCTAAATCAATCATAAAACTAATTAAAAATTAAGAATTAATTGGCTTAAATAGCACCCAACTTAATAAGTTGAGTTTTAATAATATTAAAATAATGAAATTGATCAAAATGCCCATACTTTATTTAAAAGACCAAATATAAAAAAAAAAAAACAAATGTGAATAAGTCTCAACCAAATGTAAATTAAGTCTCGGCCAAAAGCAAATTAAGTCTCCATCAAAAGCTCACAATTAAAGAAGCGAGAGTTAATAAATGAAACATATTTTTTGTGCTATTAAAACGCAATGATCGGACGATAAATGTACCTATTTAAGGTCCCCATTTCCTAGTTTTTGTTCTCGTTTTCGAGCATATTTGTGTATATAAGTGTTTGTTGAGCCATGTGTAGGTGCATATTCCCTACAATAAGGTTTTGAGCTTCAAAGATCAGTTTGGGAGCAAAAACGAGCCAAAAAGAGGATATAACGGAAGTTTTCAGAGTTGCCACGACCTCACCGTCAAACCAAACCACGACGTGATCTGTGGTCACCCACGGCAAGTTTCCATGGTGGATCCATCATCGAACTAGAACGTGACATGGAGACCGCGACACAGGTCAACTCTGCCTTCCAGCAACTTACGGGACAAGATCAGAGAAACAAAGCAATTCGGCTACCGGATTCAGCTGCTCCCGGATACAGAATCCAACCGTCGATTCAGTTCAAAATGTCCCAGAAGAATTCGGCTGTTCCCGGCCGCCGATTTCAATAGCCAAATCGCCACATAATCCAACATTTCAATGCGGCTGCGGAAATCGGCTACTCCTGGCCGCCGATTTCAGTAGTTGAATCGCCAGCGAAAGGCCATTTTGGCAAGGCAAACTCGTTTTTTCACTATCCATTCATGTCCTATCTCTCCCACACTATAAATACACCATTTTGCCTCATTCTTTAAGAACCCTTCTCTTCCCCAAACCATCTCTTCATCTTCTTCATTTCTCCACCAAATAAGAGAGAGAAAGTGATGCGGAGCGGATGGCGAGTTCGTATGGGTGGCGAATTCGTATTTGGGTCGCGTGGGATAACCAAATCTGGGCTGAACTTCGTGGGCCTCTACAGAGAGCAAACGGGGTCGGATTTTCTATTATAATATGTTTTCGGAAAGCGCAAGACAAGCCCAACATTTATTATGAAGACTTCGTCTTCTATAACGGGCTGCAGTAGATCTAAATTTGGCAATTTAGTTTCGTATGCAACAAGCCAGCTGTTTCCTATTTTATTTACAATTCGTTTTTGGTCCTTTATTTTGGGATTCTTTTTCTGATTTAGTTTAGTTGTTTTAGACCTCTTATTTAGGAGTTTTAGAAGATATTAAATCCTAGTGATTCAGTTGTTTTATTTTGTTTAGGATTTTATGGGATATTGAATCCTAATATTTATAGGTTGTTTTTCCTTATTTAATAGCTTGTATTAGGTTTGAAAAAGAAGAAGTTGTTGAATGAATAAAAAATATTAGAGAATGTGTTCTCTTTATCTTCCATTTACGGTATCTTGTGAAGATCAAAGTATTTGAAACCTGTTATCTTGGTATCCGTGAGCGGATCAACAGCATAATAGTAGGTTTCGTTTCCGGTATTCGTGCGCGAATCAACGGACCCGATTCGTTTATCCCTATTTTTATCGATTGGCGTTTGTGCCAATTTTCAATCTACATCAGATGGTATCAAAGCCTTCGAGTCTACCGTTGTGCTAGGCTCATCGATCCACATATCATAACCAATTACTTTCCTGACTACTATCTCTTCACCTTCCATATTTCCCCATACAAAAAGAAAAAAAAAAGATGAACCCTCAAACACAATTAGTCTCTTATCCTGCGGTGTTTTTCGATGATACATATATATCAACAGAGGTTTTTTTCGATTTGGATTTGCCACCAGTTTTTGATGAAGATGAATCCGATGATGAGTCGGGTAGCTGCGAGAATGTGGTGTCTGGTGGGTTCAACTCCCAGGGATAGGCATCGTTTCATCATCGTCTAGGAATGATGAACCATCAAATTCGAGGACGAATTCCGTCTAGCCTGGAGAGGATGACACATATTAGCTTAAAGCAAAGGGGTAATAAAATTGGTGAGAATGTCAACTCCAAACCCTACCGTCTTAGGCTACTCGGCAATATTCGTACGGCTGATATTTTAAATGTGAAGCATCTCGTCCCTTACAACGGTGATCTAGCTTTGGAGGACGAAGAGGTGCTGAATTCGAGGCCGATTTCTGTCCAACCTGGGGAGGATGATGCGGAGCGGATGGCGAGTTTGTATGGGTGACGAATTCGTATTTGGGTCACGTGGGACAACCAAATCCGGGCTGAACTTCGTGGGCCTCTACAGAGAGCAAACGAGGTCGGATTTTCTATTATAATATGTTTTCGGACAGCCCAAGACAAGCCCAACATTTATTATGAAGACTTCGTCTTCTGTAACGGGTTGCAGTAGATCTAAATTTGGCAATTTAGTTTCGTGTGCAACAAGCTGGCTGTTTCCTATTTTATTTACAATTCGTTTTTGTTCCATTATTTTGGGATTCTTTTTCCGATTTAGTTTAGTTGTTTTAGACCTCTTATTTAGGAGTTTTAGAAGATATTGAATCCTAGTGATTCAGTTGTTTTATTTTGTTTAGGATTTTACGGGATATTGAATCCTAATATTTGTAGGTTGTTTTTCCTTATTTAATAGCTTGTATTAGGTTTGAAAAAGAAGAAGTTGTTGAATGAATAAAAATATTAGAGAATGTGTTCTCTTTATCTTCCATTTATGGTATTTTGTGAAGATCAACGTATTTGAAGCCTGTTATCCTGGTATTCGTGAGCGGATCAACAACATAATAGTAGGTTTCGTTTCCGGTATTCGTGCGCGAATCAACGGACCCGATTCGTTTATCCCTAGTTTTATCGATTGGCGTTTGTGCCAATTTGCAATCTACATCAGAAAGCTTTCAAGAGCTTTTATGGAGGTTTTCTTCCATGGATGTCTCTGCCATACCATTTCTACCCATCCTCCACCACATTTGAGAGTTGATTGCAAGGAGAAGGAGTGGTACATGAACAAATTCGAGCCAAGCAAGGAAAGAGCTCTTGTAGGGATTCTTCAAGGGTTTTATTTCATTTTATCTCATCTCTTTGTATTTCATGTTTTCTTAATTGTGTAATCCCCACTTAGAAAATATTGTAAACCTATTTTGTGCTCAATATATGTGTTAGTTGTTTTATATTCATTTGGGTTTTGATTTGTTATTGATATTTTTTTTTTGAAAGGCAATATATAAATAGTGGAAGAACCACCAAGGGAAAGAAGCAAAACACAACAATCCTACTACAACAGGGCCAAAATAGAGCACCCTAAAAGCAACAAGAAACAACAAACACCAACCACCAGAAACCACATTACTGCACCACCAGAACAGCCACAAGACATAACGCCCCTAAAACAGCAAGACCAAAAGAGCAACCTAATATCAAACAAAGAAAAAAGACAACCACGCAAACGGAGCCCAGCTGCACCCAAGTCACAACAGATTCCAGAACAACAATCCTGACCACATGCAGACCCCTTTTTGGCTAACGAATCAGCTATTGCATTATTGGCCCTAGAGTTGAAAACAACGCGACCATGACCAAGAAGATTAAGATTACTGCGGATGTCAAAAATGAGCTGCACCTGATCAAAACTGTTGATACCTCCCCCATTGATCCACGAAACAGCCACCTGCGAATCACTTTCAAATACAATGTCTTTGCTCCGTAAATCCTGCTTCAGAGTACATAAATCTATGGATCTTGCTATTGCCATTATTTCAGCGGTTAATGCATCTTGGATACCTACATTGGCTGAGAAGACATACAACACTTTACCCTTATAGTTTCTGAGAATCCCTATGATACCCGCCTGATCCGACGAGCCTCTCGCCGATCCATCCACATTAAACCTCAGGGACCCTGCAGGTGGGTGATTCCAATCTTTAGCTTTCCGATTCTTTAAGCCTCTAACATCGACACAACAGTCCTTGACGTTTAACACCATAGCTGTGATGCTGTCCGACGAGCCACCACCCAGAGTTTTGAACCACCAAGCCACTCTAAATTTTACCAAATCCTCGGCTTGACACAGGCTGATTTCTCTATTGTTGAAAACCTTGTTGTTCCTTGTTTCCCATATCGTCCACACAACGGCAAAAAATCTTTTATCTTGATATGCTTGTGTGTAGAGATTGGAAATTGATGTATGTTCATGGATGAGATTAGGAGTAGATTAACTTAATTGTATGAGTAGTTGTAATCAAATATCTCATTTGTGTGTGTAAGTCTTTGGAAAGTCGAAATTAGCTTGTATGGATAGGTTTGAGTGTTTGTGGGTTTCAGTTGTACCTCTATGGATGACTAATCCGTGTATAACTGTAATCACTTAGCTCTTAAGAATGGATGAAACTTGTTTTATACATGATCATGCTAGAATAGGTTTTGGCTATATGTTCATATGCTTAATGGTAGGGATTATAGGCACAATTGCTCTAGCCATGACATTTGGGGAGTGATTTGAGTCTCAAATTCCTTAGTTGAGACTACAAACACAATTATTCTAACCATGACCTTTGGGGAGTGATTTGTGTTTTTGAATCTCTTAATAGAGATAGCAAGCCCTTAACTTGAATTAGAAGTGCTTAATGCCTTAGGTTGGCTCTATGTTCTAGTGCTTAATGTGTCTTTGATCTTAAGACACCATTGCTCTATCCATAACCTTTAGGGAGTGATGATTGGATTTCAAAATTCCTTTTTTTAAAGCAAATATTATAGATGGCCGAAGCCAAGCCGAAGCCATTCGTAATCCCTTATCATGAGAACGAGCCCCCTAACTAATATGATGTCATTCATTGCCTAACAACCATTATTTGTGCACTTATGTATGGTGAACTTGTTGCCCCTTGTGTGATCATTCTCATGCATCTCTCCAAACCACCATTTTATTTGTCACTTTAAACACCATTCTCACCCATCCATATTCCCTTTGTTTTTATTTGCATTCTTTTCATTTACACTTCCTTCGCACACACAATACCGCAATATGCATACACCCCACATACACCATTCTCACCACTTCCGCATTCTTATTTACATGCTTTCAATAAACACTAGAGCTCGATACAGTTAACGGATAACACCTCCCTGCAGAACAATACCCTTACATGTTGCTGTACTAGTCTCTTGACTCGTGCACTAGCGAGGTTGAATTACAAAATGTAAAATCTTTTGACGAGAGTACAACGACGCTCTCTTCACTCAAGTTATTAAGTTGTTTTTAATTATACAAAACAAACATCAATAGTTGCTAGAAATTTTAAAAGCCTTAAATTAAAATTAAATAAATAAGAACAATATATATATATATATATATATATATAATATGTGTTCTTATAAGCTAATAATCAGATATATTGAAACAAAATATGGTAGCTAGTAGGAAAGCGTATATGTGAGTGTGTGGAAAATAGTAGTTGAGTTTGGTTAGATAATATAAGATAACTTAAGAAGTGCCAAAGGTGAGATTGTGACTGCTTTATTATTAATTATAATTGCATTTATTGAATTAGGTCTTGTATTCAAGTCCTGCAGCCTCTCTCCTCTCTCTCTCTCTCTCTCTCAACATCATTTGAATCTCATTCCTCTATTTCTCTCTCTATCTACTGAGAAAAATCATGTTGCTTTGGTAAGTGTGGTCCCTTTTTACTACCAAAGAATTATATATATATATATATATATATATATATATATATATTACTTCAATATTATTTCTCTGATGTGACTTTTGTTTTGTGTATATTATATGTACTAAAATAATTACTGATCTCTTCCATTTTAATGTGTAGAAATTACTAACATTCTTCATAAGTTTTATACTTCATTTTACTTTCTAAATGATATGCAATAGCTTGGTAATAATAAGATGATATATACTTATTAATACTGGTAACCGAGCAACAGAGCAAAAAAAAGGAAATAATTAATTTTATTAAATAATGCTCTACCCTCTCTCTCTTTCCTTTTTCTGCTAAACATGTCAAACTTTTTGTTTTGGATTTTCAACTGCTCCAGACTATACTCCCATGTAACATTACAGCCAAACATAAACAAACAATAAGGTTTTCAATGATCCTTAGACTCATAACAACTCAGTTAGGAATTCAATTTCAACCTAATTATTACTTATTTTGTGGTCAAGGGAGAGAGCTGAGGTAACCAAATTAAGGTGGTTTCAAGCCTAGACATAATATATATATTTTTATATATATATATATATATATATATATATATATATATATATATATTTCAAGGTTTTTTTAAAGAAAATATCTAAAATCTCTCTCTCTTTTATAGGGGGGGTAGTGCCGTATTATTCACATAAAAGAGGTTTTGATTAATTTTAACAAATTTTAGTAATTTTTGGAATGTGCTTGAGAATATTTGGAAACCATATACGATTCATTTTTCAACAAATACCACATATAAGAGAGATCAAATGAATCTGCCCTTGTTCAAACTTTATAATTGAAAAGTGACAAAATCATATCATATATAGAAATGGAAATTAAAAGCTTGGAGATAAGATTTTTTCCACTTAGTTCTTATTTCTTACTGATGATCATCATCATCAATGGTCAAATATTTTACAGGTAATGCTTTTTATATTCAACATTTGTACAGTTTATGTAATGTGTGATGATGAAATATATAAAAGGAAGGTGGTGGTACAAATTGTCTTCAAATTCAAGGTGGTCCTCTTAGTAGATATGGAGAGATTTTGTTGTTGTCAATTCCATAAAGAGTTTTGATCTAAGAGAACACCGATAATTACCACGGCCGTTTTCATTTTAGAAATATAAACACATTTAGTCTTGAATTGAAGCTGAGAGTAGAATGTGCATTGAAGAGTTTTCAGAAAGTTCATACGTGTAGCTACAGACCAAGAAAGAAAATATGGTAATCATCCGTGGTCTTGATCATGATCAACTCAATCGCGACAGCCAGCAAAGAGTGAGATTGCTGAAATTTCGAGGAAAATAGATAGATATATAGATCATATGGTGTCATCCAATTCGTACAATACAATATATATATATATATATATATATATGAGAATATGATCATATGAGCATTAATTAAAATTGAGGCATGCAAATCGAATGGTAATTTTAAGGAGACATATTTTCCACATACATACACAATAAATATGATGAAATGTCCTTGTCAGTAAGAAAGAAAAATTCAATCTTCTTCCATCCATTGATGGCTTGAAATTATGCTTAATCTTGAATTCATCAATCATCATCATAGTTTTATTAATATATACCTAATTTGTTAATTTGCACCAATAATATTCTTTAAATTTAAGTTGGATTCATGATAGAGAAATTAAAATTAATAAGTTGCTTTGGAAGTTTGGGAAATTGGATGGCTCTAAATCATTCAATAATGTGTAAGGGCATATGTACTATATGTATATATGCGTAGAACATGGATCATGTTGTTCTATATGTCCATAGGAGACACCATACCGTTCATTGTTAAACAATGACTTATCATCTCAACATTTAACATGTAATGTCAAGGTGGGTAGGGCTAGGGCAAAGAGATATGTCCCAGAGAGATCTCAATAATGAGTGATGTGGCATGACGGAAGGATATATACATAGAACAAAGGTTCTTCTATAGAAATTTGGATCCTTTGCTTATCTGATCTTTTTTTTTTTTTTCTGAACTCAACTAATTTCATGACACATAAGCATTGTAATGAACGTGTGGTTAAGATGTGATTGGTTTCCACAACCACTTTATCAACAACTAATTACATATTTTAAAAATGTCAGGTAAAAGATCAGATCAGTAGAGGATCAAAATCTCTCCTATAGGTGGGCGCCAATCCTTATCTCACTGACTAGCTATAGGTCGAATAAGATCGAACTTGTAAAAAGGGAGAAATAGTAGTGAAATGATATATAGACATGTATATATTGGTAAGAAAATGTTAGTTGGTAAAGTCAGTAATTCTCACATGAACATTGCATGATTGCTAAAGTAAAAAATAGAAAAATAAAGAGAGAAGAAGAAAGTTAGGACAAGTGGCGGGATTGGCATTTAGTCATGGAGAATACATCCATCTAATAAGAGATGACTAATGGCTCTCACCTATATAAGAAATAGGGAAACAAATTGATGGCTTGATAGCCAAATGCTTCTTCATCTATTACTATAAATGACTTTCAAAGTATGGAAATGGAGGGCTACCTGTCACGTGGAGTCCCCTTTACTTTTGTCATAACCCTAGTCCTAGTAAAACAGTTAACACTTTCAATATATATATATATACAACTTTAAGAAAAAAAAAATACATTACAATGAGAGAGCTAAAAGAGATAGAGGTAGGGGCCATGGAAGAAAGGGTGGGTGGGGTCTATTTAATAAAGGAGAAGATTTTTTATATTTAATAAATATATATATGGACCTCTCACATAAATTTTTTAGAGTACTCTTTGATAAACAACTTTCACATCTCTAGATATTTGCATATAGTCATATATATATATATATATATATATATATATATATATAAACAATTACATTAATATGTTATTATAAAAGGTGGGGAAAAAAAAGGATTTTTTTTCCTACAAGAATTCATAGGATGAAGACTCGGAAGTTGCTCGTGGTTACAATTTCAATGGTGTTGACGAAGAGTTGGCAGACCAAATTGCTAGAGAGAAAGATGATGATATAGGATAGCCTCTTTTGTTTGGGATTGGGCGGTTTTTTGTTGTTGTTTTTCTTGGTTGCATTAGGTCTGTTGTTTGTTTTGTTTTCTCTTCGTTTCATCAGGTCTGATGTGGTTTTGGTTTGTTCTGTTGTTGTGTGGATCGTGTATGGTGGTCTTTGTTTCTTGGTCTGTGTTTGGTCAGGTGGCTTGGTAGTCTTTTGTTTTTCTTCCGACCTACTGGTTCGATGAATAAACTTTGCCTTTTTCAAAAAAATAATATATAGAGCTCATGTTTCATGTTTTATAAAAATTACTTTGATTGGTATGGGAGTTATAAAAAGTAACATGAAATATCTTATTTAAGCATATTATTATTGATGTATATCTAATCTTAAAAAAAATGATCATTATGTGTTCGTAAATAAGGCTTGATGTGATTGTAATGGCACATCTCATCTAAAGTTGAAGTCTTAAGTTCAAATAACTTCTTTCCAAGTCACAATAAATGATTAAAATTATTGCTTAATAAGACTCTTGAAGTAGTCTTCATTAACATATTCTTTAATACATGAATGAAAATTATTATTATTCACTACAAAAAAAGTGACCTACAATGACACATTTTTTTTTGACAAATTTTAAATGCGCCACTATAGGTATTATTTTGTGACAAATTTTATTAATTATCATTATATTTTGTTAAATTGTGACTTTTATTAAAAGATTGTCACAATTAGTTAAAAAACTTAATAATTTGTGACAAATAATATAATTAGTCACAAAATTACTATATAAAAAAGGAAATATTTTTATTTTGTGACTTATAAAAATGTCACTAACAAAAATAAAAAGAATCTTTCTTTTATGGAAAGATAATTAAGGGAAAAAATCTTTTTTTTTTGAATCAACCATTCAATAGCGGTCACTTTAAGAAAAAAAAATCTTTATTTTATTAAGAGATTGATTAAAGAATTCTTTTTAAGGAATATTTATATAATATTATCTTAAAATAATTACTAAAAGAAAAAACTATACTTTTTTCTAAGCCTAAAAAATCTTTTTAAATGTTCACTAAGTTATTTTACAAATAAGGTACAAGGTTTTTACAAGGCACCATAAATATTTAATTTTATTTTTTGAAGAAAAAAACATCATAGTTATGGTGTGTGTGTGTGTGTGTTTTTTTTTTTGTTCTTATCTCATCTTTACCTCGTATGGTTCTTATCCCATCTTCATGTCTCTTGGTTCTTCCTTTGTCTCTCGGCGCAACTATCTAGATTTTCTCTTTATTTCCCTTCTCCTTGAAAACATTTTTTCTGTTTGAAACCGTGATTCATCGAAGAAGTCACCAAGATTGTAGAGAACATTTATATTTTTCTAAGGTTTTTTATATTATAATTTTAGAGTAAATTTTATATATTATCTAAGCCTTTCATGTTTGCATTTTTTTAAATTGATAGTTTTGATAATTTGATTTGTTTTAGTGTTTGTTTTATTCTACTCGTTTTTCAGGGTCGGAATTTCAAATTCGAGCTTTATATATTGAAAGTTTCTTTGAATAAGATACGATTTTTTTATGAGGAATTTTATATATTGTTTCAGGGATATATTTCTTAAGTTTAATTTGTTCAAAAATTTTATAAGGAATCCATAATGATTATTTCACGATTTATAGGCGTTGCTCTTATATTTCCACAGTAAATGCCAATTATTTGTAAATGTGCATATTAACTGTTTGATAAAATGATTCTTACAGAACAACCAATTGTTTGATGTACTATTGAAATGAAAATTTTGTCTTGATAGGAAATGTAAGCTTATCTTGATTTCAATTTTTTAGGGTTTGTTTTCTTGTACTTGTTTTTAGGGTCAAAATCTCAAATTCGAGATTCATATATTGAAAGTTTATTTGAATAAGGTATGTTTTTTTTATGTCGACTTTTATACATCTCTTTAAGGATATCGATGGAGAGTTTTTCAATTGGTATAATATTTCTTTATATTTTGTTATTTCACACTTTTCCCTCTTTCTTTATTAACGTTGATGTTGAGGCTTTATTTTTTTTAGTTGACAATAATGACTGAAAATATATTTCTTTTTTGTTTTAATTTTTTAGTTGAATGTAATGACCATATTTCTTTGCTCACACTTTTATTTTACCCCTAGCAGTTAAGTGGAAAATGATGATTTTTTTCCTTTGTCATAAAATTTATGTTTCCAGCATTATCTCATGTGAGATGGTGGATTAGTAGGTGTTCAAGCTACATATTCTCAATTTTCTATAACTCTAGGTTCAACATAGTGTGCTTGTTTTATGCTTGGATATCAAACTTATATAATTTAATTTATACTTGTACTAAGTTTTACCAATATTGTTGCATTTTTCTTTAGTAGAATTTGGAGACGTTAATTTGTTCTCACAATTTTATTTTTCATGTTTTCATGTATTTAGGCTTCTTTTGCAAAACATAAAGATTCTTTAGCTACCTACGGACTACAGTGGATCATTTTCAACGATTGTTGCATAATTGTAGCTGGTGAATTATTGTGCTTAAAGGAGGAGGTGGTATTTTGTAATGTGTATGCATCCAATCAGGAAAAGGATAGGAAGGCTCTTTGGGACTTTATCTTACAAGCTCAAGTTTCTTTGAAGGGCCATTGGTGTTTAGGGAGAGATTTCAATACCATCCTGGTTTCGAGTGAGAGAATGGGTGGAGTGTGCAGTGTTGGTTCCATGAGAAACTTTAGGTGGTTTATTGATGCAGCCAAGGTAATTGATATCCCCCTTCATGGAATTTCCTTTACATGGTCTAACAATAGGGAAAATGCCTCTTGGTCAAGGTTGGACCGTTTTCTATGCTCTCATGAATTCTTAGTAAGGTTTCCGAATCTGATCCAAAAGGGTTTGAATAAATGCCCCTCAGATCATAACCCGATTGTTATCGGGGTCCGAAACCGTTCCGGTTTGAAAATGAATGGCTTGATGAGAAGGATGTCATGAGAGGGGTGATGCAGGCCTGGAAGGATGATCAGAAGTATGGTTGGGCTAACAAGGTTAGTGTCTCAGCAGGTTTTAAACTGACCGCCAGAATGAGGAATGTGAAGACTATCTTCAAATAAAACCCCAGAATATCTTCAAAGGCTGGTTAAAAACCAAGGTTGGGGCGGATGGTTTGATGAAGAACATGGAGACAGAGTTGGCTGAGGTGGAAAAAGAAGCTATTCACCGGGGGTGGACAAAATCCCTGAGACAACAGAGGCTGGAAGTTCTTGTGAAAATTGGAAAGGAAATTCGATTGGAAGAGCAAAAATGGAGGCAATCCTCCAGAATCAGGTGGTTGAAAGAGGGTGATAGGAATTCAAAGTTTTTTCACCTTGTCTCCAACATCAGAAGTAAAAGGAATTTTCTGGGGGAATTGATCATCAATGGCGTGCTGTGCAAAGGTCCGAAAATGGTCAAAGAGAATGTCTTCACTTTTTTTAGGGATCACTACAAGCAAGTGAAATGGAAACGACCAAGTATTCAGGATCTCCAAGTGAAAGTTCTTTTGCCAGCGGAAGGTCAAGGCTTGGAGGAGGACTTCAGTTATGATGAAGTGTGGGAGGCTTTATGCGACCGTGATGGAAATAAAACCTCAGGCCAAGGATGGTATGAACATTAACTTTGTAAAAGCAAATTGGGACGCTATCAAAGACGATTTTATGGCGAGTGGTGTTATTGGCACACCCCCTAATGATCTATCCATGCCCCACTTTTTAAAATTTTGATTTAATTAAATAAATTAAATGTTTTTATTAAATTTTTTGGTTTATTTCAAAAACTACCCATTTTACTTATTTTTCAAACTTAATACATATCATATATGATATCTCTATCTTTAATCTCTATACATGTATACATCTCTCTCACCTCTATTGATTGATTTTTTTTTCTTCTTATTTCTTTTTTTTTTAGTTTTTTTTTCTTCTTAATTCATGATGGAAAAGAAAAAGAAAAAATAACAAGGTACTTCAATACAACGACAGCTTGATATCATTCTAAAGAAAAAAAACTTCAAACTTATTTCCGGAGAATGAATTGTTTCCAGATGCTGACTATCATTGTCTGGCAATTCTTACTCTATGTCATTCTCAGACAATTCTTCAAGATGTTTGATATCGTTCTTAGACAATTCTTCTACATTCTTGATATTGTTCTCAAACTCTTCCATAATATTTTATATGTATGTAAGAAGCAGATTTTAGGGTTTAAGAGTTAATTTTTTTTTTGAAGAAACAAATTACTGAGTTTTTTTTTTTGGAAAATGAATGTGAGATTTTAATAGATTTACTTTGTAGAATATTTCTTTCTTAAATTGTATGTCTTTTTAAGTAATTTTGATGAAGAAAAAAAAAATTATGTAATTAAAAAAATAGGGTATGAATAGATCACTGGGGGGTGTGTTAATAGCACCACTCTTTTATGGCTTTTATTCATGAGTTTTATCAGGATGGCTCAGTGGTCAAAGACCTAAATACCACCTTTATTGCTCTAATTCCAAAAGTGGTCAAGCCAGAGTCCTTAAGTGAGTTTAGGCATATTAGTTTGGTCGGTGTGTTGTACAAAATTCTTGTAAAAGTCTTATCAAATCGCCTAAAACAGGTTACGAACTCAGTGATTGGTCCCAATCAAATGGCTTTTGTGAGAAACCGTCAAATCACCGATAGCTTTATAATCATCGAAGAGATTATTCATTCGTGGAAAAATGACAAGGTAGGAGGTTTGTTGATTAAACTTGACTTCGAGAAAGCGTTCGATAGTGTTGACCATGATTTTCTCGACTCAATGATGTTTAAGATGGGTTTTGGGGCCAGATGGAGGTATTGGATCAAGTGGTGTATATCCACTCCCCTATTATCTGTCTTGGTGAATGGCAGCCCAACGAAACAATTTAAGGTAGAAAGACGTTTACGTCAAGGAGATCCGTTATCTCATTTCTTGTTTAATTTGGTTGTGGAAGGGCTCAGTTGCTTCATCAATAAAGCAACTACTCTGCAGCTTTTAAAGGGTGCCGTCTTTGGAAATGGGGAGGTTCAGATCACGCACCTACATTTTGCTGATGACACGATAATGTTTATTGATGCGAGATTGGACTATGTTCTTAATACAATGAGACTTTTAAGATGTTTCGAGTTGGCCTTAGGATTAAGGATTAACTTTGACAAATCCTACATGGTGAAGATTGGTAGGAATTTCATGATGGATGAGTGTTGGGCCGAGATCTTTCGGTGCCCAAAAGCATCATTACCGATCAATTATCTGAGGTTCCCATAAGGAGGCAACCATAAGAGGAAAGATTTTTGGAATCCGATTACCAATAAAATTGAGCAGAGACTGGCTCCCTGGAAACGCAGATGTATGTCTAAAGGGGAGATTGGTGATGATTAAATCTGTGCTCGCTAGTCTTCCGACGTATTTTCTATCAGTCTTTAGCATTCCGACGGGAGTAGCTAGTAAAATTGAGAAGTTACAGAGAAATTTCTTTTGGGGTGACAGTGCGGCTAAAAGGAAAATTCATTCTATTGACTGGGTTTCGATATGTAAAAGGAAGGGATGAAAGTGGTGGTTGGAAATGGTGAACGAGTGAAGCTTTGGAATGAATTCTTGGTCGATGCTAATCCCTTGAAGATTGTCTTCCCTAGGATTTTTGCATTGGCTTCCAATAAGAATGGGGTGATTGCCGAGGTTGGAAGGTGGAATGAAAATAGTTGGGTGTGGAATGTTAAGCTGTGTAGGCCTCCATTTAATTGGGAACAAGAGCAGTGGTCCTCTTTCTCACAAGTTTTGGATTCAATTGTGTTGAGGAGAAAGATAAATGATGAACTGGATTGGGATCTTTGTCCGTCTGGGATTTTTAAAGTTTGATCTTTTAGGAGATGCTTAGAGAAGGGGAATGGTATAGTTCATGACTATGTTAAGCTTCTGTGGAAGGGGATCAGCCCTCCTAAGGTTGAACTGTTCTCGTGGCAATTGTTTAGAGGTAGGGTGATGGTAAGAGATGTTCTCAATCTGTTTGGGTGCATTCAAGGATCAAGCCTGGAGTGCCCTTTGAGCAAAGGAGGGCCGAAAATGGTGGATCGCCTCTTTTTGCTTTGTCCTTGGTCTTGGAACTTATGGTCCAGCTGTATGAGTTGGTGGGATGTAATTTTGGTCCATAATTCTAATTTACAGGAATGGTGGCTTGGATGGGCAGGAATGTGCCCTTCCCTTAACTAGTTAAGAGCTTGGAACACCCTCTTCCTTGCATTAATTTAGACAATATGGAAAGTTAGAAACAAGCTTGTATTTGAGAATGTAGCTGAGGAGATAATCTCGACTAGAGATTTAGTCAAGTTTAAGGTAGCTTGGTGGTTTAAATATCATGGGCGTGGCTCCAAGGATGATATTACTTTGATTCTGCTTGATGTCAAGCAAATATGCATTGACCGTGTTCCGGCGAAAAGAAGGAAGGTAGGAAGATGAAAGCCTATTCTCGAAAATGTGTTGTGGTTTAAGGTGGATGGTTCAGCTTTGGGTAGTTCAGGAAATGCAGGCATTTGAGGCGTGCTTTCTGACTCGAATGATAACAATATGTGCTTATTCTCGCAGTATGTTGGTTACAAGGATGCAATATCGGCCGAGCTTCTGGCCGTTCGAAGAGCGTGTGAGATTTTGACCTTAGATAGCGCTCTTTCAGTCAGAAAAGTTATTGTTTTCAGTGACTCCAAAGTCGATGTTACTTGGTTTAATGACGAAAACTTTGGAAGCATTAACAATATTGATGTGCTGTACGATATTCTCAATTTCCTGCAGAGTTTACCTGGGGTCCAACTGAAGTTTGTGCCCAGAGAATTGAATCATGAGGCGGATGGGCTTGCGAATTCTGGTTCCAATGACGGTGGCGACAGACTTGAGTGGGGAGCCATGTGATTTGCTGGTTTGCTGGGGTGCTTATTATCTTTGCTTTGTTTTTGCGCTGCTGTTGGCGTTTCTTTTCTGGCTTTACTGTGTTTTAGTTTTCCTCTATTCTAGCCTCTGTTTTCTTCTGTGTTTTGCTGTTAGATGGGGCCTGTGTGGGGTGGTTGGCCCCCTTTGTTGCTTTTGTTGTTCACTTCCGCTCGCGTTAGTGGTTTTTTTTTCTATAAAATCTACCGTTTCAAAAAAAAAGATCTTAGAAGTTTCACTTTCACTTATGTTAACATAGATTGGTCAGGGTTAACATATAACATATGTTATTTAGCAAAAGACTCTGAAAGATTTTGGATTACTTTTGTAATAATACGATATTATGTTAGTGTCTGAACATATTTTTAAATGGAATGAATATTTATAGAATGCAATATCATTCGATGAGTGACATGTTTAATTTGGTTATATTTTTTTTCTTTTTTTTATACAATTTACATTTATATTAAATTTTTACAATTGATTAGATTGTCACTAAGTATTAATGTAGTGACATAATATTCATATTGTTAACTGTTACTAAGTCTGTGTATTCTGACAAATTTTTGATGGTTAACTTAATTGTCACTAAGTTTGTCTTTAGTGACATAATTTCTAGATATTATTTGTTAGTAGATTTATTAAATAATGACACTTATCAAACAATAAATTGTCACTAAGAATATTTATAGTGACAAAATATTCAAACGGTTAATTGTCACTAAATTTATATTTAATGACACAACTTTTATTTTGTCACAAATTAAGGTCAAGTGATAATGTGTCACTAAAAGTTATGATTTGTGACAAGTACCAAAAAACTGTCACAAATACTTTTAGTGACGGGGCAAAAGTGGCGAATTGCTAGTAACACCTTTTTTTGTCACAATATTGAAATTGTGACAATTTCTTTACTTATAGTGACAAATATTTTTTGTCACTGTAGGTCAATTTTCTTGTAGTGATTATTAAGATTGTTAAATGTAGTCTTTATTTTTACTTTAAAAAAAAATTTGACACCAAGCATTACAAGTATATCTTGGAATACAATTCTCCCTATAAAAAATAAATATCCTCACATTTCGCGATTTAATGGGTGAAATGGAAAGTACACAACCACATTAATTATTGTTTTCATACTTCATTGTAGGAGTATTAATTAGCTTAGCTAATAAGGTCATTTTGTTCTTGAACGAAATGTCTTAAATTCAAATATCGCTCACATCAGGGTGGAGAAGGTTGAAAAAAGAAAAGAAAATTTTATACTTCACACTATTAAAGCAAATAAAGTAACAAAGTATAATGTTAAAAGTAATATTATATATATATATATATATATATATATATAAAGTTTTGTGAACAAATGATGTTTTGCAAAAGAAATAACACCAAAGATCAACTCCATCAAGCAAAGAAATTTAACCTAAAATAGTAGACAAATAATTATAAAAATAAAATTAAAATGGGGAGCTCCTCTGTTAGCAGCATTAGTGTACATGTGTGTGTATAAAGAGTTTACCCAAGTGCAGCCAATTCCAACGTCTCATTCAACCCATTAATAATCCTTTTCAAAAGTCCTTTTCTATCTCTCTCTCTCTCTCTCTCTAATGCCCTCCATCATTCACATGAAATAAAAATAAAAAATAAAAAATAAAAA
Source organism: Dipteronia sinensis (assembly GCA_033220585.1). NCBI lineage: Eukaryota > Viridiplantae > Streptophyta > Magnoliopsida > Sapindales > Sapindaceae > Dipteronia > Dipteronia sinensis. Next base: position 7,232,218 of record CM065641.1, on the reverse strand, counting down.
TGAAAATGAATGGTTAATGGAGTCTGATTCTTATGAGAGTTGATTCCCAACTTTAACCCTCTTTCTTTTTTGCTTCATCTTCAATACACCCACTTAAAAGACTAAGAAGAACAAGACAACAACAAAACTTAAAAGAAATAAACACAAAAAGAAAAAGAGAGATTACAGAGATATATTGAAGTAGTAGTAGAGTAGATTAATATAAGTTTTATATATTTATATATATAAAGGAGATCACTACTCATGGAAGAAGAGTTGTTTTTTACTTTATAAATACCCGCCTCTCATCACTATTTGCCTTCCATTTTCTGCATCTCTGTCCAGTTCAGATTTATTTAAAAACAAAGAGAGAAAACCAAACCCACAGAGTCACAAACCTTTGTTTTGCTTCTCTCTTTAATTATCATTCACTCACTATTCTACTCAACTCATCTTTGTTTCCTCTCAAGGTTAGTGTGTGCAAAATATCTTTGAAACATCATCTAATCTACCTTTCTAATTAGTCCCACCTTTTTTGTGTTAAGATTAATTCAACTACTGTTTTGATCTCTCTAGCTATTTGATCATGAAGGAAAAGAAAATAAGTAGTTGCAAAATGAAATTTAATACTTGGAATTTTGAACCAATTTAGGCTAAATTATTTGAAATAAGCTCTGTTGTGTTGTGTGTTTAGAAATGTAGACATATATACAAGTCCTTTTATTATAGGTTCTTGATCATCAAATGGGTTGATGAAGAGGGCGAAGAAGAAGAATATCAAAATGTCGAGAATTATTATGAGGGTATATCATTGCTTTTTTTGTTGATCTTTTTGTTTATGTTTTGTATGATGATCAGCTGGCTTCTTCCATGGCTTTCCCGGAGGATGATTCAAGGGATGTTGATGACAACAAGAGGAGATTGGGAAGGGGAAAGATCGAGATCAAGCGGATCGAAAACACAACCAATCGCCAAGTCACTTTCTGCAAGAGGCGCAATGGTTTGCTCAAAAAGGCCTATGAATTATCTGTTCTTTGTGATGCTGAGGTTGCTCTCATCGTCTTCTCTAGCCGCGGTCGCCTTTACGAGTACTCTAACAACAGGTATATACTTATATATATATATATATATATATTTCTTGATTTTGATTTTGATTTTGATTTTGATTTTGATTTCATAACTCTATTGATCTTCTTTAATTTCCTCAGGTTCACATAACTTTCACGATCTTAATTATTTCTCTACTTCTTTGCCTGATTTTATGTTTGGTTATTTGTTTGTTCATGTGTGTTCTTCTTTGCAAAATGGGGTTTTTTTTCTCTAATTTTATTTTTTGTACTTTTATTTTGGTTCTTGAAAAGGTTAATTTGGAATATTTTAGTTAAAAATATATAAGTTTGCAGGTGGTCAAGATTTTTGCTTCTGCAATAGATCTTTAGGTGGATTTAAAGTAAAAGAACATAATCATTTTTTTCTATAGTGCAGTTTAGATTGAGTTCCTTTGGACTAACTAAGATTCACTTGTCTTTCTTTTCATCTGTTTTGTTTTTTTCCTTGTATAAGCTTTAAGGGTTTTTTTATTTCTGTTTATGATCATTTTTATTTTTATTTTCTGAGTTCTTGGTTTGGTGGATACATAGATCTGGTGTTATAGATATAGAAATAGAAGCATTATTGTTACAAATATATAGTAGCAACAACAAGTATAGGTTTGGTAATGTATGCAGGCATGTGAGATCAGCCTCTTATCTCCTCCATTGTTGTTAAATTTCAATTTCCTCTTTCCTTTCTCTTTTCTCATCTTCCATTATTCCTCTTTGCACACACACACACTCTCTCTCTCACTCACTTGTGTACCTGTATGTGTGTGTGTTTGTGTCATCTATGAAGCTAAGAGAGAGATAGAGAGAGAGATAGAGAGAGAGATAGGAGGAGGCCTACAACAAAAGCTGTCACGCCCTCATTAGCTGAAAACCCTCCAATCTCTTGACACTTCCTTAATGGCACGTCAGTTGCACATCAACAAAGCAAAAAAGTACCATAGTCAAAAGGAAAAAAAGAAAAAGAAAAAAAAAACCCTATCTTGTCAAAATAATCCATCATCATCATCAAAATCCCACATTAGGGTTCCTAAATGGCTAAATCCCAATTGGGTTTCTCTTCAAATTCATGTTAAAATTCTCTTTTCAACCCATCTCACCCAAATTAGGGTTTTCCATAAATTCCCCAAAATTTCTAGTCTGCCCAAAGTGATTGTTTTTTATTTTATTTTGTAACAATCTCAACTTTTTTCCCCAGAATTCAATGGGCTGAAGACTATATAAAGTAAAATATCCTTGTACATCCAATCACAAATCACAACAAGTGATCGATTTTTTTTTTTTTCACTTGGGGTTTAGATTTTTTTTTATTTTTTACCCTAGTTAGGGCTTGTTGAATTAAAAGACCAAACCAGACAAAGGTTGGCTTAGTTACAGAATCTTTGGTCACGTCACACACGATTTTTCAGTTTCTTACATTACTGACAAAAGGGTTTATGTCATGATTCCTAAAATTAGCTTCTCTTTTCACTCTTCTCTCTGAACCCTAAAATTTTCTTTTATCTTCTATGGTGCAATTGTGAAAATACCCCACCTGCCCAAAATCTCTTCATTTTAGATCTCTCTCCCTCTCTCTCAGTTAAATTCTTTTACAACGCAAAAAAAAAATCATTATAGTTGTGTCACAGTCACTGTTTGGCAATATAGTGAGAGCTTTGCATTTCTCGAAGATCTTGCGTAGATATATTTATGTAAGTTTTTTTTTCTAGAGAGAGAGAGAGAGAACATATGATATTAACATTCAACCAATGAGAGACTTATGAGTTTCTGACTTCATTTTTGGCTTCTTTCATGATATTAAGAGAGACTTTTTTGGCTGCTGAAATGGACGGCTCTGATCTATTACTCAGAGGTTCAGTTTCAGACAAGACACAGACTGATTTCTTTCTTTTTCACTTTTTTTTTTAAATTATAACTCTCCAAAACCTAAATATCTAACACTGTTCTTGTAATAAACGAGGTGGGTAATAAGGTAAACTGTAGATTATTATCCATTGTGTAATGGGTAATTGACACCTGTCATATATTTTTGACCATGGCTTCAATCAAGCCAATCATATCAATGGATCTTATGCCAGCATGGCAGAGACCACCTCAGTCACTTGCTCGAGGAAATTAAGGTATATTTTGCAGATCGAGAAAAATAAAAAAGTGATGTTAAATATTTTATTAAAAAAGAATTATTATTATAATATGATATCAAATCAGTGATTAAGAGTGGACAGATTGACTCTGACTTGCACAAACTGAGATTTTCATCATTCATTACAAATGCTTTAAGGTTTCGTAATAGGTTCAGTTAACTGAAATAGTTGGTTGATTTGACCGTTAACAATTTAACTACAAATTTTATGTTTAATTGGTAGAATTCAAACTCACCGGTCACGAGCAGCTAAAGTCATTATAACATTATTAACATCTCCATGTGTGTGATAATGTTTTCTTAAAATTTGTAGCTGCAGATTGATTTAGCTTTGTCAAGCTTGTCACCCATCAAATTTTATGGTTTTTTTAATGATGTAGTTTATATTTATTAGTGTCATTAGAAAGTCACCGATTTCCATGTGTGTATTAATTTTGCTGAAAATCTGGAACCAGATTGATTTAGGTTTGTCAAGATTGTCACAGTTGGAAATTTATGCTTTTTAAAAAAAAAATTAAGTTTTTCTATTTAAATTGAGCTTTTTAAAAAAAAAACAAAATCAATAAACAATTATTAATATCTCTCTACACTATTTTAATAGAAACATTTTACTGATTTGTCATTTTGTCTTATGGAATTGCTATTGACTTTTTAATTATTCATAGTTTATGTGATAATGATGTGTGGTGTATATTTTTTTAGGTCATCCTTATAGTCATAAGAAACTCAACAATTTTTACCCTAATTTGCAAGGTTTTATATATATATTGTTGATCCGAGCCCACTCCAGAGTATATAATCATCAATGTCTTTTATATACTTTGACTGTTAAGATTGTTTTTATTTTTTTAATTATCTTTTAATTCGTATCAAAATCCTTTTATTTTACCTTGTTTAAATTTACTGTTTATATGTATCTACCATAAAGTGTTTTTCCATGTCATTCAATTTTGTCTCTAATAAGTATTCATTTCTTTCACATCTCTAACATCCATTAAAGATATGGTTTATATATATATATATATATATATATATATATATATATATATATATCTTGGAAAAAGTGTTCAAAATGTTCAAGAATTTGTAATGACACAAATATAAAAATGGCTAATCAGATAAAGTTAGGAGGTCTATGTTGATTGATGACAATTTTTTTTTCTGCATTATATTAAGTTATTTATATAGTTGGTACTTCAAACTTGTTAGATGTACGTGCTTCAACCATATAATACTAATAAGTTTTTTAAATTTAATTTAAATAAATATTTTTTTAAACTATATTTAGATTAAATAATTGGAAAGATTTTAAAGGCAATTTATAATAGATGATATAATTAGATATTTGGAAACCACAAGCTCACATCCAACTTGTCCTCTTATGTAGCTCATCCTTGATAAATTACATAAGTCATATTATGTAAATGTAATCATTCATATTTGTATCTCAAAGGTTAACTTGGTTAAGAGCTTTTTATATATGGATGTCTTTGGTTAACTGTATTAAATTTTGTTAATTGGAAATATTTGTAGCCTGGTAAATGAGCATTTGTTTGATAATATTGGCTATAATCTGTTTGAAGATCTACTTTACTCATCAATTGTTTATAAGCTATTCACTATTTGATAGGGTAAAAAAATATAAAAACTTGTTGATTATATTGGTGCAGGTGTAGACAGACATTTGCATATTTGTGATCCTATACTTGATATTACGTTTTCCCATTGGTTAACTTTCAACATGTACAAGAAATACTTTCACTGACTTGTTATTGATATTTGATGTTGTGACATTGTGTGGCAGTATTTATGTATTTTTGAGTCCAACGATTACTGACAATTTGATATGATATCAGAGCTTGGTTTGACCTAAAGGTCCCTCCAAATCCCCCCACATGCAAAATTTGTTTTTGTATTTATTATGTATTTGTATTTGGGATTAGTCTTAATCTAGTCTTTAGCTGGTTACTGACATGACTCAAATTGATTAAGGATATTTTTGAATCTCCTTCTCACATGTTCATTAGTTTGGACTATATATACACATCCAGTCACTGTAAATCTAATTATTTAAACTATGATTGCAGTGTTAAATCAACAATTGACAGGTACAAAAAGGCATGTGCAGATACTTCCAATACTGGATCTGTCTCTGAAGCTAATGCTCAGGTACAATTGAGCTCTTGTAATGTCATTAATATTTCTTATGTAGATGAGTCAATAGGCCTGCATGTTAATATGTATCTGATATATAGTAAACTTGTTGTGGTAAGACTGGCTCCAGTTGCCTTGCATTTGCTATAGAGTGCTTTTATAATTGTTTTGGCCCTTACATGATGGTTTAAGTTTTTGGATCTAATGGTTACTAATATGATATCAAAGTTTAGTTTGACCTACAAATCATGGGTTCGAGTCCCCAATGTGCATCTGTTTGCAGTGCTTAGAATTTTCATTTCATCAGCATTATGTATCCAATTGTTTTTGGTGAATTGCATGAATTATATTTGAGTATTCTTGGTGTGAGATTATTCTAACTAGTGATCTGTGGACACAAATCTCAGTTCTACCAACAAGAAGCTGCCAAACTGCGAGGGCAAATTGCGAATCTACAAAATTCAAACAGGTAATTGATGATGATCCCAAATGGATATTAATCAAATCAAGCTACAAATTCCATCTTATGTTGACAAACTTTCTTTCACAATGTTGTTTCCAGAAATATGCTGGGTGAGTCCCTAAGTGCTTTGACTATGAAGGAACTCAAGAACTTGGAGAATAAATTAGAGAAAGGAATTAGCAGAGTTCGATCAAAAAAGGTATCGTGGCCACCATCTACATTGTAATTTTATGACAATTATGTTGAAAATTTGCGTTTAAGAAATGTCATTTCTACATTCTTCTAGCTAGTTCTTCTCGTATCGAAACTAACAGAGTTTCCTTTTTTGTTTCTTAAACTGTACCAGAATGAGCTGTTGTTTTCGGAGATCGAATATATGCAGAGAAGGGTATCTATTTTTGTCACCGGTCCTCTTAAATTCTTGTTCTCCATAATAAGATTGTTACATATATTCTTTTCAAGCCTGTGGTATTGGTTCAATTTCTTTACCAACTAATAGAGCAAGCTAGAATTTAGTGGACATATTTGTGGCTGTTATGAAGTTTAACTTTTTCAAAAAAAAAAAAGATGTTTCTATAAATAGCAAGGTTCAAGAGCATTTGAAAAGTATTAAGGCAGCTTCACCAGTTTCTATCAACCCAACATGTGCCTGCAATATTGTTGTTGAAATTATATCTTCTGAACTATAGATGGACCACACATTTAGGTTCTCTTTTTTTGTCAATCACTCAAAAGAAAAGTGCGAATCAAATGGATATCTTGACAAAGACTTGACATAAGGGAGAATCTAGGATATGTATAGAGACAGGTTGAATTGGTTAAAAGTGGACTTGATTTGAGCTTCTGTTTGTTCTTTTGTTTCCTTGTATGTTTACTCTCTGTCCTCACACCAATGATTCTTACAAAAGGGGATGCAATTCTTTCATTTGCCCTCTCTTTTTCCTTCTTTCACATCACAGAGAACATGCATGAAAGCAAAAGTCTTAATAAGTTATTGGTAGATGAAAAAGAGCTTTCTCTTTCTAGCTAGAAACTTTCCTCAGGCATTTTTCTTAGTCTGTCTCAAGCTCTATAATTGTACTCATGAAAGTTAAATAATTAGTTTATACTGCAATTGCATGAGTTAGATGTTAGAAACCCTAATAATTCTCCAGTCAAGTTGGTCCTGAAAAAAAAAATTCAGAAACAAAGTTACATGACTTCTACAAAACTATATAACTAAACTTCTAGTTCCACAAGTTATGTAATTGTAGTCTTGATTTTGTTTTCCTTAACCGATTTGATTAGAGAATGACCCCTAGCAAATCTACTATAGTTCCATTGATTTTTCTCTGACAAAGCGGACAATTCACAATAGTTTATGTGGCAAATTAAAACCAGCTGCAGTTTTCCTCCTAGCTAAGCTATGATCTGAAAGAGAAGAAAGATATAAATAGGTGACAATGGATATATTCGGTTTTTTTTTCTTTAATTGTTTTAGAAGCTTAAAATCCTGAAGACACATTCTCATGTTTAAAAGCCAAACCTCATCAGTGGTTTTTGTTGAAAGAAACTTCCAAGTGCTAATGCAACTTATAAAACTCTACTCTTTGCTTGGAAACCAAACAATAATTTTATTATGAAGACATTAACCTATAAATCTTTGCCTTATAATTATTTACCTCTACTCTCAGCAACATAATGTTGATTTGGATTTCTTGTGACATTGCATTGTAGGAAATTGACTTGCAAAACAACAACCAGCTTCTTCGGACAAAGGTCCTGATCATCTCTTTCCTCTTAGTTTGTGCATGTGTGGCTGTATTCATTGTAAGGCTAGTATAGTAACTAAATGAAGCTTTTGTGAATGTTGTAGATAGCCGAGAATGAGAGAAGCCTGCAGGGCATGAATTTGATGCCAGGAGGGAGTAGCTATGAGATTGTACAGTCTCAGTCGTATGACTCTCGCAACTATTTCCAAGTGAATGCTTTACAACCCACCAATCATTACTCTCGCCAGGACCCGATGGCCCTTCAGTTAGTGTAAGAATCTCCCATCTCTAGTTGGTGCTTTGTATTTCTGCGCTTTCAGTCAAGTTTTTGGCTTGGGTTGTCGTTGTGGCTTTGGTCTTTGTTTTTCTGTTTCTTTGTTATGGGCTGCTTAGGGTTTTGGACAGTGTCTCTTTGGGTTCGTTGTGGCCATGTGATGTGAGTTCTGGCCGTTTCCACTGTGTGTGTTTATGTTGGCCTGTGAACGTGGGGTTTGTTTGTGTCTCTTCGACTTGACCGTTTATGAATAAATTCTGCTGTTCAATAAAAAAAGCATCAAATCATCCTGGTTACACCTTCATCCATTACATTAATATACTACTTCTTACTAATTACAAGTCTTGCATTATGTCTCGAGTAGATTGAGGTGCTTCATTGATGTTTGGAGTGTTTTATATCATTGTTTGAGATCTAACATGACAATTTAAGTTTATGGATTTAATGGTTACTGACATTATATCAAAACTTGGTTTGGCCAGGAGTCCATGGTTTGAATCCCCTAGTATTAATCAATTTTTATATCTTTGTTTAGACCCTTACCGGACAACTTAATATTTTGGGTCCAATGGTTATCCACAGAATCCACTATGACGACCTTGAATGATAAATGTCATTGGATGGTTTTAGGTGTTGGTCACACCCAAATACTGTTTGGAAGTTTAAAATTTGGCACAAAATAATTGGTAGTACATATTTTTGTACCGTCCAAGCAGCCAAACTCAATTCTTCTTGTACCATTAGCAACTTCAACCTTTATGTTCAAATATTTTATTGAATTTGAAACAACCCTGAAAACGACTTTAATTTTTTTTCTTTGCAATACTTGTTTATAAATGCTTTGACCGACTTTAAAGCTCTGAATTATAGATAAGTTGATAAAGCTTAATTTGCTGGTGATTCCATGGATTAATTAATGAATGAGAAAACAATTTTCTAACAATTCTTTGATACTGTGTGTGTGTGTGTGCAGTTAAATATGGTTGAAGAGCTAGTACTAAGTCTCTGCTGTGTTTCCTTCTGGACGGATCTAGAATGTATTTAAAAGCTACAGGTACGCTGAAAAATGCATGCTATGGAGCAGAAAATCATCAATTTAATTGAAGACATAAGGTAGTAGCTTTGTAGACTATCTTTTTAAGACTTATAAATATGTTGTCAGAGAAGAACTTCTTTTCTGTGTATGTTTTCTATCTGATGCTTACTTCTCCCAAGTTTCTGTGACTGATAATATGCCACTAACTTTTCATTCTTATGATTTATCTTTTTCTTCTTCTTCTTCTTCTTCTTCCATCTATATATCTTGTATTCATTGCTTACATGTTACTAATTAGTGGTATGCATTAATGACCCTTTGAAATCTGTTTAGTAAAATTGAAGTTGGTTGAGCGATAAATCCTTTGTTATCCAATTAAATTGTAATAATCACTTATAACATAAAAATAATTATAACGTGCTGCGAACTTCCAAACCCTCTAACCTGGTTAAAGTCAGACCATTGTACTTTTCAGAATATACATTCAAAATGATAAATATCTTGTGACCTTGAAATTACAAAGGGAATTACTACAGTTGATGTGAAATGAGATATAAAGATTACAAATCACAACAGAATTTTGGTTCCACTCTTTAGCTAGTTCTTCTTAGCTTTGGTTTTAATCTGCAATTGAGCTAGCTGTAGAAGGTTGATAGGATACAATTGAGATGGGTCCAAAGAAGTTAATGTCCTGTTTGCTGAATCCATGTAAACAACTTCTGTAGGATGAATTGAATCAAAGAATATGGACTTATTCCTATCCTTGCATGTAGTAGGTTTATCAGGAATGCATAGCCCGTCCTTCCTTACTTCACAGCAATCATTAGCTTCCAAACCTGACATCCCACAACAACATAGATATTAGATAATATACTCCGTTATCCTTACAATTATCCCGTATTGACTCTTCTCTTCAGGATAAGGGAATTCTATGAATCTTCTGAAAGATTTTACAGAAAATCATATGAATATCAGGGTGGCTTCTGATAAGGACTTTAGTGCAATCATATAATGTTCTGTATAGTTTTTCAGAAGATTCAGATTTCAGTCAGAAAAATATTTTCACAAGATTCCCTTGTACTCGAGAAAAGAGCGTAAATGCATAGACAGTTGAGGGTTACATACCAGTAGGAGCTGGTGCATTTGTTGGATCGTCAAAGATAAATTTTGCGTCCTTAAATTTCTTATTGAGTCTCTTAATAGCTAATTTTAGCTTCTTGTTGAAAAGTAGAGCTGCGTTGTTCAGCTTAGCTACACACGCAGATCCATTATTTGTTCCGAAAGTTGATATTGAATATGGTGTGCAGCCAATTAGTCCCACTCCAGAAATGTGCACTTTCCTTGCTCCGAGTTTGTACAATTTCTGAATAAACATATTAGACAAAGAATAATTAAGGGCAAATTACAGACAGTCGCGTCTAATTATAGACGGAAACCTTTACGTGCAGGAGAAGTTACTAACCTTTATTTGATGAAGATATTGTTTGACAAGGACTTTGGCATATTTTTCAGGAGTGTAAATTCGACTTGCAATATAAAACTCGGGAATGAAATAATTGTTGATGTAATCGTTACTTCCAATAACCAATGAATATAAGCACTTTTTCATGTGTTCAACGGCTGATTTCTTGCTTCTAAGCATGTGAGCAATGCGAGAGACTATTTTTCGGTGATTCGCTAACTGTTTGCGTAAGTTGACATTTTCACCCTGCAAATTAAGGAGAGAATTGCTAGTTAATCAAACGATAAAAGGGCTAGCAACATTAATACTTGTGCCGTGACCAAAATTGTTACCTGTTCTTGCCCGGATTCATCAAGAATTCCAGCTGACCCAGATGCATAATTTACACCTTGGAGTATTTTTGAACCATTAGCAGTTGCAAAGGGTGGAATAAAATGCTTAAAACCCAAACGCTTAGCTGTAAAATTATAGAGTATAATCAAGTTGTTAGAAACTATATGAAATATAAAATAAAAAGCAATAGGGTTGAGAGAAATTCATAGAAATTATATGGATGGTTTAAGTTTTCTAATGTGTTTGAAGAATTTAAAATAATTAAGATAAAATTAAAGTATTGAATAGAACAATCAAGAATGAAGATTTAGGTAGAGAGAAGGATTAATACTGATTATATCCGCTGTGGTTTGACCGTTGGTAAATCTTCCCGTAGTTCCCTCGGGAAAATCAATACCATATGGGGAGAAATCAACTTTGGCTAAGGTTTGAAGTTTATTATTATTGCCACTATCAACTAATGAATCTCCAAAAATGAAAAAACAAGGAACTATTGCTCTTCCAACTACGGAATTTTGCATACTTAAAATCACCAACGTAATAAATAAAATCCGACATGGTGCTTCATCCATCCTTGACGAGATATACGAAGAAAAGGAAAAGGAAAAGGAAAAGAAAATGGATGAAGAAATTAAGAGATGAAAAGGATGGATGAAGCAAGAAATGAAGGATGAGGGTGTGAAGTGAATGAATGAAAAATTAGAGATATTTATAGGGCAAGAAATGAATTGTATCTGTTTTTAGTGTTTGTTTTGTTGTTTTTAGTTGCAGAAATGAATTGTTTAGAATGATTGAAAATTGAAAATATAAAGCGCAAACTTAAGAGACACACAGTCAACTGTTTCTACACCAATTTGCTATGGGTGGATATACTGGCACACATAAAATGTCTCTCCTCCCTCAATTTCTCAAGACACCATTTGTAAAATTACTAAAATTAGTCATTTTCTCTCCACATATCTCCTGTAATTCCAAAAATAATCCAACTAACAACTTGTTTTCCATTTTTTATTCTATATTTATGGGTGGCAATAGAACCACCCATTTGGTTTTTTTTTTTTAAGTTGTTAATTGATTGATTATGAATAGCTAATAATATTGTTTTACTGTAAAAAAATTTATATTATTAAAGAGTACTGTTTTTTAACGATTTATTAAAGAGTTCTCGAGTTTTCTTAAGATTATCCTTTAATAACGCTTGTAATAAAACTATAATTTAATAAAACTCAACTTTGGAATTTATATATATATATATATATATATATATATATGAGTAATGCTACTTAGTCCAAATTTGGTGCCCAAATATAGTGCTCAAATGATGTGGTAATACTTTAATCCACTCATTTAAACCATGCAAATCTAATATAATTTAAATAAATGGATTATATTATTGCCACATCATTTGAACATCAAATTTGGACAAAGTAGCATTATTCAGATTTGAATACATTTACAACTCTTGGATTAAGAGCATATGAATGATTGAGATGTTGAAACTAAAATTTTAAGTCACAAATTTAAGTTAGTTTAGCATAACCCATAATATATATATATATATATATATATATATATATAAAACAAGTTAGGAATCTGGCATTCATTACATGGCGGAGGGAGGAGGGGCACAGGGCCTTAACAAAATTTCATTTTAAAAATTGAAAAGTGGATTTTGCAATTTTTTGCATTGAGTTCCAAAATTCTTTTAGTGGACTTTGACAATAGAGGTGACCAAGGTCCCGGTTCGAACTGCAATGTGGTTTCTGGAATTGAACCGGAACCGGAAAATCTGGTTCAAGCCGGTTTGTAACCGATGGTTCCAGACCGGTTCCCTTAGTTTTTTTTTTTAAATTTGCAAGAAACTTAAATCCTTAATTCAAATGATATTGCTACAATTAAAAGAGAATAATTCTCTCATTATTCCCAATTGATTTCCATTTTTAAATTTAAGGAAATCAATCACCGGTAATTATTTCCGTTTTAGTTTTATTTCAAAATTAAAAGGAAACTTAAATCCTTATTTCAAATATTCATAAGGCAGTGGAGATTTGTTGCTCGGAGCCTTCTTTGCAATGGTCAAGAGGTTTCAATTGTTAGTGATTCCAAGGTCGCAGTGTCTTGGGTTAGTTGTGAGGAGTTTGGTAGTATAGATCATGTGAATAAGATTTTCTCCATTCGTTCGAAGCTGATAAAGCGGGAAGGGTTGAAGGTTGTGCATGACTCTCGAAGGTTCAATTCTTTTGCATATAATTTGGTAAAAATGGAGTCGAGTCGGAAAGGAGATTTTCTTCATTGGATGTGAGGTCCTTGATTTTGTGGTTTTGCTGTCGTGCAGCGCTGTCTTTTTGTTTTGTCTAGCTGGTTTTTTTGCTTCTCCTGGTCTGCGGATGCTGTCTCTTCTGCTTGTTGTTTCTCTTTTCGTTTTTTTTTGCTTGGCTCCTCTGTTTTTCTGCTTGGTGTCTCCAGTAGCTTCTTTTTCTGTGGTTTGTTTTGTTTCGTTCTGGCCCTGCATTGCCGGCATCTTTTGCCGATGAATAAAAACTGCAGTTTCAAAAAAAAAAATGATTTAATTGCTTCAATTAAAAGAGAATAATTCTCCCATTATCGTCAATTGGTTTCCATTTTTGAATTTAAGGATATCAATCACAAGTGATTATTTCCGTTTCAGTTTTATTTCAAAATTAAAAGGAAACTTAAATCCTTAATTCAAATGATTTAATTGCTACAATTAAAAGAGAATAATACTCTCATTATCGTCAATTGGTTTCCATTTTTGAATTTAAGGATATCAATCACAAGTGATTATTTCCGTTTCAGTTTTATTTCAAAATTAAAAGGAAACTTAAATCCTTAATTCAAATGATTTAATTGCTACAATTAAAAGAGAATAATACTCTCATTATCGCCAATTGATCTCCATTTTTGAATTTAAGGATATCAATCACTAGTAATTATTTCCGTTTTAGTTTTATTTCAAAATTAAAAGGAAACTTAAATCCTTAATTCAAATGATTTAATTGCTACAATTAAAAGAGAATAATTCTCTAATTATTGCCAATTGATTTTCAATTTTGAATGTAAGGATATCAATCACCGGTGATTATCTCCGTTTTAGTTTTATTTCAAAATTATAAGGAAACTTAAATCCTTGATTCAAATGATTTAATTGCTACAATTAAAAGAGAATAATTCTCTCATTATTGCCAATTGATTTCCATATCCGTTTTGTCCACTTATTTCAATGGTTAAATTGTCTGACTTCTTTCATTGGAAAACAACACACCAGACAATCAAAGCAAAAGGTAAATACAACTCTTATTTTACTACAAACAAAAAAGTGTTCTTATTTATTTTGTTCTTAGATTTCAAGTGTACTTAGTTTTCTTCTATCAAGTGGTAAGTTCAGACTGAATTATCAGTTTGTCTGTGTAGTCGTGTTGTAAACACGTAATAAAAAAAATTATTTCAAACCATTTTCCTATAAAATATAAATACCCCACTCCCACATCATTTCTCCTCACTTCAATTCTCTCTTAATTCTCCATTAATCATCTAGTTGACACCTCCGATCGACCTCATGCTAAGTTGATTTCTATCAACTCTCCTTCATAGGTCTACAGTCGAAACATTCAGTCTATCTCATTTCAAGTTGATCTCAATCAACTCTCCATCGTTGGTCTACGATCGATCTTATGCTAACTTGATCTTTATCAATTCTCCATTGTCGGTCTAGGTCGACTTCAAATCATATTGGTCAACAGTTGACCTCAACTTAATCAACTCCCATATCTTCATTCCACGTTGGTTTACATCGATCTTGACATAATCAAACTATATATCATTTGTCCATATTGGTTTACGTCGACCTCGACATAATCAATTTTTATATCATCAGTCCAAATTTGATTGACTAAAATCGTAGGAACCATAGATGAACTGACTAAAATTACTTCAAAGTAGATGCTTTAAAAAAAATGTTCCTTGTTTTCCATAACCCACTCACCGAATTAATAAACAAGGAAGCTTGAAGCCCTCTCCTACAATCCCACACAAGAGAGCAATGATCTAGGGAGATACTTGTCACACACCATTCCTCTCCATAACGTCCCGTCCTCCGTACCAAACCTCTATATCCACTTAGCAAGCATAGATTTGGCTTTGTCTTGAATTCTCCTTATTCCAAGCCCACCATTCCACTTATTCCGACACAATGTTGGCCAATCTACCAAATGAATACTCCTCCTATCGCCTTTCACACCCTAGAAAAAATCATGTTGCAACTTCTCTAAAGCCATAGCCACACCTTTCGAAATCTTGAAAACAGATAAGAAGTAAGCCGGCAAGCTAGTTAAAACAGATTTGATAAGAACAAGTTGACCCGCCTTAGAAATGAACCACATCTTCCAAAGGGCAAGTCTGGCTCGCACTTTTTCTACCATCGGCTCCCATAACCTAATCGATATCGGGTTCCCTCCCAGCGGCAGCCCTAAATAGATGATAGGGAGAGAAGCCTTTTGCATCTAAACAACTCATCCCATCTATCCACCGAAATAGGCCCTTTTCCCACTTTAACTAACCAAGACTTATGAAAATTAATTTTAAGACCAGACCCAATTTCAAAGCATCTCAGAATCCGTCTCACATTTACCACTGACTCCGCATTAGCATCGATGAATAATATTGTGTCGTCCGCAAATGCAAATGAGTGAGATGAGTCTCATCCCTGTCGAAAACTTTCCTTTTAAACAGAGTGAGATCCCTGGCTCTTCCGAGCATTCTGTTCAAGGCTTCCACCACAATATTAAACAAGAACGGAGACAGGGGACCACCCTTTCGAAGACCTCTACCAATCCCAAATTCCTTCGAAGGGCTCCCGTTGACAAGAACTAAAATCATAGAAGAAGAGATATAGCAACCCATCCACCCTCTCCACCTTTCTTCAAACCTTATACCCTCGAGACACATATCCAAGAACTTATGATCCACAATTTCGAAGGCTTTCTCAAAGTCCAACTTCAAGACAATTCCCTCATATTTCCCCCTCCTCCAACTGCTAATAACCCCATTCGCAATAACAAAGCTATCAAAAATTTGGCACCTCTCCACAAAAGCCATTTGGGCTTCTCCTATAACTTCATTCATGCCTTTCCTCAACCGGTTGGAGAGAACTTTTGCAAGCACTTTGTAAAGGGAATTTACCAAGCTAATAGGTCTATAATCACTAAGGGTACTCGGGTTCACAATTTTAGGGATGAGAGTAATGAAGCTATGATTTAGACATTTAACCGTTGAGCCATCTAGGAAAAATTCTTTCATGAAGTCCATGAAATCTCCTTCAATGACCTTACAATTCTTCTTGATGAAGTTCTTGTTGAACCCATCCGGACCCAATGCCTTGTTCCCGTCACAACCATCCAGGGAATCTCTCACCTTCTCTACGGTAAAGGCCTCCTCGAGAACCATTCTACTGTCTCTTAAAATATGACTGAACTCAATGCCTTCCAACCTTGGTCTGGCTTCGAGTTTGGTATTAAACTAATCCTTAAAGAAATCAAAAATACCTTCTTTAACTTGAGATGGACCAACACAAAGAGTTCCATTAATGGAGACATTGTCAATAAAATTCCTATGCCTTCGAGAGTTACACCATATGAAAAAAGTTAGAATTCCTATCCCCCTCCAAAAGCCACTTAACCTTAGCCTTTTGTCTCCAATTCCTTTCCTCCTTAAGAAGAGCAGCCCACATCTCAGCCAAAATTGTGCACCTTTGAGCTCTTTGATTCTCATTCCACCCACTAGACTTGGCCAATAAATCAATGTTCTCTAAGCTAGCTTCCAACTTATCCAAGTTGCAATCATCCAATTTGACCTCTCTCTGCCACCTTTTGAAGACCTTTTTAACACCCTTGAGTTTGGCCGCCAACACAAAGCCTTAGAGCCAACCACCCGCTTAAGCTGCCAGGTTTTCCTAGCCAGCTCAATTACTTCCTTAGTTTCAAACCAAGCATCGAAAAATCGAAATAGGTAAGGACCCCACTCCTCCATAGGAATGCCAAGCCACATCGCCGAATGATCCGAGATGGACTTAGGGTGGTTCCGTTGAGAGATATTCGGGAACCAACGGAGAAGATCTGGCGACACCAAGAATCTATCAAGACGAGCCCAAGAAGCCACTTCCCTAGCATTGGACCAAGTGTATGGAAAACCTTTTATTGGTAAGTTCACTAACATAGTTGCATCAATAAATTTCCTAAAATGCCTTAAATGAGACCAAATCGGAGGTCCTCCTAATTTTTTAGAAGAGTCTAAGACAACGTTAAAATCACCTCCGACTATCCACGGAACCGAAAACTTCCTTTGGTTAGCCACTATAAACTCCCACAACTCAACCCTTTCCTCATCAACATTCGACGCATACACGTTGCAGATAACCATCTCCTTCTTTAAGACAACCAAAATACCCAAAATGATAGAACATCTATCAATATTCACACACACCTTGGCAGAGAAGGTTTCTTCATTCCAAAGGGAGATAAGCCACCCCCCCCCCCCCCCCCCCCAAAAAAAAAAAAAAAAAACCAACCGCATCAACAATCATCCCTTTAATAAAGATTCTACCACCAAACGACTTAATTAACCGATAATCCACCGACCTAACCTTCGATTCTTGAAGAAGAAGGAAAGAAGGCTTCAATTTCTGAACCATCTTATTAACAGCTCTCCTCTTACAAGGCTCCCAAGACCACGCACTTTCCAAGAGATACAATCCATAAGAAACAAAAAAAACCAACTCCAAGACGAGACAATCCACTTTAGATAGTTGTAAAACGATTTATGTCCTCCTTGTCTTTGTTAGAGATTTCTTGGCACAAGATGTCCTTATTCCCTATGAATTTAAGGCCTAGAGCAGCCGCTGTTTCCAACACCTTGGCCACCTATTCTTCCACACACCAACCTTCATCCTCTACATACTGTTGATTTGCCTCATCTACATTCACCCCTCTTGCAACTGATTCCTCAATAAACTTTGCAAATACAGCTTCAAATTCCCATTCGGATCCACCTGTCTCAATCGAAATTGGATGCTTGGATGAACTCCTTGCGCGCATTCCATGACTTGAGGGAACTCCCATTTTTCTTCTCCCCCTTCCTCTGGTTCCGCGACAACAAGGCCGCTTCAATCTGTCATCCTCTTATTTCTCACTGTCATGATAATTGTCTTTTTTTTTCCACTGCTTGAGCTCGAGAGCTCTTGGATCAATTGGGATGTATTGGACATGTTAAGGTCTATCCCAAGATCCATAAATAGATCATTGGACCTACTAATACAATGGCCCAGAGGAGGCATAGCAACCAATCCATCAGTAATAGGATCCACCAAACTCATTACCTTCACATTTCCAGCTCCATGCTTATAAGGCCCACCAGAACCTTCACTTACGAAAGTTAGCCCAGATCTACCCACCTTGTTGCCCAAAAAAGCCTCACCGTTAGACATGCTGGCTCCACTAGAGGATTCTGACGACTGATTGCAATTGTTTCCCTTTCCAATAACAACATTGGAGTGGCCTATTGTTTCAGCAAGAGGAAAAGCTTTCTTAGCTTTCACCAAGGTTGACTTCCCCTTATCTAATGGGCCATCACCGTTCTGACACCTCAAAACTACTCTACCATCCCTGCCAGCATAGGTATGGAACATCTCTTTCTACCGCCTCGAACCCACCATACCACTTTCATGAACAATGCCTGGTTTTACCAATTCACCCACTCCATCAGCTTCTTTTGATGTTCCATCATGGGTCAAAGCTCTGCATCTCTGACCTTCTTATCAAAAATCACTAGCTTCCCTCGAGATATTATCATCGTCATAGAACTCACCACCTCCGGTCTATGATGATCACAGGGAGATGCAGAGAGGCCTAACATTTCCCAGATCCAATCTTCAGACGGAGCCTCGATAACTTCATTGACTAGAACCTTGAAAGATTCTGTGGCATTCTCTACAAACACATGATCAGGACATACTATCTTCTTTGAGGTGGCCACCATGATTCGGCAAGAGTCCATTCTCCCTTTCAAAGATGCTCTATCCTCTACATGAATCGTTATCCCAAAGGAATTGCCCACTGCTTACAGGAATGAGGGCCACCAGACCTTCATCGGGAATCCCGACAGGCGGAACCATCGTATTGTAGTTGCAGATACTGTCCAATTTCCTTGATCTTCAACATATTCTATAACATCATCCCACAAGAACCTATTGAGAAGAAAATCCCTTCTGTCTGACTCTGATCGGAAAGACCATAACATCTTTAACCCTCCAAGATAGTATACTTCAAAGGGAGTCCCTCTGTTAGTTAATCTAGCACATACATTAGAAACTGGCTTGAGGCACTGAAGAACCCTCATCACACTGAACTCCGCCCAACTAAAATCATCCTTACTGGCACTCCACTTAATTCTTCTCCCCAGCACATCCTTACCTAGGTCTGCCACCTTAGCAGGTCTACCATCTTCTTTAAGTATCTCAGCAAACGATGATTGCCCTTTTACAAACCTATAACTCTTCCTAGTAGGCTCGCCAGCTTGATACCTCGCCTTCCCATTAAGAGGTTCTTCTCTCCTTCTAAGGTGCTCCGCAAACCTACCTGCTCTTCTTTCTTTCCAACTAGGCTCAACCATTTTGCAAGAAATTGGCCAGTTATAGACATGCATACCATTCGTCGATCGGGCCACTTTAGCTGCTTCTTCCATGGTTGCCAGTCTCACGAAAGCAAAATTACTCGGTCTGCCTCTCTTCCCCTGGGAAGAGAGATGTCTCTAACCTTGCTAAAAGGTCGAAAAATACCCCACAAGCATTCAAGATCAACAATGGGGTTTAGATTATCAACAAAGATGGACACCAAGCCAGGCCTAAAGTCCCTTGAGTTTCTCTCACTACCATTCTCTCTCATGTTTTTTCTTGAAAAATTGGTAACAAATTTTTTGACATTTCAATATTACCCTTATATTATATAATTAATATTTTAATTTGAAAACATAATAATTTTATAACTATCTTACCGTTTTTAACTGTTAACTAACTAAACATAATTTTTTTAAAAAGAAAAAATCAATAAAGAAAAACAATAACCAAATTAAAAAGTGCATAACTCAAGAGCCTTCTTCCAAACCTAAAAAAGCAGCCTCCTCCATTAAAAAGTAAGGAGATCAAAGGCTGCACTACAAGAAAAAGTGTCATTTCCGAGCGCTAAATATGGTCAAAAAATGTCAAAAAGTCGTCGAAAATGTGTATTTCCGACAGGAAAAGGTCATCGGTCTCCATCGGAAATGATATCGTGGGAAATAATCCTTGTTTAACGAGCCTTCGGAAATACCAACATTTCTGAGGGCTGAATGGTTGGAGATAAAGGAGCTATGCCGTCGCAAAAAGGTTATAGAAACCAAGTTAGAGGATCATTTACGATGGTATTTGTTGTCAAACATAACTTAATACCGATAGAGATAGTGGTCGGAAATAGTATATATACTATCAAGAAGCATTTTGGTCGGAAATAATGTTTTCCCAATAAAACATATGGTTAGGAATAATATATTTCCAAGGGATGCAATGGTCAATAATAATGTATTTGCGATGAATGTGGCGGTCAGTATTTCTGAGTGAAGCTATCAAAAATGATTTATTTTCAATGAGTATGAAAGTCAAAAATAATATATTTTCAAGGATTACAACGCTTGGAAATAGTGTATTTCCAAGGACCACACCAACCGGAAATATTGTAGTTACGAGCAACACTATGGTCAAAAATACCATATTTCTGACGAGCCCCACGGTAAAAAATAATTTATTTTTTCTTTTAATTTTTAATTAATTTAACTCATTAAAAAAATTAAATTTTAAATTAATTAAAATTTAAAAACTGCACAATATTACAATTAATTCAACATATTTCGAATATATACAAATTACATTATCCAATATTACAAATAACAAAAATACATAATATAAACTTCTTTACACATCTAGGAATCTTCTTTCAAAATGCAAGAATCTTCTTTTGTTGTTTGGAAGCCTAAATTCACCATTAATTTCTTTGTAGCACAAATTCTACAAAAAAGAATAAAGAAAAATAATTAACTTCACAAAATAACTAAAATATATATTACAGAAATTAAATATATGATAAAAATTTATATACACTATGTGATTGCTACTAACAATCCTATTACAAATTAAACCAAAATCTATTGAATCAAAAAATTAATTGATATACTTCTAGTAACTCTAATTTCCCTAAATGAAAAACACAAAAAAAAAATTCACAATTTAATTAAAATGAAATTAATATCAAGCATTGTCTTATACATAAATATTTGTTGGGTTGGGTCAGGTGCAATTGCTTCCATTAACAGTTAAAGATCAAAAACTAAACAAAGTAAACAATTTTCGAACAACCTTAGGAAAAAATAACAAAAATCAAGTATATACTGATGTCACAGCTACGATTGCTAAATGAGAATCATTTCAGCAATCATACCATCTTAAAGACATTAACAAGCAAAGTAGAAAATTTTAATTAAAATGTTAACTTGTGGTCACTATGATAAGCCCCTTCCACACAAAATTCAACAATCAGTATTTGTCTATTGACAAACTTCAACAAAGTGTTTTAACCAATTAGGACAAATAAAAAACTTTCTGCCTGATATAAATTTAATGTAAATGTCTTCTACACATAACTATAACAAAATAGATTAACTAAATTTTTCATCATTTTCAACCTCTTTATAACTTAAATAAATTTGAACTCTACTTGCTGTCTATAAAAATCTAAATATCAACAGCGAATTTCAAGTTTCTTGCTCTGCTATTAGGTTAATAACTCTTCGATTAATCAATCTACCAAAAGCAAAATACATATTCTTGAAACAAAAATCAGATTCATATAAATTTCAAAAATTTCACACTAATAACAAGAGAGTGCACATACTCTGGGGCAAGAAAGAACGGCACGGGCTCCCTACAAAAAGTGGGATGAGGAATTCCAGGCAAATTATAGCTTATACTAATATAAACCGATTTGCTTTCCTTCAAAGCAGTAGATATCGTTGTGTCAATAAGCTCATGTGCATCATCCAAGTTGTTCACTACAGCCTGTTTACAAAATCACCACCACCAACACCAAGACCATCATCAATACATCAAATTAACATGAAAAATGTTACATTTGCACAACAATCACTACCACCACCACAAATACATCAAATTAACATCAAAATATTACATTTTCACAACAATCAATCACTTGAAATCATATATACAGACAATTAATTACCTGGGTACAAGTGATTGTTTGAAAGCAACGAATCTCATGTGTAAAATCAGACAACCCAATAGTGTGATGCAAGATTATATTATTCCCATAATCATTAGAATTATGCCCACCAACTATACATATAACAGGCAACTTCTCACTGTAAGCACCAGCAATGGCGTTGAGAACACTAAGACCACCAACAGTGAACGTGACGACACAAGCCCTGAAATTGGTTTGCAGATCCAGAAACTTGTGAATCAAATGTACATTTGTAATGAAATCCTAGTAGTTCTCCTGGAATTGGTTGTAGATCCAGAAACTTGTGAAAAGGAAAGAAAACCCTAACTTAAAATACAAAAACTAAACCCAATGTGCAAAATGAATATACCTTAGCAAATTGCTGCCACAAAAGAAATTAAACTTTTCAAATCTCAAAGTCAAACTAGATAGCAAAACTGGTAATGACAAAGTAAATATAGCGTAGATAAAAATCATCAGTAGTATCACGCAATTGTTACTCACCAACTTAAAATCCAAGGACTGAATAATTTGATTTCCCAGAAAGAGACAAAAATAACATAGAACATGTATCTAAAACATTTCAGCAAAAATAACAAAAACTATGTAAACAATTACAATTGAAATGAAAAAAATAAGAATAAAATACCAAAAATCAACAGAAAATAAACTAAAATTGAAGATAAATATTAAATTAGGGATTTGACAAAATTATAAAGCATGAGAGAATCCTTACCCTAACCATTCTTCAATGCAGCCACTTCTCAGTTCGTACCGCACCCTCGACCGCCGAATCGGCAGCGGGACAGTCTACAAGGTCCTCCACCGCCACATCTCTCAGCTCTGCCGGCTCAAGGAGATCTATGACCACCACCGCCACACCTCTCACCATGAGTATTCTGCCCCCCACCAGTTCTCCTGATAAGAAGTAAACAAAATTAGAGAATGAAATCCATTGATGAATTGGGTTAAAATCGATTGAGAGAGAGCAAAAAGAAAACTTAAGGGAAAGATTTTTGACAAAATAGAAGAGAAGAATCAAAGCTACTCTTGAGTCCTGATAAGCTTAAGGAGAGTAAAGGGTTGGAACCCTAGTGCCAAATATGTAGCGGTAAATTCTCCCGCTTCACTAATTTTTTATATATATATATTTTACTTTATATATATATAATATTAATAAATGAACTATTATTTTGATAAAAATATATATAAAAAATTAGATATTTTTAAAAATAATATAAAATTTTAAAAATATGAAATCATATAATTTTTTTTTTATTTAAGAATGTACAAAATGAATGAACAACGTTTTGATTCATCCTATTTTTGGACGAATATTTTACATCGTAGTAAAATGTCTTTTTCAGACACAAATTATGTCGTCTTTGAATATCCATCCAAGTCAAATGCTCTAAAATCAAAAACCCAAATATATGGAGACGAACTCTAAACTCAGAATTCTTGAAATTGGGTATTTTCATCTACCACCACCTCAACTTCTAGAGTTGGCCTGCTTCCATATGATCCTCGATTGCTGCATCAATATTACACTTATCCTCGAATATCATGTTGTTCATAATAATGCACATAGTCATTATATCATGTAAAACATGTTTTTGCCAAAAACGTGACGACCCTGCAACAATTACAAATCGCGATTAGAGAACTCCAAATGCACGTTCTATATCTTTTCTACATTCTTCTTGTTTCATTACAAGTCGTGATTAGAGATCTGATGATAACTGTTTGGTTCTTTAAAACTTCGATGACCGATTTGAGGACTTTCCGATGGTTGACTACAGCATAAAAGACAATCTTGTAGATCGTCTCTTTCTGCTTCTTTTGATGGCGGTGGTGTTACTCAACTCACCAACATCAAATGGGCAGCGAATGACAGCGACTCTTCAACTGGGACGGAATCCAGCGGGAATCTGAAACCTTCCATTTCTAAGTCAAAGATACCGGATCTGGAAGAATTCACCACTCTGAGTCCGCTGGTGGTGTCAGTTTTCTTAGATTCGCTACTGATATATCTTTTCCAAGAACTAGCTACATGTGGTCAAAATTAGTATTGGCGTTCCCGAGGATCAACTATTGTGGTCGGAAAAGATTCATCTTTTCCGAGGAATAGATACATGTGGTTATAAATAGAATTAGCGTTTCCGAGGATCAACTGTTATGGTCGGAAAATATTCATCTTTTCCGATGATTAGATACATGTGGTGAAAAATAATATTGGCATTTCCGATAATCAACTATTGTGGTGGGAAATTTTCATATTTTCCGAGGGCTAGGTACATGTTATCAAAAATAGTATTGGCATTTCCGAGGATCAAATATTGTGGTCGGAAAAGATAATCTTTTCCGAGAGCTGGATACATGTGGTCAAAAAAAGTATTGGCGCCAAGCTTTGGCGCCAATTTCACATTATTTATGACGACTTTAGACACTATTTCCGATGGTATTTGTTTCATCGTAAAAAATACACATTATTGTTACACTTCTCCGACGGCTTGATTTTTTTCGTTGGAAAAACAACAATAACCGACCATAATTTCATCCCATCGGGAATAGTTGGTCGGAAAAGGCACTTTTTCTTGTAGTGCTGGTTCTTCCCAAAAACAAAGAAAAAAAAATGCTGATATCATTTTCTTTTAAATCTCGTATCTAATAATAATTTTAGCAACCATTTGTGTGCAATAACTGTGATATGTCTACCCTTTTATTGCCTTAAGTTTATTAGGTTTCTTAGTGCTATAATTTTAATTATATATATATATATAAAATATGTATAATCTATTTATTTAAATAGTTCTTTTTTATAGTATTTTTAAATAGTTATTTAAAATTAAAAGAAAGGGTATATTTGTAATGTGTGGGGGTGTTCTTACAAAATTTTATTTCTTAAAATATTTTAATGGTATGTAAATACAAAAAGAGGTGTACAACAAGTTTTTGAGAGGTACAAATATCATAACACAAAAAATAATTCAAACTAAAATTTTGAAATTTGGGGGCCCATAGGTGGTTGCCTCATGGGCCTACCCTAGGGCCGGCACTGCTGACTCGAACTTACCTTAGAGATAAAAAAAAAAGTGTTAAGAAAATTGTTTAATTAAAATAAAATAAGAAATAATAAAATAATAAAATAATTAGATAAATCATTAATAAATTAATATTTTAAATATGAGTATCGGAAGCAAGTCCCTTAATATTGTTGGCATGTCAATAATTATTGAAATACAAATCGCTTTTACATTGAAAATACTCTAATTGGATTAGGAAGTAAATAGCTATACATCGAAGCAACACATGCATCTTCTCATTGTTGTCGACCTAATTGTATATATTTCATTGATGATGAAGCAAATTACATGGGAGTTTATGACATGCAAAGCAGACACACCAAGACATATTTTTGGAGTGACTCACATGATTCTCTTATTCCACTTATGTTAGTCGAACAAAGTCTTTAACACGTTTTTTGCAATTGGGTCAGCTTTGGGGATTGATCAATTGATGTTGTATTCCTATTAGTACTACTGTTTGGATGCTTCTTTGATTTTCAATTTTCCCTTGAAGTCTGAACACAGATTGGAATATCAAAAATATATATATATATATATATATATATATATATATATGGGATTTATTTTTATTGCTGACAAACATTGTTCTCATGAGTCATGATATATATCAACAAATTATCAGCCAACTGACTTCTAATTTGATTTTGATGGATTTAATTACAACATGTGATCAATGATCACCTCTATAATATAATCATGGAGTCTTATAACGGAAGTACAATAATTATATTTTCATCCAGATCAAGTCAATTTTATAGATATGTTTAGTATCGTTTTTAAAATGATATTTTTTTAAAGTATATAATAGATATGAATATGGCAACACCTTCATCATATGAGTATTAAAATGGGATGTTGGTAAATGCAAATTTGTTGTGATTTAAATATAGCATAGGCCAATATAGGACCTATAAAGAAAAACAAGTAAAAGGTTGAATTTTTATAACCCAAAAAGCTGAGTATATTAACCGATGAGATTTTGTTTTTCACTTTGCGATTTGACTTAAATTATAATTTTTGTAAAATGGACCCAAATCAAAGTACCATTTTACAGATTTATATTTGAAACAAAACATCAATAAAACAAAAAAGGATACAGTAATATTAGACTTTTTAAATTTTTATTAAAAAATATTCTCAAATCATGTTGAAAATGATTTATCAACATCACATCTATCACTATATAAATTCATAATTTATAATATGTTGACAATTCACATATCAATATTAAATCTTTTAGAAAAAAATTAAGGAAGTCGTTCAGGTACTCAAAATTATATTGTATCTAAATTAAACATAACTCTTAAATGATGGTTATAATTATAACCTTGAACTGATACATTTCTCAAATCCCAAGATGACTATTATTACGATTAATAAAAATAATAATAATTAATTCTGCAATACAAGACCTCATTAATCAGTACGTACTGTCCCTCATTGCATTTCTTCAAGTGCACATAAACACAAACTTTATAATGAATAACAATTGCAATACAACAACAACAATAACAAGATGCAAAATTGCAAAAAACTTTTCAATCTTCAACACAGATCATCAGAATCTCCATCCATGTTCATTGATCAAAGCTGGGCTAGTTGTTGGATATCCATAGGGTGACAATCAGAAGAAGACTGAGCACTGTATGATCTCCTTCCAAGGACTGCATTTGCAGCTTCAGTTGGGTGAAATGCATCCCAAAACACATACTGCCTCCTGTTTTGGCATGGAGTTTGTAGGGGTAAACATGTAATCTGCCCATTGTTTCTACCAACACCACAGCATCCTGCGTTTGTCACCGTGAAACCTGTAACACCAAACCATCCAATTTTGAGCATTAATATTGTTAAGACTGGGCAAAAAAAAAGCCCATAAACCATTGATCTGGTCTGGTTTATAGTCTAAGTCTAGCAAACTCAGACCAAACCTTTAAAACATATGGGTTTTAATCGAAACCAGACCAAACCGGACCATGCACAGCAATAAAGATTGTAATACATGCGACTTATATATATATATATATATATATATATATATAGATATATATATATATGAAATAGTTTTGATAATTTTACTAGGTAGAAAAGTAGCGGTTTACCATATTGAGAAGGGTTGTTGATTATATCTTGGAAGATCCCATAAGCATTGACGTAGATGAACTTGGCATCAGATCGATTGTTGTTGAATTGATCCACAAGAGCTTTGAGTTTGCTGTTGAAAATTTCATTAGCAGAGT
The DNA here is from genome assembly GCA_033220585.1 of Dipteronia sinensis. NCBI lineage: Eukaryota > Viridiplantae > Streptophyta > Magnoliopsida > Sapindales > Sapindaceae > Dipteronia > Dipteronia sinensis. The sequence continues at coordinate 7,204,861 of CM065641.1, read as the reverse complement.
TGATTCTCTGCACACAAGTTCTTCCATCTGGGCTGTTTTGAGCCAATTCATTGGGGCTGCAACCTATCTGACCAACTCCAATCAACACAAACTTTCTTGCTCCATAATCGTACAAGGACTGAAGAACCATGAACAATTAATCATTTAGTAAATGCAAACTAGAAATGGAAAATAAAATTGTTTTGAAGGTAGCTACATACACTGAGTTGGCGAGTGTATTCTTGAATAAGAAGATCTGCCCATTGCTCAGGTGTGTATTGTCGACCGCTTGAATAATAAAGAGGCATGAAGTAGTTGTTGAGGTAGTCATTGCTGCCTAAACCAATTGAATATATACACTTGCTTAGATAATCGGATGCTCTATCTTCATCCCCAAGTAAGCTCACTACTTGTTGAGCTGTGTTTCTGTAATTCTGTACCTGTCCTCTGAAACTAATCCGAGCTCCCTAGAAAAAAAAAATGATCAAAACGTTAGCAGACACATCGTATGTTATGTAACCATCAGACCCGGAAGGTTAAGTAGTACCAGTTGTTGGCCAGTTTCTTCTCTGATTCCGGCAGCCGCGGATGCGTAATTGACTCCTCTGAGAATGTCTTGACCCCTGGCAGTTGAGTAGGGAGAGATGTAGTCATCAAAGCCTAGAAGCTCAGCTGTGGACAACAGAGAAAATTGATTAATTAATGAGTCAAACACATCAATTTTCATGCATGTAATGTAAAATTATGTAACCAAAAACTCATTGATCAAGTCAAGTGTAGTGACTCACTAATGACATCGACGGTGGTTTTGCCATTGGAGAATCTACCACTAGGGCCATTAGGGAAGTCAATACCATAAGGCAAGTAATTAGCTCTGGCTAATGAATTCAGCTGATTGTTGTTCCCATTATCCACCAATGAATCACCAAAAATGAAGTAACAAGGAGCTTGTGGGTCAGCTTCAGCCCCATAATTCAATACTGCCGCCGCTGCTACCAACACCAACACTACACACAACTTTCTCAGCTCCACCATTGTCAGTCGAACAAAGAGAAATGAAATGAAAGAACCCAGAAAAGGAACTGATGATCAGGATCAATGAAGAATGGTTTGTAAGTGTGACTCATTTCAATCCATGGACACAGAGTATATATAGAGAGAAGATTTTTAGTGATCAGAGAACATGTTGGTAGCTTTTACAGTTGAGGAGTTAGCTAGAGACATTAAATTCACGCGGAGATAAACGTGAGAGACAATGAATATATAGCAAGTCGACTAAATTTCTTGAATGTTAAATGGGCAATTTTTATTTTATTTTATTGACGTTGTAAATGACACAGATGGATTGTCGGTACTCATACTTGGTCACAGCTCTGTACTCGGTCATTACTCATTAATGTGATTCGATTATGTAACACACTGACTATACCACATTGAAATGTGCGTTCTTTTTTTTTTTTTTTTACCGTGGCCTCGAGTCATAAATCATTTTTTCTCATCAAATTCTAAATTATAATTATTAAAAAAAAATGAATAAATTATGATGGGTGTTTATCATATATGCAAAAATCAATAAAAGGGCTGGGGACCATTAAGCATTCTTTTTTTAAAAATATTTTCATTAAATAGCTAGTCTATAACCAATTTTGGATGGATGAGTATGAAATGGGAATCTTAAAACTATTGATTTCCCTAGAAGATAGTGATCGTTGTGAAAAATTGCTGCCTAGATTGCTATCCCAATTGTACTTCTCTTATTATGTGATACAGTGATAGAATAATGTTAACTTGCTCTGATTTATGATGTGATAATTGATAAATAGATATATATATATATAATAATAATAATTTATGTCAACATACATATAGAGTGAATGATGTGGCCTGTTAAAAAAATAATAACACAATTATTTCTTAAAAATAAGAATAAAAGTATATTTATACTATTTAAAAAAAAATCTTTTAGTTCCGATAGAAGTTGAGGTTATCCAAAGGTAAATCACTCATAGTTATATCAATAAAATAGTAAATTTTGAATCATATCTCTCACTTCAACTCTCATACTTATAATTTAAAAAATATCTTTTATTCGTTTAATATATGTCTAAGCGACACATTATAGTATGAAGTATTTATGGATGTAAATTCCCAATAATCCTATGCATGGAAACTTTGATTTGTTCGATGCTTTCATAAAAAAATATAATAATAATAATAATAATTATAAAGATGGACAGAGATCATGAAAATTGATTAGGATCTTTTCATTGTTTTGTTTTTTTTTTACTTTTTACAATTTATTGATATCTAAACAAAATAAAAAATATATGGTCAAGATTTGTTTACTTTTTTCTCTCATGCATCTTGTTTTAATTACATTTGAAAAATGCTAAGGAAAAACAAGGACCAAGGGGATCATAATCCCATGAAAATAGGACAAAGAAGTTAATTTCACAACAAATCATTAAAAAAATATATATATTTGTTATCTAACTGAAGTATGACTGTCTGAGGTTTGTTAATTTACCCTTAGAAAAAATTTTGATCAAAAACTGACATTTAATCATTGACTTTTTAAAAAAGTTGTAGATCTATCTTGTTTTTTTCTTTTATGCTTTTTTTTTATAATTTCTGATTTTATTAAAATAAGGGCAAATAATAAAAAGACAGTATTACTTTTCAAAATATCAAAATTAATAGTCAAACTCTAATGTAGAGGAGATCGGTGTCAATTTTTCAAGATAACGTTGTTAGTGTAAATTGCCGACGCCAGTAATTACTTCAAAAAAAAAATCAATTTATTCAACCAAAAAATGATAAGCTTATTTAGTATGTCACAGTAATCATGCATTCATGCTATAGGTTATTATTAACTTAATAAATTAAATGAGCTTAGATGTATATATTTACATCAATTTACTTCGCAATATCACCTTTAATTAAGACCCAACACTACAAATCACCTAACCTATTAATAATCAGAATTTTTTATTTTATTTTTTTCTATGGAAAATATCTAAAAACAATCAATTAATCCAGTTAGATATACGTGATCAGGCTAACATGCCATAAATACATGTACATTTACCTACTCCATGTGACACCCCTCACTTTTTCTTAATTTGGTCCTTTTGCGTTTACTTTTTGTACAATCTTATTAGTTTCATGCAAATGCAATACAGCAAATCATGAGCAAAAATTGCTGCCCTTGAAAAAGAAAGTTAATAGCATCTCTAATGCAAATATGTATTTTTTGGGTTTCTAACTAGTGACACATCAGTATATATATTCAATATGGATCCACTTTATCAAAAAAAAATTAAGAAATGCATATTCTCATCTCCAATACAATTACCTAAGATCAAATATGTATCTCATTTTGACTAATCATCTTAAAACAGTTATTTCACTATCTCTCCTCTTTTATTTTTAAATTAAATATGTATCAAAGTTTGACCAATCATCTTACAACATTTATCTCATTCTCTCTCCTTTTTTATTTTACCATTAAATGAGGTGTAATATGTTTGGTGGGAAAACGTTAAAAATCCTAGTCAATATTTCTAGGAGAGTTTCTAGAATGAGAAGTGTTAGATACACTCTCTTAACTCACTCTCTCAACCCATTCTCCATTCTCCTTTTGACACTTGTCATGTATTGACTTTTCAAAATAAATTTTAGAGTCATTAATGAATTACTTTTGAGTGGTGCTATTGGCATACCCCCTATTGATCTATTCATGCCCCATTTTTTAATTATATAATATTCATTTTTTTACCTTTATCAAAATGACTTAAAGAGACATACAATTTAGGAAAGAAATCTTCTACAAAGTAAATCTATTAAAATCTCATATTCCTTTTCCAAAAAACAAAACCCAGTAATCCGTTTCTTAAAAAAAAAAATTAACTCTTAAACCCTAAAATCTATTTCTTACATACATCTAAAATATTATGAAAGAGTTTGAGAACGATATCAAGAAAATTGAAGAATTGTCTAAGAACGATATCAAACATCTTGAAGAATTATCTGAGAATGATATAAAACAAGAATTATCTGACGATGTTAGTAAGCATCTGGAAACAATTCATTCTTTGGAAATAAGTTTGAAGTTTATTTTTTCTTTAGAATGATATCAAGTTGTCGTTATGTTGAAGTACCATGCTATTTTTTATTTTTTCGTTTCCGAAATAAGAAGAAAAAAAAACTAAAAATAAAGTAATAAGAAGAAAAAAAAAAAATCAATCAATGGAGGTGAGAGAAATGTATACAGATACAGAGATAAAAGATAGAGAGATCATATATGCTATGTACTAAGTTTGAAAAATAAGTAAAATGGGTAGTTTTGGAAATAAACAAAAAAATTTAATAAAAACATTTAATTTTATTTGAGTGGTGCTATTGGCACACCCCCTACTGATCTATTCATGCCCCACTTTTTAAAATTTTGATTTAATTAAATAAAATAAAATGTTTTTATTAAATTTTTTGGTTTATTTCCAAAACTACCCATTTTACTTATTTTTCAAACTTAATACATACTATATATGATCTATCTATCTCTTATCTCTGTATCTGTATACATCTCTCTCATCTTCATTGATTGATTTATTTTTTTCTTCTTATTTTTTTTTAGTTTTTATTTCTTCTTATTTCATGATGGAAACGATAAAATAAAAAATAACAAGGTACTTCAACACAGCGACAGCTTGATATCGTTCTAAAGAAAAAATAAATTTCAAACTTATTTCCAGAAAATGAATTGTTTCCAGATGCTTACTATCATTGTCAGACAATTCTTGTTTTATATCATTCTCAGACAATTCTTTAAGATGTTTGATATCGTTCTTAAACAATTCTTCCATATTCTTGATATCGTTCTCAAACTCTTTCATAATATTTTATATGTCTGTAAGAAGCAGATTTTAGGGTTTAAGAATTAATTTTTTTTTTTGAAGAAGAAGAAACAGATTACGGGTTTAAGAAATTTTTTTTTTGAAGAAACATATTATTGGGTTTTTTTTTGGAAAAGGAATATGAAATTTTAATAGATTTACTTTGTAGAAGATTTCTTTCCTAAATTGTATGTCTCTTTAAGTAATTTTGATAAAGGGAAAAAAATAATATTCTATAATTTAAAAAGTGGGGCATGAATAGATCAGTAGGGGGTGTGCCAATAGCACCACTCTTTTATTTAATTATATCAAGATTTTAAAAAGTGAGGCATGAATAGATCATTAGGGGGTGTGCCAATAGCACTACTCATTACTTTTACATGTTATTTAAAATTCAAATCATCCATATATCCCCAAATTGCCCTTTTTTACACCAAATTGTCATTTCCAAATATGTGAGTAAAAATCTTCAAAGGTAAAATGGGTTTAATGATATTTATTAATTTATTTTATTTTATTTTAAAAAGAAAATTAGCAAATATATTATTAACAATATTAAAGTTATTAAAATACAATAAACATTGACATCTTGCCTTTTTTTAGTATATTTGAGTTTTGGTATTATTAATCAAATTTTAATTTTTTTTAATTATATTTTTCAAATTGCGTAAAAATAATATAAAATATGATGAACTTATGATATTATAGACAAAAAACGATAATTTTTCAAGTTTAAATTGTGTTTGCTATGATATTTTAGAAAATAAAAAAAGAGGTATATAAATTAATAATATTATTAATATTTAAAAAAAAGGACTGACAATTTGATGTAAAAAAAGGGGCAATTTGGGAAGATATGATGGTTTGAATTGTAAATAACATGTAAAAACAATTCATTAATGATTACTCTAAAATTTATTTCAAAAAAGTAAATAATGGACAAGTGTCGAAAGGAAAAGAGGGAGTAGCTTGAGAGAGTGAGTTGAAAGAGTGATTCTAGCACTCATCTAGAATTAGAAACTCAACATTTCAAACTCTATATTCTCTATCTTTTTTTTTGCCGTATCACCTCAATAATCGAATTAGATAATTGCATTGGAGATGCTCTAATCGTACACATGACTGATTTGAAAACAAATGTATGTACATTGTAGTAGTTGTTCCTAGATTTTGTTATTTTACAGGATCTATATCGTAGAAAAGCAGAAGGATTCTAACGCTGAAAAAAAAAAAGGTTATATATACATATATGATTATCTCACCACAATACTCAATATTACCCGTTTGTCCGATAGACATATAGTATGTGATAAAAGTATTAGATGTATTTAAACTAAAGTAAAGTTAAATCTTAAAGTTGTCATATGATGCGTTTTGATTAGGCTATCATCCCATGTAAGTTCTTCTCCTTAACTTTATACCATAATTTGTATCTCAATTCATGATGTGTCAATTGATAAAAAGAAACAAGTATTACTAGATTGTCCAAATTCATGTCCAAATTATGTGTTATTCGGGTTGTCAATATCAAATCAATCATGATATATTTATTTCATTTATCACATGTAATCTTAATCAAATTTCTAAATCAAGAAGTTGTAATACAAATTAGGATATGAATTGAGATTTGAGATGTCTAATATTACTAATTTTTATTCTTCCTTTCCTTTCATAGTTTCATACAAGAATAATTGATTTTTCAGTTCTTTTCACTTTAAGAAAAATTGATTTATTTAATGGCGAGTTTATTAATCGAAAATACAGATGAAAGATAATTAAATTTCATCGGACCTCTAATCAGAAATGAGAACTTAATTCTTTAGGTGAGACTTAAAGACAGACAATAAAATTCTCTTTCCAATAGAAACTTAATTCTTGATTTATATACGAGGTTCACGAAACTTGGTTCATAACCATTTTCAGTAAATAGTATTATTACAAATGAGTAATTCAATTCTTTTTCTCTGGATAGAAATTTGAATTCTCGATTAATGCGTTTTAGGTTCTTGAATGAATAAAAATCCAGTGGATATTTATTACTATCCAATAGTTCTTAGATAAACATGTTTCCCAAAAATGATAGTATGTAACATATATCCCAACTGAAGCTTTCTGGATTCTGAATGTGACATTATGAGTTGAAGAAAATCGAACGTGGGCTGCATCTAAAGGCTGAAAATGTAGACGGCAACATATCAAACGGTAGAGAATGGACAAGGCAACCACCCTGAAAGCACATTAATGAGAGTGGGTAGCAAGAAATTAATGAAACAAGTTAAAGAGATAAAGAGTAACATGCATGGATGATGGATATGGGTGTGGAGATAGACAAGGAAATTTCTTCAAATAAATGACTCAAAACTCCAAAGTCCATCACAGACTTTATCTTCTCCGACATGATCAACAATGAAGAAAAAATTGCACTAGATTTTTGGCGTGTGTGTTGTGTACATATAGTCGTCGTGCCAACTTTGAAGTTGACCCATTTGTATAGCGTCGGTGGTAACTAGTAACTTGTAAAGACTGCATGTGAATTGTGAGCAGTGGCAATTGTAAAGGACACATTTTGTCAAGGCTTTTGCTTTTTTGTTTAATGAAATATTTATTAGTATCTTACAAAAGTCAAATCTCATTTAAATATAAATATATATATATATACATATATGTCAAAATCATTTTAAACTTAATTAATGATTGACATGTCATAATCTTAAAAAAATTATATCAAAAACCAACTCAAATTCAAATGATACAGCAAGCCATTAATTTGTCATTACCATTTGTCGCAAAAAACTGTGTTTTCTTTGGATAGTTTTAACCTATGTTCTTCGACCACTTTTTTATTAAAAAGAGAAATAAACATAAATACTAATGTTTATATTTATTATCTTATCACAATAAATATAGTATGTTTATTTCTCTTTTTAATAAAAAAATGGTTGTTAACTTGTGCCCTTAGCACACATGTTAACATTACCCATTTTCTAATACCGCTAGTTGTGCAAAATACTACTAATGGCTATTTGTGTGAATAATTGTAGGATTATGATAATTTCCTTATCTTGTTTTTCTTTCACTTTTCATAATCTAATGACACATAAACAAAATAAAAATTACATGGTCAAGATTTGATTTCTTTTTTCTCTCTTACGTAACTTAATATTTTAATTACACTTGAAAAATATCAAAAAAAAAATAAGGACCAAAAAGAGGATCATGATGTATAATTAAAGTCAAACAAAATCATAACCAAACAATCAAACAAAAATATCATTGAAAATAGATAACACCGAGATTTATCTGATTGGTCAAATTCACGGTAATATCTCCACTATTATTACCGATAACAGGTGCCACTAAATAAGATGAAATGTATTAATTATTTTGTCTATCATAACAAACATATTAAGAAAAAATTGAATACAATAACTACGTAAATAAATTTACATCTTAAAAAGCTATAGATCGAATAACAATTTAACCTTCAAATGATAAAGAATCTAAATTTCCAAAAAGTTTTAAGCTATTAGATTAGAATATTAGATCCAGCCAAGTTTATAATTAGAGTTCAAAACAAATTTTGATTAATGATTATTATGTATCAGACTTGTTATTCGTGTCCAAGAAGAGTGTATAAATAGACAGAGAACCCAAAATTTCAAGATTATATATAAAAACAAATTATAATAAATTTTATTCGAATGTTCTTATAAATTTGTAATAGGTAGTGTCAACCAAAATACGGATTAACATCTAAAAAGGAAAATTATTTATTATAAATATATATTTATTAAATTAACTAAGATAATAAATGTAATAATATGTTTCTTTACCAGTAATACTACCTTACGGTACAAGTTAGCAGTGTTAAAATCGAGAAGCAGAGAAGGTCTTAGAAAGATGTGTTGACTGTTGTTCTCTGATCCCAATAAGTATAAAGTCGTTTGATGACAGATAAAAAAATAGAAAAAGAATCAATGGTCGCTCAGCCACCGTGGCTGCTTGTTTTGAAGTTTGACTTAAGTAGACATGACTCCGGTTCCGGTTCTGGTTTCTGTTCCGGTTCCTCCGGTTTCGAACCGGAATTGGTCTTTTTATTTATTTAGTTATCATATTTCATTAAAAAATTAATCATATAAAAATGTAATTGGTAAATGTATTTTATTGTGTCACCCGTAAAATAAAATTAAATAAATAAATGACAAATTAAAAAAAAAATAAAACAAAACCAAAATAAATAAATAAATAAATAAAAATAAAAATGAGGAACCGGCCGGTTCGAACCGGAACCGAACCGCCGGTTTTGGTCCGGTTCTGGTCAGGTTCTAACCGGCCGGTTCCGCTCTAAAGGGAACCGGAACCGGAACCGGAACCGACCGGACCGGTTCCCGATCCGGTTCTAGAACTGGAACCGGTTTTTCCGGTTCCGGTTCCGGTTTTTGGACGCCGGTTCCGGTTTGGTTCTCCGGTTCGAACCGAACCGGCGTTATGTCTAGACTTAAGCAGTAATTGAAGAAGCAATTAACTCAGCCAGTTGGAAACAAATCAGTCTTTATACAAGTCATATACAAGTCATTAACTCTATGTTTGATGGGCTTGATTGGATTAGATTAAAATGGGACTAAGATTGAAATGTGACTGGATTGGATTGGATTGGATTGGATTGGATTGGATTGGACTAAACTGGATTGGACTAAATTAATAAAGTAATGCTAGACGTCCTAAATTTTTTTTTCAAATTCTGTCTCAAATGATGTGGCACATGAGGTGTCAACATCGCATCAGTCAACACTTAATCTCATGATTTATAAGATGCTGACACCTCACGTGCCACGTCATTTGGGACAGAATTTGGAAAAAAAAAATTAGGATATCTAACATTACTCAAATTAATATTATACCGTGTTTGGAGAAATATGAGACTAGATTAAATTAATACCACATTTTATTCGGTGAAACATGAGATTAGATTAAGTATAATAATTTATTTTTGAAACTGAAATAATAAGAAAATAAACTAATTAACATAAAAATATATATAAACATTAAAATTAAATTTAAAAACTATCAAACTTTCTCTTTTCCTAATTCGATCTCATCATCACCATTTCTCTGTTTTATTTTTCACCATTACTCTATTTTCTCCACCTCCCATCTCTCTTTCTCTCCCTCCCATCTATTTCATTGCTGGCGTGGAGAGCCAACCTCTTCTGCCGAGAGAAGAACGACTCTCTCTTCTCTCATCTCTAATGGTGGCTGTGTGTAAGTTTGGGTTTGTTTGGCCGCCGGAACGGTGGTATGGATAGGAGTGTTAGCTTTTGATTTTAAGGGTGGTTGTGGTTGTGTACTTGTGTTTCAGTTTGGGTTTTGTTTGGCCACCGCCAGTTGTGATTGTTGATTTTAGGAATGGTGGGAGTTGTGTTTGGGTTTAGGTTTTGTTAAACAAAATTTCCAGATTTTATTTTGTTTAAAAAATTTACAGATTTTGTTTTGTTCAAACAAAAATTACAGATTTTATTTTGTTTAAATAAAAATTCCAGATTTTATTTTGTTAATTTTTCTTTCCAGATTTTGTTCCATTGAAACAAAATTTTTTGGACCCTCTATTAATTGTTGATATTATAAAGTATTAATCATTGAATTACATTAATATAAACTAATGTTACTCTTAAATATATCAACTTGACCACCGTCTAATTTAGCTTAGTGATAAAGAGTACCATTCAGTTTGATTCAAATCATATCCGTAAATGGTATATCAAAAAAAAATCAAATAACCTTAAATTTGTATAGTTATAATTTATTTTCACTATTACAAATTTAAGGGTCAAGAGAAAGAATATATCTTGAAGAAATTTACTACCATATTAATAAGTTTGTAGTTTCGAGTAGCTTCTTCTCTATATATGAAATTGTAGAACAAAAATGATTTGAAACATTTTATTCAACATAGTCTGTCCAACTTTCTTCCATCAATTGAAAACATAGAATGCTAATCATGAACCATTGACCTCTAATAGTCATATACAAATTTTGTTTCAAAATTGAGTTATTCACTGCAATTTTCTAGATATCGACAGCCAAGAAATGTTACTGTTTCAAGAGGCACGCCGATTCTTTGGAAAAGAAAATCCTTGTTAATTATACAACTAAAATTTCCACTTATCAAATAAGTTATTTAAATTTCTAACAATTTTCCCCTTAAATTATTTATAAAGTTGAGTAATTTCAAAATTTAAATAATGAGATTGAGATCCTCGGTTTGTCAAAAAAAAAAGGAGATTGAGATTCTCGGTTGAACTGATCTTTGTATTGATGTTATATGATCTAATAACATCAATTAAGGAATCAATCGCTGAGATTTATACGTAAAATTTAGAATTATCTAAAATGTATTAAAAGCTTTTCTAAAATAAAAAATAAATAAAAACTGTTTGTCCAACATCATGAATCATGATAGTTCAGTAAAGATTTTTAATATTGTCTCTACAACAAAAGTAGACCCAAGAAATGCAAAACCAAAAATATTGACAACAGAAAAAAAAATTAAGTGTAAAGATTTTGAAAAACTTGATTGATTGGAAATTCGTAAATAGCAGCAAGTGTCATTCATTGAATTAGAGTAGGGTAGTTGGAAATCATCAATATGAAGATATATGTTTCCATAATTTCATCACTAATCACCCACCACATGACTTATTAATAACCAGGTTGTATTTTCAAATGCCAATGTGGTTTCTCTCTTTTCCTTCAACCAGCCACATATTTTTATTCCAATCATAGTTGAGTTTAGCTATTATACAGGATTTATATGTTGGAAAAATTCCACCATATGGGGCCACACATGTAAATATTAAATGTGTTTGCTATCTTTTGGTTAAGCCTAAATTAAAGTGATCTAATTAAGATTTAAAGTTTAAGGCTTAAGGGTATAATTGTCATGGAGTTAATGTGTAGATACCAGAGTGCTATTTCTAATTTGATGAGGGGCCGAATTAGAAATAGCAAAACATATGATTATATTAAGGGTTATGGTCCCCAAATTACACAATCTCTTTTGGCTTTTCTGTATCCCCATCAACAGAAAAGAGAGAACACTTTTGAGTCCCAAAGATTGTGATAATTTGGAAGATCTCAACCCGTTCACCATCCTTTGGCAATGGATTCAGGTACGCTTCCGCTTTCTATTATCTCCCATTTTTCTTGAATCGATATGGGTTTAGTAACATGTATTTAGGGTTTGATTAATCATGATATAGAAACATGTTTAGGTTATTTTCAGATTAATTATATGCCTATGCATGTTGATTATGTGTTTAATCGAACCACTTACATTATATAGTTACAAAAATTATTATGAGATATTTATACTTTTATATATATATATATATATATATATATATATATATATATATATATATACACCCACCTCTTTTTGTATGTAGACCCATTAAAATTTAAAATGTTAAAATGTTATAGTTTGTAAACCTACACCGCATGCCACATATTATTGATTTATCATTTTTCTTAGTTTTTTGAAATTAAAACAAATAAAACATATGGGAGGAGGTGTGAATTCATCGGGATTTTAAACCACACCTCCTTCTGTTTAATTTAATTTATTTTAGATTATACTTTTTATTAGATACTAGGTTTGGAGGCACCAATATATTTTTGTCAAATTGAATTATGTATGAATTAAATTGGCTGTTCAAAACCAAACAACTCCACCATCATTCTGCAAAACCCACAAACAAAAATATTCTTGTTCAAAGCATTGACCATTTATAATAATCCAACCCATCCTCTCTCATGAACCGAGGCACCTCTCCAACAAACCAACCAAACCCATTTAAGTGAAGTTGGATGGAGTATATCCTCCCAAATTGTTAAATCATTATTCATGTTTCTTCAATCTTCAATTAAATTATTTCTCTTCGTTAAAAGTAACTTGTTAGTAAACATTTCTTCTTATTATTTTATTTATAAAAACTGTCCTTCACTGCCCCACTCTCAAAAAGTATACATTTTAGCTCTCATTATTCAAAGTTGAAACCTCCACAACCAATATCAATTTAATTAAACTATAAATCAAGTAAAATAAAATGATGATGACATCCTCAGCCAAATGGACGAGGACGTCATATAAAAAAAATTCTTTTACAAAATACTGAACAACGATCAGTGGACAAATCCACCACCACCACACTAATCAGTGGACACCCAATACATAACACAAACACCATTCCTTTTCTAATTTTAGCTACAGTGATCAGCGGCGTCGACACTTATCAAAAACCACAGACAAAAATATGACATAAGTCGATAATTCTGTTTCTCCTAAGCCCGCAGACACAAAATCCAAATACCAAAAGCATCCAACACAGTACTCACCAGTTGTAAGTGCAGCAAGTATTTTTTTTTTTTTTGAACATTAAAGTTTTATTAAGCAAGCCAACCAAGGCAACAAGGGACAAATAACCGGAAACGCCAGAACAACAGCCAGAATGGCACAGAAGACCAACCAACAGGACATACAAAAACAGAGCTGCCTACAAGCACCAACCCAGCCAAAACCAGCCAAAAACAAACAAAAAACGACCAAAACAGAGCAAACAAAAGAGGAAAACCCAACACCACAAAGATAAACAAAAATCAACCAAACAGGTTCCATTCCAGAAAATCGCCAGCACCAGAAGACCCCAATTTAGCCAAATTATCAGCAAAGAATTAGTGGCTCTTGAAGAAAAACAAACCACCGTATCACCGAGCAGCTCAAGATTGCACCGAATGTCATAGATCAAGTTGACATAATTTAGATTCCATATTCCCCCATTGTTGATCCAAGAAACAGCCGTCTTAGAGTCGCTCACAATCTCTATCTAGCGGCCTACCAGGGAAGGGATAGAAGTACAAAGGGCACTAGCTTTATGAATCGCACATAGCTCAGCCGCATTTGAGTCCAGAATACCAATAAAATTAGAAAACAAACACAGAACTTTACCATTGGAACCCCTCAACACCCCTTCTATTCCAGTCGAACCAGGTTTCCCCAAAGCCGAACCATCAACATTAAATTTCAAACCACAACCAAGAGGAGGGATCCAATCTTCATTCCTCTGCTTCTTTCTATGAAAGGGCTCGACACACAAGTCCTTAATGTTCAATAAAATTGCTGTTAAGGTGTCTTTGGAACCTGGACCCTGATATTTAAACCACCACCCCAATCTGAATTTTACCATGTCTATTGCTTGATCTACATCAGTCTCCTTATTCCTGAAAATCGCATGATTCCTCTTCTCCCACATTGTCCAGACTACAGCATAAAATAACAGACTCCAAGCTCTGGTGTGTTTACCCGACGGCTGTAAACCTTCCCAGCTAACCCACCAGTCACTCAATCTCTTGTTCGAACAACAAGACATCCCCCACCAATCCATACATCTCTGCCACAGTTTCCATGTCCATGGACAGTGCAGGAAGACGTGGTCCAAGGTTTCCGTACTGTTTTTACACAATTGACAGTTTAAATCAATATTCATACCAAACCTTTGAAGAACATCCCCCACAAATATTCTTCCTTTCAGAAGATGCCACATAAATAGTTCTGAAAATACAGCTCAAGCGTGTGTCTAACAACCTAGAGGGGGGTGAATGGGTTTTTAATCGATTATTACCAACTTTTCGATTAGTCAATAGTAAACACAATTAACCCAATACAACCATACATACAAAATCAAGTAAAGTGCGGAAATATAAAGAACACTTGATTTTGACGTGGAAACCCTTCGACAAGGGAAAAACCACGGGCTATCCTTCTAGCCACATACGATCCTCAAATCCACTATTTTAATGATGTTTACAACCTAGGTTGACCTCTAGTCACACCATTCTCGGTCACTAACCCACCACTACTACCCAACGGGCCTTTATAGTGAATCCTTGATCACTTTGCTTGCCAACCACACCTTGGTTGCAAGACTTCACTTGCTTGTGCACTACACCTTGTAGTCACAAGACTTAACTCTCAAGAAGAGATTAACAACCTAAGTGAATATATGAATACTCAAAATACAAATAATGCTAGGCAACACTAAATGCTTATCTAGGGATTTAAGATGACACTAAGTACAAATCCTAGATATCAATGTCTATATGAATGCTCATAAAGACCTAACTAGATATAGATGTGCAAGTCTAAACTCTAGTCATCAAACAAAGCCATATCAACATATGTTGTCATTAATCATGGCAAGGACAATAAATGCAATTAACAAATGCAATCAATGAGTCCTAATTAGCTAGAGGGCAAATATTTCCTAAATGCAAGCTATCACAATACAAACCCAATCATACAAAGGAACTCATAAATATATGCATTAAATAGAGTTCTAGCATTTAATCAACTAATAAATGCAATAAAAACACAATCTTGGAAAGTATGAACAAATGATAAATATGGGGTTTTTGTTAACTTACCAAGTCAACTAATGATGAAGACCCATGCCTTAAAGATGCTTAGAAATGCATGAAGGTGATGGGTTTTGGGTTTGGAGAGTCAAGGAACAAAGCTTGAAGCTTTCTCTCTCTAAGGGTTGTTCTCTCTCATAAAAATAGGTTCATGAAGCTCTTATTCGGCCAAGAAGAGAAGAGAACATATATATAGAAACCCTAGACAAAACTGCGTCGTTTTGGGTTTGAGAAACAAAATCCCGTCAATACCGCTTGCTGGACCGCGGCTCGGGTAAGTGTCCAGACCGCGGTACATACAGCAGTGCACCGTCTGGACAACAGCGCGGTGCAGGGCGCTGTGCATGCATGGTGCACAGGCCGCGGTATGGGCAACAGAGGCCTACTGGACAACACCGCGACTTGGGTCGCTTTGCGTGCAAGTGTACAGGAAGCGGTACAGGAAGCATGACCCTGCTGAGGTATACCGCTCTGTATGCCGCGATGCAAGCATGTCTTGCCAAGCGGTCTAGGCCGCGCTAAGAGAAGAAATTCTCTTTTCTGGGCAAACTCAACACACTAAGTGATGTGCAAAATGTGCAAGTGTGGAGTGTGAAAAGAGGCATACAATGCATCATTCAATAGCCTGTAATCAAGAATATAATGCATGCAAGTGAGTGTGTGCAACTAAAATCTCTTCAAAAGAGTCAAGACATGTAAACTACCTCTCTTAAAGCACTATGGGATCTTGGAAGCTTGTTGATGAAGAACCACAATAAAACCTAAGCTACCCATTACAAACATCCCCAATGTGATTTGTCATGAAATAAGCCAATCATAAAACTGAGGTTCTTACAGGAATAACTGACTCCAATACAGCTGAACTGTGGGCGATTAAAAGGGCCGTTGAGTTGTGTAACATGGAGCTGAAGTTAAGAGACCGTGATATTGAAGTGGTGAGTGACTCGAAGGTTGCTGTTTCTTGGGTCAATAATGAAGATATCGGGAATGTGGTGCATGTCAACGAAATATATGATATTCGTAGCAACTTGAATTCCCATGGTAAAATGGTTGTTGTTTTTGGATTAAGATCCTTCAATGCTTTTGCGGATAGTTTTGCAAAAATAGGGTCTTCTAAGACTGGGGATTTTGTTGAATGGGGAGACATTTAACTTTAGCTCTGCTCTCTTGAGGTTTGCTGCGTGTTGGGTTGTTGGTTGCAGTTGCGTTCTTTAGGGTTTTCTGCTTCTTTCTTTTCTCTCTGGCTTCCGGTTTGTGGTTGCCCGCTTTGTTTCAGAGCCTTTTTGAGGTGGCTCTGTCTCTTGGCTTTCCTCTAGCTTAGGCACTCTGTTTTTCTTTCTGTTGTTCGTCTCCAGGGGGCCCCCTTTGCTGCCCTTGTAGCTTTTATATATTTGAACCTTTTCAATAAATTTGTTTTTTTGAAATTGAATTTAAAATGTTTAAATTCAAAATGAATATTTAATTATCTTTTAAAATAAAATATATGAGATATCATTTTAAAAGATTTAGTTTTAAAATAGAAAAGATATTAATTAAAAAGTTTTAGTTATAATAATATATGTATATGATATATATTTGGATAACAAATTTTATTTTTTGAAAAACGCATCATTGTTGTGAATATAGTGGATTTTACCACTTGTGTACAATACACAAAATATACACACAAAGAACTCCTAACAAACTCACCGCCTCACCGCCTCTCTCTCTCTCGGTTGCACTCCCACTTGCTTCATCATCAATATCTCTCCACTTGCACCATCTTACTTCATCCAATTGGTAACTTCATCATTAAGCAAAAGGGAATGCCTATATATATACACGTACTGTGTATTTGTAAACCTCTTCTTCTCATAGAAATATATATACAGAAGCTTCACTCTCTCTCACTAGTTTATATCTCTCTCTCTCTCTCAACTCGGTTTCAATTTATTCTACATCTATTTCAGTTTATGCTTAGTTGATTTACAACACGTTATCAGCACGAATATAGATTAGAACTTCCAGAGAAAGTTCTGGACTGTTTTTAGCTTTGATTTTTGAGTTTTCGATTGAGTACAGAAATTTCGAAGTGCTCGAATCACTTTTCGGAGGATACCGTTGTGTTCCTCTCGGAAAGACGATTCCGACGCCGCTGACCGCGTCTTAAACGGAGGTCTAACGGAGGTCTAACGAAGTCTCTAGGTCCGGTCAAAGTCCGGTCAACACCCAATTTTTTCCAGTTTTTCCAGCAGCTTTCCAAGGTTGAAGACAACACTGTAGCGCCACGTCAGCGCCATGTCACTGCCACATCAGCGCATATGTCATGCCACGTCAGCATGCACTAGCGCCACGTCAGCATCAAACGGTCACGTCAGTGCCACGTCACCGTATATGTTATGCCACATCAGCGCCACGTCAGCATTCGTCAGCGCCACATCACTGCCACATTAGCGCATATGTCATGCCACGTCAGCGCCACGTCAGCATGCATTAGAGCCACATCAGCATCAAACGGTCACGTCACCGCCACATCACCGCATATGTTATGCCACGTCAGCATTCGTCAGCGCCACATCAGCCAGAAATGTTTTCGTCCGTTTTGGTGCAATTTTCGCCCGTTTTTGGCCGATTCGTACTTGTTTCTAGCTATTTCGACCGTTTCGGACGCAACCGTGCCATCCGTTTCAGCTAATTCCACTTGTAAGTATTATATTGACTTATTTTAGCTTCATTAACTCTGTTTTCAGGCGTGATGGAATATTCAGAAGCTGGAGATTTGGATCCAGTATTATATACATGGTTGATGCAATATTCAGAGAAATATTAAGAGAAATATACACATCCAGTCGGATGTTGTGAGCATCATAAAAATAATCTAAGATCCTAATGTATAATGAAATGGGAAGAATATTTTATCCATTTCATACACATCCAGAAGGATGCTCTGAATATCATAAAAAGGATTTAAAATCCTAACGGACAAGATGGCTTATGCCGTCAAACGGAAATTATATGTAATAGTTCTAGATTTATTTTTATGCACATCACAGGTGATCTCATGGCCCTGTAAGGTGATCTTATGGCCCTGAAACCATTTATTTTTATGCACATCGCAGGTGATCTCATGGCCCTGTAAGGTGATCTTATGGCCCTGAAACCATTTATTTTTATGTAATATATGAGACTGACTTATGTTGTGTCTCTGGACTGGCTTACACTGTGTCTAAGGTGTTCTCATGACCCTGAAATTGTTTATTTTTATGCAACATATCAAACTGTGTTATACCCCTAATAAAACCTGGAGATCTGGATCCAGTGTTATATACATGCCATACGGCACAGTTTTGAAAACCGATGAAAACATGGAGTCCTGGATCCAGTGTTATATAAATGAATGTCATACTTCATTATTTGGAACCAGGGGTTTCAAACACGTTCATAATATGAAGTTATATGAAGTTATCTCATATATATCAAGTGATATATTTACATATCATTTATTTGAAAGAATAAGCTACACATCCAATAGGATGCTGTGAGTATCATAGAAGGGATTTAAGATCCTAACGTATCATTCATTTGAAAAAAAAAAGGGGATCTACACATCTAGTTGGATGTAGTGAGTATCATAAAAGAGATTTAAGATCCTAACGTATCATTCATTTGAGAAAAAAGAAGGGGGATTTACACATCCAGTAGGATGTTGTGATATTATAAAAGAGATTTAAGATCCTAACGAATAAAGAAAATGGAATTAATATTTTATCCATTTCATACACATCCGGTAGGATGTTGTGAGTATCATAAAGAAGAGATTTAAGATCCTAACGAATAATGAAATTGGAAATAATATTTTATCCATTTCATATACATCCAGCAGGATGATGTGATTATCTTAAAAGGATTTAAGATCCTAATATCACGTGTAATGAGATTGTAAAGGATATTTTATCCATTTTATACTTGTTCATGAATGAGCAGTATCAAGAGAGTAAATTTGGATATATTTATATTCATGAGATATCAAAACATACCCAGGAGTGGATGTTTGTGAATGACAAGAGGTAAGGTTTATAGAATAAACCTATTGAAAAGATTATTATCATTTCAGATAAGATATAAAATGGCATTACACATAATGTCCATAAAATTCCCAGAAGAGAAATATATGTCTTGCCTAGAGTGCAAGGACTCATACAATTCTGCAGAGTCAGATATATTTTATGAATTTGATTTTGATCTGAGCAAATATTAATATTGTATTACGTCTAACGGATCTGATAGAAAGCTCTGGAAGAGCCATGATAGAAAGCTCTGGAAGAGCCATGATATTGTTATCAAACAATACTAAATCATGTATCAGTGATACTTGATATTATTCAAGCAGAACATAAAAGAATATGCTAAGTTCAAAAATATATAAAGCTAATACCAGATCAGATCCAGCAGAACTGATCAAAGGCTCTAAAAGAGCCACGATATTATTACCAGATGGTATTAAATTGTGTATCGATGATACTTTATATCATTCAAGTTTCAAAGATATACGGAGGAATGAATATCATATTGAAACTATGAGTAATGAGAACGTTTAATATATATGCATTACTCCTCATGATTCAGGCCAGAAACTTATTATAGAAAAGCTGCGTACTTTATCATCTGGATTATAAAACACTATTATAAAGAGTGTAGATGTTTATGCAGTTATGAATCATGAATCAAAGGTTCCCATATCCGAAAATGTTTGTGTTTTGGCGTGACCGTATTGGTCACCCAGGATCTACAATGATTAGTATAATCATCGAAAATACTCATGTATATCTAATAAAGAACTATAAGATTCTTTATCCAGTGAGTACTTATGTACTGCATGTTCACAGGGGAAACTAGCAGTAAAACCATATTATTCTAAAAGTTAGTTTTGAATTCTCATCATTCTTACAAAGAATTCAAGGAGATATATGTGGATATATTCATCCACTAAATGATCCATTTCATTATTATATGGTTCTAATTGATGCATCTACGAGATGATCATATGTTTGTTTATTATCAAACATCTCCATATTGCTTACACTTGTTAGCAGTTTTTCAGATATAATCATAATCAAAATGGATCAGGGGAATCACTTATCAAATATCTCCAGATTATTATAATGATTAATTTCCAAATGGAAAGTTTCTCAAGAAGAGAAAAGTAAATGTAAAGTTACTTATATACAAAATAGAGGTACCAGTTCGGTTCTCTATATATATGTGTGTCTCATTTCAATCTTCGTATCTCTCAAATACGAAAGATAATTGATCATCGGATGATTATTAATCTGTTACCTAGTATATTAAAGGTAACAAGATTTTATCAGTTGTCATCTCATAAACCCCGGCCGGGTGATTGTTCTTGAAGAACGATAAGAGAAAAAGACAATAAATAAATCATCTGATACATATCATAAGTTTATAAACCTTTTGAAAGGTATTGTTATTAGGATCCCAAGAGTAAACAAAACTCGAGTTATGAATAAATCCACTTTCTCTAAATCAACTCTATAAGAGTCTGATATATCTAAAAGAGACACAAGTCTATGAAATGACTAAATCCATTGAAATGGAAGAAATCTCATTAGAGATACAAGAATATAGAAATTGAGAGAAATTCTATAGATCATATGGAGTTTATGAAATGACTAAATCCATTGAAATGGAAGAAATCTCAATAGAGATACAAAAGTATAGAAATTGAGAAATTTTCTATAAAGTCATCTGAGAGAAATGTGGAATCATAATCAAACAATCATTTATAATGTATTTTTATACACAGTAGCGCTACTGAAATTATAAAAGATAAATTATGATATTCATAATATCAATGATTGTAGATAAAAGGCATGATTGGCCAAGATGGAAGAAGCAATTCAAGAAGAATTGACTTCATAAGCCAGACATAAAGTATTTAGACCAATAGTACTCCAGACACCTGGAGATGTCAAACTAGTTGGATACTAATTGGTCTTTATACGGAAACTTAATGAGAAAAACGAGATCGTGAGATATGAGGCACGACTCGTAGTGCGAGGTTTCTTACAGAAACTTGATATTCACAATTGATGAATACAATTACGTTGTTGATAAATTTGGCTGCCTTTAAAAGGCTTGATATACGTCTTCTAGACGTAGCAATCATTTATCTATATGATTCGCTCAATGCAGATATTTATAAATCCTGAAGGATTCTAAAAATGCTAGAAGCATATAAATCGAGATCTCGTGATCTGTATTTGATGAACATACACAAATCCTTATATGGATTAAAAACAATTTGAACGGATGTGGTATAGCCGTCTCAGTTAATATTTGATAAAGATATGGAAATTATATACTCATGTGTCCTCATAAAGAAATAAGAAAGAAAATATTGTCTCGACCTGAAGGTCGAGCATAGATTAAATGGAATGCTTGTCCATCAATCAGAATATGTTGAAAGGATTCTGAAAAGATTCCATATGGATATTACTCTATAAAGCAAGTATTTGCTCGTACTCCCCCCCAATCATTTATGATGTTATTGCATTTCATGAAATAAACATCAGTGTGTTTCAGTTCAGCAATCTAGAAGATTGTTTCAAATGAACTTTTATCAGGGGGAGTGTCCCATCAGGGGGAGCGTCCCATCAGGGGGAATATATCAAATGAAGTATATTAATTATTTGGGGCATATGTGCATTGTACTCTTTTTCCTTTCAATCAGGTTTTTATCCCACTGGGTTTTCCTGATAAGGTTTTAATGAGGCAATTCTTTAAGCACACCCAAAAATTATTTGATCCATAAAGATCACCATAAATATCACATTTATCCAGTTAATCATCGTATATATGTTATCTTGATCCAAATATCATTGTAAATATTACTTTGATCTTGCTAATCATCGTATATATGTTACATTGATCCAGAAGATCATTATAAATATTACTTTGATCCGACAGATCAATGAATATCTTTGCTCAGGTTTTTATCCCACTGAGTTTTCCCTAGCAAAGTATAAATGTGAGAAATGCTTTGAAGAAAACAATAAATTTGGACATATGTACACTATACTCTTTTTCCCTTCAATCAGGTTTTATCCCACTGGGTTTTCCTGACAAGGTTTTTAACGAGATAGTTTTTAATGTCCAACCCCACTAGATCCAGAGAGATCATTATATACATTTTCTAAGATTTTGTCCCATTGGGTTTTTCCTAGAATATTAATACAAGTAGTATAAATCCAAGGGGGAGTGTTGTGAATATAGTGGATTTTACCACTTGTGTACAATACACAAAATATACACACAAAGAACTCCTAACAAACTCACCGCCTCACCGCCTCTCTCTCTCGGTTGCACTCCCACTTGCTTCATCATCAATATCTCTCCACTTGCACCATCTTACTTCATCCAATTGGTAACTTCATCATTAAGCAAAAGGGAATGCCTATATATATACACGTACTGTGTATTTGTAAACCTCTTCTTCTCATAGAAAAATATATACAGAAGCTTCACTCTCTCTCACTAGTCTATATCTCTCTCTCTCTCTCAACTCGGTTTCAATTTATTCTACATCTATTTCAGTTTATTCTTAGTTGATTTACAACAATCATCAGTTTTTAAGTTTGTATAGGAGCAAATAGGGTGGTGCGTGATTCAAGAGAAAAGTGTGCAATTGGTGCATATTTGAAAAAAAAATGGTGCAGGTGTGCACGAAAAAAACACAAAAAGAAAAAAATATATTATATTTTTTCTTTAAAAAAAACAACTAGAATTATTCTAATTTTTGTTTTTTTAGAAGAAATTGTTTCTTCTTCTTTTCTCTACATCCTCCTAAGTTTCTGAGTACGTGACGCGTCCACACGTAGTCACCAGTTCCGGGAATTACTAGGAAGATCGGTGGTACAGACCAGAAGCATATCGAAATGTGAAGGAGCCTCCAAACGTTGGTAAGGTTCTATAATTTTTAATATATTGATTATAATTTCCTGTATTTACATATTGTATGTATTAGTTCCGGAAAAATAATTGCGATTCTAAGTTCATTGGTCCATGATCGTTTACGATCTTTATAAAAATTTTAAAACTTATTTCCGCTTGCGTTACCAGTGAACGAGGGTTCCAACATTTTGTCCACCTAAGATCGAGGTTTTTGTAAGGCAGCTCCTCCATGGAAGAGTGTTGGTGAGAGAGGTCCTTTCACACTTCGGTGTGACAGTGGCGACTGGTCTGGAGTGTCCGCTTTGTAGTAAGGAAGTTGAAAACATGAACCACATCTTCCTTCATTGCAGCTGGACCTGGAAGTTGTGGTCAACCTGTATGAAATGGTGGGATGTCCATTGTTGTTCCCCGCCTTTTTTGAATGATTGGTGGGCAGATAATGATTGGCAGGTTCAAATATTATGGCAATGGTTCCATAGACACAATATCCACGATCCTTTTAAGCTTAAAAAAAAAAAGCTGCTCCGAAGTAAGGCAATCGAAAAATTCGAGATTGGAGGATTGGGTTCCTCCCCCTTTCAGTTCTCTAAAGTTCAATGTGGACGGATCGGCGAAGGGATCTCCCGGTCCGGCAGGCATAGGCAGTGTGTTAAGAGAATATAATGGGAGGGTTTTATGCACATTTTCGGATCATATTGGGATTCAGGATGCCAATACCGCTGAGATATTTGCAATTGCCAGGGCATGTGAGCTGTGTGTTTCTAGACCAGAACTGATGGGCCAATACATTGTGATAAGTTAGTGACTCTAAGGTTGCAGTATCCTGGGTGAACGATGACGGGATTGGAAGTCTGAAGCATGTTCAAGTGATTTATGATATTCGTAATCACCTGAGAAGGTTGGGTAGTGCGTCTGTCAGCTACAATTCTAGAGCAGCAAACTCTGTGGCAGACTCACTTGCAAAGAAAGGCTCAGACGGCAGAGAGGTTTTGTTAATCTGGGGCGATATCTGATGTATTACAATTTTCTTTTTTTTCTCTTTGTGTTATTTAGGTGTCCAGTGGTAGTTCTGGTGTTTTTCGTTTTGTTTGTTTTCTACGGTTTTGGTTCTGGCGTGTTGGTTACTCTGTTTTGGGTGGATGGCCAAGGTTCGGGGTTCATTTTTTTGTGCTGTATGCTTCCCTGTGCCTGTTGCTTGGGTATTATGCCCTGTTTAATAAGACTTCTATTGTGGTTCAAAAAAAATACTTTTTAAGTTTTTAATAAATGAATAGTTAATATATTGATACAATAATATTATACAAGTTTGTAAAAATACTTTATATTGTAATAATATAACGGGTGGCTCTATTTCCAAAAAAAAAAAAATACACACTCCACTTCTTTACACCCTCACTGAATTTTAAAATTTTATAATTAACTTTCTTTACCCTCCAAAATACCTCAAACAACCTTATATATTGTTAATAAAATGAGTTTGTCTTCTCATTTTTCCTCTCTCTACACCTATCCATTTGTTTACGTACCCAATAAAAACCTAAAATAATCAAACAAATCTAATGGATTGGTTTGAAGAACTTAACCAACCGAATTCAATAGTTGAATGAAAGTAAAATTTAAGTAATAATGTTAAAAACCAAAGTAAGAGATAATATTTGAGAGAATTTATTTTTTAATAAATTGATGATGTATTTCCCTTTTTCAGAAAAACTCTTCATCTATTACATTGATAATCCTTTAAAAATATTTTCATTACATGTAAAACTAGAAGTGAAAATCTTATATATTAAGGTAGTGGAAATGGTCCAAAATGTCACCATTTTGAACTTATTTTCCACCCAAGTGAGTGTTTTAATAAGTTATGTTTAAAAGATACCTATTATAGTGAACTGCCAAAATTGCCCTTATATAATCAGTTTCTTATTCTGTTTGTTCATCCATCTTAGCTAACACCTTGCACACTTCCAACACTCAACTCAGTAGTCCCAACTCAGAAACTCTCTCTCTCTCTCTCTCTCTCTCTCTCTCTATTATAAACTTCTTTGAAAATTGAAATCCCCTACAGCAAAAAGTTCAAGGTTGTCTCCCATTTCTTCTTCAACTTAGAAGTGGACGTTCTTCAGTACAACAACGTAATATATATCTTAAATACTTCTTTTTTATACCTGGGTTTCTGAGTCTTGTAACACTTTATCCGATCATTTTCATTTGTTCTCCAAGTCTTTTATAAACTTTAAGCTGGTTGTGTGAATTTGAATCTCCGAACCTTTATAAGCTCTGTTCGAGCCTTTATGAAGTTGTGTCCGAGCCTTTGAGAGTTGGTCGAACGGATGCTTATTTGGAAGAGATGGCAATTATGATATTATATGTTGAATGCAACATGTTGACTTTTTATGAGAAAGTGGAAAATGGATTCAAAGGCCAAAATGGATGTGCTTTAGGTTGAGTGCTTGAGTGGAAAAAAATCTCTTTTCAAAAGGAAGGGGAGCCTCCTATTTATAGCTAGAGAGAGTCATTCAGTTGAAAGTCTGCTTTATGTTATCCCTAACATCTCGGGCTAAAATCATGGGATATCTCAAGAATCTTGGGAAATCTGAATCAGCTATGACTAAGTCAAGTGAGTTGGTCAAGGCTTATCCTATCAGATTTGGCCAGTGTTGGGCCGACTTATATTTTAGGGCTTAGTATATGTGCTATTTTTGGCTACCACAAATATTACTGCGGCTAACAACTTAAAAAAATGGATTAAAACAAACTCAAATGATGTAACAATTTATTTGTTATTATAATTTGTTGTAAAAAACTGTGTTGTCTGATACCACTAGTTGTCTAGCTGTGCAAAATACTACTACCGGCTAGTTGTGCATATAATTGTCGGATTTGGATTCTCTCCTCACCTCACTTAATCTCATGACACATAAGCATTGTAATGAATGAATGGTTAAGATGTGATTGACACTTTATCAACAACCTATCACATGCTTTAAAAATGTTGATCGAGCCACGATAACACTAGATTTTGGATCGCCTCTTCCGATGCTTATTGCTTAATTCTAGGGTAAAATCGAGTGTTTAATGGCTCGTTTAGGTAATTTGCATGTAATTCTTTGTATCAGAGGCATTTCTGAGGAAGAAAATTGGGGCACAAAGCACAAAATCAAGAAGTAGAGCCTTGAAAAATGATTGTCGTTGTCGAAGTGTCCTCTTGGCCTTCCGCGACATCCTGGCGACAGCAACTCTCGCGACCCAAGTGTCGCTAATGTTGAAATGAAGCTAAGGTGCGTCAAAAGAAGGAAGAAGTGTCACTGTCGAAGTGTCATCTTGGAAGACCGCGACAGGAACCCTCGCGCCTAAAGTGTCACTGCTGTTGTCGCTCAAACTACACGCGGAATGGAAGATCAAGCATTGTTGCTGTGTTGTACAGTCTTGGAAGACCGTAACAGTCGTGACCGTGACAGTCGTGACAGCGACAGCCCGTTAGCACGACTTCCTAGGATTATTTTGTCATTTTTGGAATTCATATAAATACCTATTTTTGTGCTGTGACCTAGGAAGAGCCACCAGAGGGAATATTCTATCCCAGAACCTTCCATACTCTTACATCACCCTTTACACTTTTTTCTCTCATACATCAACCATCCATCATTGGAGTTTGAAATCAAGAAGAGGGAACTCAATAGTCAAAAAGCCTTAATGACAAACTTTGGTTTCTTCTTTAACTCCTCTATGTTTTCTTTTATTCCTTTGATGTGTAACTAATCTTCTAAGTTACGGGATTGATGCAACCAATTAAACAACTCATGCAATCCAAGAGTCTAATATTTTAATTCAATTCGTTATTAGTCTCTTTTATTGAATTACTTGCTCAAATCTCTTTACTCATATTCACTTGAGACCTCACTGCTTGTGAGTGTTAGGATTAGTTTATACAAGAGGTAGGGGATTAAATGTGGGTGACCATCTCATTTAAAGCCTTAACCATAAGCATAATAATTGAGAGGATTTTCATAAGCATGACCTTGCTATGTTTAATTTGGTTTAGAGTTTAAATTAAAGGTTGGTTCTAACCATTGCTCATTACATGACCATGTGTGATTAGTGGAAAGGATCAAATGCTTCATGGTTCCAAAAACAAGCCCTAAGAATTGAATTGAAAAGCTTAATGAGATTCAATGATTACATTGAGTGATTTAATTAGGTTGCATTAATTCCCTAACGTTTTTCTCCATATTAATCTCTCGTGTGTACTTGTGATATTTAATTTACTTATGCAAATTAGTTAATCATTTGTCCCTTCCAAAAACAAGCATTATGCCATTTAGATCTCATGCACTTAGATTAGTTGTTAATTAAATTAATTAGCTTTCAACCATTAGAATCACCGATCCCAATGAACGAACTTTTATTTAAAATTGAGTAGATAAAAATACTGTATCAAATGTGAGGAATCAATCGCATACGTTAAAAATGTAAGGTGACTGAGAGATAATTATAAACACCAAGAACTTAAAAGTCAAACAAAATCACAACAGAACAAGCAGACAAAGATATCACTGAAAATAAATAACACCCGTTAAACTCGGAATAATAATCCCACTGTTATTACCAATAATGAGTGCCACTAAATAAGATAAAATGTATTAATTATTTTGTCCATTAAAACAAACATATTACGAAAAAATAGAATACACAATAACTAAGCAAATAAATTTACATCTTAAAAAGCTATAGATTGAATAACAATTTAACATTCAAATGATAAAGAATGTAAATTTCCAAAAAAGTTTTAAGCTATTAGATTAGATCCAGCCAAGTTTAAAACAAATTTTGATAAACGATTACTATCCATCCATGTTCATTGATCAAAGCTGGGCTAATTGTTGGATATCAATTGGGTAACAATCAGAAGAAGACTGAGCACTGTATGATCTGCTTCCAAGGACTGCATTTGCAGCTTCAGTTGGGTGAAATGCATCCCAAAACACATATTGCCTCCTGTTTTGGCATGGAGTTTGTAGGGGTAAACATGTAATCTGCCCATTGTTTCTCCCAACGCCACAGCATCCTGTGTTTGTCACCGTGAAACCTGTAACACCAAACCATCCAATTTTGATCATCAATATTGTTATTACAATGAGTACAATATTTAATATAAATTTTAAATTGTATAACATATACAAAAGCAAAAATCTAATTTAGAATAGTTGGACCGAATCAGACCTAATTGGACCGATCTAATCGGTTTGGTCTGGTTTTGAAAATGAATTGGTCCAATCTAGTCCTATTTTTTCACAGGATTGAAATTTTTGGTTTTGTCTGGTTTTAGTCGAAACCAGACCAAACCGGACAATGCCCAGCACTAAATATTGTAATACATACGACTTAAATATATATATATATATATATATATATATATATATATATATATATATGAAATTGTTTTGATAATTTTACTAAGTAGAAAATAATGGTTTACCGTATTGAAAAGGGTTGGTGATTATATCTTGGAAAATCCCATAAACATTGACGTAGATGAACTTGGCATCAGCTGGATTGTTGTTGAATTGATCCACAAGAGCTTTTAGTTTGCTGTTGAAAATTTCAATGGCAGAGTTAATTCTCTGCACACAAGTTCTTCCATCTGGGCTGTTTTGAGCCAATTCATTAGGGCTGCAACCTATCTGACCAACTCCAATCAACGCAAACTTTCTTGCTCCATAATCGTACAAGGACTGAAGAACATAAACAATTAATCATTTCGTAAATGCAAACTGGAAATGGGAAATAAATTGTTTTGAAGGTAGCTACATACACTGAGTTGGCGAGTGTATTCTTGAATAAGAAGATCTGCCCATTGCTCAGGTGTGTATTGTCGACTGCTTGAATAAAAAAGAGGCATGAAGTAGTTGTTGAGGTAGTCATTGCTGCCTAAACCAATTGAATATATACACTTGCTTAGATAATCGGCTGCACTATCTTCATCCCCAAGTAAGCTCACTACTTGTTGAACTGTGCTTCTGTAATTCTGTACCTGTCCTCTGAAAGTAATCCGAGCTCCCTAGAGGAAACAAAAACGATCAAAATGTTAGCAGACACATAGTATGTTACGTAACCATCATACCCAGAAGCTTAAGTAGTACCAGGTGTTGGCCAGATTCTTCTCTGATTCCGGCAGCTGCGGATGCGTAATTGACTCCTCTGAGAATGTCTTGACCACTGGCAGTTGAGTACGGTGAGATGTAGTCATCAAAGCCTAGAAGCTCAGCTGTGGAGAACAGAGAAAAGTGATTAATTAATGAGTCAAATACATCAATTTTCATGCATGTAATGTAAATTATGTAACCAAAAACACATTGATCAAGTCAAGTGTAGTGACTCACTAATGGCATCGACGGTGGTTTTGCCATTGGAGAATCTTCCAGTAGGGCCATTAGGGAAGTCAATACCATAAGGCAAGTAATTAGCTCTGGCTAATGAATTCAGCTGATTGTTGTTCCCATTATCCACCAATGAATCACCAAAAATGAAGTAACAAGGAGCTTGTGGTTCAGCTTCAGCCCAATAATTCAACACCGCCGCCGCCACCAACACCAACACCGCACACAACTTTCTCAGCTCCACCATTGTCAGTCAAACTAAGAGAAATGAAATGAAAGAACCCAGAAAAGGAAATGATGATCAGGATCATTTAAGAATGGTGTGCAAGTGTAACTCATTTCAATGCATGGACACAGAGTATATATAGAGAGAAGGTTTTGAGTGATCAGAGAACATGTTGTAGCTTTTACAGTTGAGGAAGTAGCTAGATACATTAAATTTACGAGGAGATCTCACATTTTTAAAGCATGTGATTGGAGTTGAAAAAGTGCAAGTGGAAAACAATCACATTGTAACCATTCATTCATTGCAATGTTTATGTGTCATAAGATTAGTGAGGTGAGGAAGATGTGAGGTGAGATGAGGATCCAAGTCTATATATATATATATATATATCAGTCTTTCTACTGTCAGTTCGTTCTGATATAAAGACGAATAATGTAGACCACAGATTATGAAGAAGTTTTGACAAGTGCATACACTTTGAGTCAAAGAATGTAAATCTAATGGTCAACATTTTTCGTCCTAATATATTTTATATCAAGATAAAATGACAATAGCAAAATTGTGTATATATATAGTCATTTTCTTCTCGGTGCGCATTGATATAATTTATATCAGTGAGTTTTATGTGGATAACTGATTATTGAAAAGTTTTGACAAGTGCATACACTTTGAGTCAAAGTATATAAATCTAATGATCAACATCTAATGCATTGAAGAAGTTATATCAGTGCGTACTGACTTGAAAATTTATATATATATATATATATATATATATATATATCAAATCATGATTGAATTTCTTGAACCAATTTTAGATGGATGAGTATTAAATGGGAATCTTAAAACTATTGATTTAGCTAGAAGATAGTGATTGTTGTGAAAAATTACTACCTAGATTGCTATCCCAATTATTAATTGTACTCCTCTTTTTATGTGATAGGATAATGTTAAGGTTACATATCACGTATTTATATTACAGCATTATCGATAAATAGATATATGTTAATAATAATTTATACACACATGCATATAGTGTGAGTGATGCGGCCTGTTAAAAAATTAATAATTACACGATTATTTCTTAAAAATAAGAATAAAAGTATATTGATACCTATAAAAAAAAGGTTTTAATTGTGATGGAAGTTGTGGTGGTCCAAAGGTAAATAATTAATCACTCATAGTTACCTCACTGCGATAGTAAATTTTGAAACATGTCTCGCTCCTCGACTCTCATATTTATAATTTAAAAAGTATCTTTTATTTGTTTAATATTTGTCTAAACGACATTATAGTATGAAGTATTTATTGATGAAAATTCCCTATAATCCTATACATGCAAACTTTGATTTGTTCAATACTTTGATAAAAAAATAAAATAAATAAAATAATAAAAGATGGGCAGAGATAATGAAAATAGGTCAAATAAGTTAATTTCACAACAAATCATGAAAAATAAAATTATTGGTTATCTAACTGACGTTTAAGGTTTGTTAATTTACACTTAAAATTTTTTTGATCAAAAACTGACATTTAACCATTGATTTTTTTTTTTAAAGTCGGAGATCTATCTTTTTTTTTTCTTTTATGATTTTTTTTATAATTTCTAATTTTATTAAAATAAAGGCAAATAATAAAAATACAGTATTACTCTTCAAAATATCAAAGTTAATAGTCAAGCTCTAATATAGAGATCGGTGTCAATTTTTCAAGATAACGTTGCTAGTGTAAATTGCCAACATCAGTAATTACTTACAAAAAAAAAAAACAATTTATTCAACCCAAAAATGATAAGCTCATTTATTATGTTACAGTAATCATGCATTCATGCTATAGGTTATTATTAACTTAATAAATTAAATGAGCTTACATAGTTACATGTATATAATTACATCAATTTACTTCACAATATCACTTTTAATTAAGACCCAACACTACAAATCACCTAACCTATTAATAATCAGAATTTTTTATTTTTTCTATGGAAAATATCTAAAAACAATCAATTAATTCAATTAGATATACATGATCAGGCCAACATGCCATAAATACATGTACATTTACCTACTCCATGCGACACCCCTCACTTTTTCTTAATGTGGTCCTTTTGCCTTTACTTTCTGTAAAATCTTATTAGTTTCATGCAAATGCACTACAGCAAATCATGAGCAAAAATTGCTGCCCTTGAAAAAGAAATCTAACCCTACACATTACTGATTTGAAAACAAATGTATGGATATTGTAATAGTTGTTCCTAGATTTTGTTACTTTACAGGATCTATATTGTAGAAAAGCAGAAGGATTCAAACTCTGAATAAAACAGATATTGGATATATGATGATCTCTCCAAGTACATTACCTGTTTGTCCAATCGAAATGTATAATTATGTGATAAAAATATTAGATGTATTTAAACGAAAGTAACGTTAAATCTTAAAGTTGTCATATGACATGTTTTAATTAGGCTATCATTTCATGTAAGTTCTTCGCATTAACTCTATACCATAATTTGTATTTCAATTCATGATATGTCAATTGATAAAATATGTCAAAATTATGTGTTATAAGAGTTATCAACATCAAATTAATTATGATATATTTATTTCATTTGTCACATATTATATGAATCAAATTCCTAAATCAAGAAGTTGAATACAAATTAGGATTCGAATTGAGATTTGAGATATCTAATTTTACTATTTTTTTTATTCTTTCTTTATTTCCTTTCATAGTTTCATACAAGAATAATTGATTTTTTTTATATTTATTTTCAATTCAATAAAAATTGATTTATTTAATGGCACGTTTATTAATTAAAAATACAAATAAAAGATAATTAAGTTTCATTGGACCTGTAATCAGAAAGGGAAACTTAATTCTTTAGATGAGACTTGAGAGAGACCCAATGAAATTCTTTTTTAAGGAATTTAATTCCTGATTTATATATGAGATTCACGAAACTTGATTCATAGCTGTTTTTAATTTTTAATAAATAGTATTGTTACTAGTTAGTAATTCAATTCTTTTTCTCCCGAAAGAAATTTAAAATTCTCAACTAACGCGTTTTAGGTCATTGAACGAATCAAAATCTAGTGGATATTTATAACTATCAAATAGTTCTTAGATAAACATGTTTCCCAAATATGATCACTCGTAACATACTTCCCAACTAAAGCTTTCTGGATTCTGAAGGTGACATAGTGAGTTGAAGAAAATCGAACGTGGACTGCATCTAACGGCTGAAAATGTAGACGGCGACAGATCAAACGGTAGAGAATGGACAAGGCAGCCACCCTTAAAGCACATTAATGAGAGTAGGTAGCAATAAATTAATGAAACAAGTTAAAGAGATAGAGACTAGCATGCACGGTCTGGAGAGAGACAAGGCAATTTCTGCAAATATATGACTCAAAAGTCAAAAATCATAAGTGACTTGTATAGACTGCATGTGAATTGTGAGCAGTGGCAATTGTAAAGGACCCATTTTGTCAACGCTATTGCTTTTTTTTTTTAATGAAATATTTATTATTATTATATGTACGGATTCCATATTGGTATGATATTGTCTGCTTTATTGTTAAACTCGCACGGATTTACTTTTGGGATATTTCCCAAAATGTCTCAAACCAATAGAGCTAATGTCTTTACTTATACTTACAGTCATCTTCATGTCTAGTCAATGTCATACACACGACAATTATCATCTTACAAAAGTCAAATCTTATATATATATATATATATATATATATTCATATATTTCAATTTAGTTAAAATCTTTGTACTTAATCGATGACTAACAAATCTAGTCATAATCTTAAAAGTTCAATTCGATTACGAAGTGAGAAAAACTATATATATATATATATATATATATATATATATATATTATAAATACAAATTTAGGGTAGAGGAATCAATTCAATTCTAAAGGGAGAAAAACTATATATATATATATATATATATTATAAATACAAATTTAGGGTAGAGGAAGGATTCAAATCCAACACCCTCGAAAAGTTTACAGTTGGAGGTTTACAACTGAACCAATCTTATCTCATAAGTCAAATCTTTTTTATTAAGGTCATCAAATCTTTTATATTAAGGTACTAAATACTACTCATACCAGTCAACTCAAAAAATTATATCAAAAACCAACTCAAATTCAAATGAGATAGCAAGCCATTAATTTGTCACTAACATTTGTCGCAAAAAAAACAGTGTTTTCTAATACCGCTAGTTGTGCAAAATACTACTAATGGCTATTTGTGTGAATAATTGTAAACAACAAGAACTTAAAAGTCTAAACAAAATCATAACCGAACAAGCAAACAAAATATCAATGAAAATAGATAATACCGAGATTTATCTGACTGAAGACCAGTCAGATTCAGGATAATATCTCTACTATTATTACCAATAACAGGTACCACTAAATGGGATAAAATGTATTAATTATTTTGTCTATTAAAACAAACATATTAAGAAAAAATTGAATACAATAACTAAGTAAATAAATTTACATCTTAAAAAGCTATAGATCGAATAACAATTTAACCTTCAAATGATAAAGAATGTAAATTTCCAAAAAGTTTTAAGCTATTAGATTAGAATATTAGATCCTGCCATGTTTATAATTAGAGTTCAAAACAAATTTTGATTAATGATTATTATGTATCAGACTAGTTATTCGTGTCCAAGAAGAGTGTATAAATAGAAAGAGAACCCAAAATTTCAAGATTATATATGAAAACAAATTATAATAAATTTTATTAGAATGTTCTTACCGATTTATAAGAGCATCCACAATGGGCAAGATCCAAATACTAGACTCATTTGTGCCACATCATTAAAAATGAGTTTTCTTATTTGGGTCCTATTTATTTCAATCTATTTTCCCCACAATGGGGACTACAGTAGATCCATTTTTTTATTTTTTTCCAAACAATCATTACTCTTCTTTAATATATATATATATATATATATATATATATATAAATTATATAATATATTTTAAATATCAACACTATTGATAATTATTTAACAAATTATAATTAATTTAAAATAAAAAAATTATTAATTTAAAATTAACACAACCGAATTACATCAACAATAAAAATAACTATTCAAGACAAAATATTCAATTTTTTATAAATAAAATGTTATTTTATAATGTAACAAGTCTAGTATTCATAATTCTATTCTAGTAAAATTAATTAAAAAATTAATGTTTTCATTCAAATTATTTTAATTTCATTAAAATAAAATTTTAAAATTATAATTAAATTTATTTATATTTTTTCATTATATATATAATTATTGAAATTAATAATTATTTATTTAAATTTAAATAATTTATATATATATATTAAGTTTATATATTTTTTTCATTATATATACATATATAATTATTGAAATTAATAAGTATATATTTAAATTTAAATTATATATATATATAAATCAAATGATTGAGAAGTATTGGGAATCCAAATCCAATTATTAGACAAAACCCAAATGAGATGCCACATTTGGAACTCAATTTGGTTATACTCTTGTAGGCCCCATATTTGGGTCTTATTTTTTGGATCCCGTTGTGCCTCATTGTGCTCATACACTACATCAACTTTTATTTGGATCTTATTTTTTAGGGTGCTTTTAAGCCCTATTATGGATGCTCTAATTGTGGATGCTCTAATGGATTAACATCTTAAAAGGTAAAATATTTATATAAATATTTATTACATTGATTAAGATAATAAATATAATTAATATTTTTATTTACGGTTAATATTATCCTCAAGATATAAGTTAACGCTATCCATTTATAATTAATAATCGAGAAAGATAAAGTCTCAAAAAGATATGTTGACTGTTGTTCTCTGATCCCAATAAGGCATAAGCCTTAAGTCGTTCGACGACAGATAAAAAAAAATAAAAATAAAAAATAAAAAAGACAAACAAACAAAGAATTAATGGTGGCTGCTTTTTTTTTTCTTTTTCTGTTTTTTGACTTAAGCAGTAATTGAAGAAGCAATTAACTCAGACAGTTGGAAGAAAATCGATCTTTATACAATTCATTAATTTCTTTGGTCTATTCTAACTACCGTCTGTCCGTCCACCGAGTCACGCATGACATTACCACTTGTTTGGAAACTTGAAACTAAAATTTTTGGACCCTCTATTAATTGTTGATATTTTAAAGTATTAATCATTGAATTACATTAATATAAACTAATGTTACTCTTAAATATATCAACTTGACAACCATCTAATATAGCTTAGTGATCAAGAGTACTCTTTCAATTTGATAATGTCTAGATTCAAATCATATCCATAATTGATACATAAAAAAAAAGTCAGATAACCTTGAATTTATATAGTTATAATTTATTTTCACTATTACAAATTTAAAGGTCAAAAGATGGAATATATCTTTAACTTACAATTTTACTGATGTGAATGTGAGAAATTTACTACCATATTAATAAGATAGTAGTATCGAGTGTAGCTTCTTTGCAATATTGAATTGTAGAACAAAAATGATTTGTCTCATTTTATTCTACATCGTTGAAAGAAAATCTTGGAGCCTTTTGTTCATATTCATCATTTATAGTTGTTTTTTAATATATTATATTACCTTTGTTGAAATTTAATGGTATTTATTGAATTTTCAAATAATTTTTTCCATAGATGATATAAAAAATTTAAAAAATTGAAATTTTTCGAGTACAAAAACTATTTTTTCCAACTTTTGTGAAGATATTAACTAAAAGAATAGCGAAATATTGTGAAAAAATAATTCTTGAATCCAAAAAACTCTCAATTTTTTACTAGGTGTATATTTTAATTTTCTTATGACATATGCAAAAGAACGAGCCATGCACTAGTGAGTGGTGTCATTAGTGAGACTTGGAGATCGAGATTCGAAAGCAAGTATAACGAATCATCGAGGATGTAGTAGGTAGAAATTAAAGAATAAGAAAATGGAGAGAAAATAATGATGTAAAAATGAGATTATGAGAACATTTGGTGTTGAGTAGGAGAAAGAGAGATGGGAAAATTAAAATATGAAAGTTTGAAACCCTAAATTGTATGTTTGGTCCACATTTGGGCTTTGGCCCAAATTTTATTTGCATGTTTTCTATGTTTTTTTGTCTTTTTTTTTTAACAAACTATTGGCTGATGTTTTCTATGTTTTTTTGTCTTTTTTTTTTAACAAACTATTGGCTGATCTGAAATAAAAGTAATGTGCTCATCAATCCATAATTTAAACTAATAACAAGTAGAGTGGCGATATTTGCACACCCCCCCCCCCCCCCCCCCCCCCTTAGTATGTTATTAAAAATCCAATAATACCATTGAATAAAATTAATAAGAGGACTAATTGTTTGTTAGTACACCCACCAATAATTATTAATTACTTTCATATTTTAATCTTTTGTAATTTTTTTCTATTAATGGTTTGATATTAATATATATATATATATATATATATATATCAATCATAAAAACTCTTTCCATTTTAATAAACCCTATATTCCCTTTTAAATATATTTTCAATAGTTTTTAAGGAAATATTAATTGATTGCTAAGTATGGAAAATGAATCAAAATCATGAGACAAATTTGGTTGTGAAAAAAGTAAATTTTAAATTTTTATTATTTTTGTTAGAAGAACAATATCATTATGTATATAAACAGACTTTTAAATTAACTATATTATCTATATTTTTTATTTCTTTCAAACACACTTTAGACTTTTTTTATTGTTATTATCAATATTAGATGTTCTTTCTTATCAAAAAAAATATTAGATGTTCTACAATTTCATCGAACACCTGTCTTTTTTTTTTGATATGTCATTTAACACCTATATACTTCCACATCAATTGGGACATAACACAATTATTGTATCTCAACAACTCTCTCAAACAGAAAATGGTTCTCTAATATTAAAAAAAAAATCTTTAAATGGATTTTTAACAAAAAATAGAGTTTGATTTTTAAAAAAACTGAGAAAAGAAAAGAAGTAGGGAAGAGAAAGAATAGTAAGAGAATTAAATAATAATAGTTTTTTTTTATTAAATACTATAAATTAACAAATTCTAAAATAATTGAAATAAAAATAAATAAAAAATATGGGAGGAGGTGTGAATTCTTCGGGATTTTAAACCACTCCTCCTTCTGTTTAATTTAATTTAATCTAATTTACCTTTTATAATTTATTTTAGATTAGACTTTTTATTAGATATAAATCTTTTTAATTTTTAAAACAATTATGTAATGTATTAATTTTTTTTAATAATTACTTTTTAAGTTTTTAATTAATAAATAGTTAATATATTGACACAGTAATATTATACAAGTTTGTAAAAATGCTTTATATTGAAATAATATAACGGGTGGCTCTATTACTACCGATAAATAAATAAATAAATTTTACTCTCCACACCCATTTTCTCTTTACACCCATCACTAAATTTTAAAATTTTATAATTAACTTTCTTTACCCTCCAAAATACATCAAACAACCTTATATATTGTTAATAAAATGAGTTTGTCTTCTCATTTTTCCTCTCTCTACACCTATCCATTTGTTTCGTACCAATAAAAACCTAAAACAATCAAACAAACCTAATGGATTGGTTTAAAGAATTTAACCAACCAATTTCAATATATATATATATATATATGGAAAGACCATTTCAATAGTTGAATGGAAGTAAAATTTTAGTAATACGAATATTTATAAGAGTTTATAATATTGGAATGGCTGTGGCTCAATGTCTGTGTGGGTGGTTTGGGTGCAAAGAGGAACTTTATTCTTATAATCACATTTTTAAAGTACTTTTTAAATTGTTTTGTTTATAAGGAGGAAGTGTAATAATTTGATTAATACTGAATCTATCATGTATAGGCACATAATTAATATGAAAGTTTGACCTAAACTTATTTCTATCTCATGCTTTGATCAAACCCTAAATACATGTTACTAACTCATGTCAATTAAAGACTCATGTGTGCTCTGTTTTTAGCTTCTTTCTGTGCTGTTTTGGTTTTCTCATGGTTTGGCTGTTTGCTTTGTGGGTTGTTTCGTGTTTCTTCGGCTTGTTTAACCCCCCGCTTTTGCCTAATAAATCTTGATGTTCAAAAAAAAGATGGGGCTGCATCTGTTTCCTTTTTGGTTGTTTTGTTGCTTTTCTGTACGGTTCCTTTCTTGGCAGTGGAATAAATTTGCAGTTCAAAAAAAAAGAGAAAAGGGAGATAAGAGAGAGTGGAAGCGTACCTGAATTCATTGCCGAAGATTAATGGATGGGTTGAGATCTTCCAAATTATCACGATCCTTGGGACAGAAAAAACATGTGTTCTCTCTTGTTCTGGTGATGGGGATACAGATTACAGGCAAGCCAAAAAAGGTATGGTGTAATTTAAAGACCATAACCCTAAATATAATAATCAGATTATTATATGTTTTGCTATTTCTAATTCGGCCCCTTATTAAATTAGAAATAACACTTTGGTATCTACACATTAGCTCCATGACAATTATACCCTTAAGCCTTAAAACTTTAAATCTTAATTAGACCACTTTAATTTAGGCTTAACCAAAGATAGCACAACACATTTATTATTTACATGCGTGACCCCACATGATAGAATTTTCCAACAATCTCCCATTGGGCCACATATGTAACTTTACAAATGTGTATGACTTTATGAGCTCCAAAATTTTACTATCACAATTTTAGGTTATATCCGAACAATCTCATCTACTGATTATGCTGATATAGGATCAACGCGATTTTTGTCACATTTAGCGTGACTAAACCCATCAATGGTCACATATACCAATATAACCAAATGACATAGATCAATCCGTAGCATTGAAATTATATGCAATGTGATCTATACATGTCTATTTCCAACTGGTCATACTTTATTCTTTAGTGAGATCAATACTTAACACAATGTAACAGAGTGAAATGAACTAAATACTTTATTTCTGATCAGAAAAAATATCCAAATACATAAATACATAGGTATGTCCAAAACCAAACATATAGCAATGAAATACAAAATGATACAAACTCCCACTATATGTGATATCCTCATACAAAATAACACACATATGAGCAGTGTGCTCATGAAAGACCTTAGGTGGTAATCCCTTTGTAAACGGATCCGCTATCATGGAGTTTGTCTCAATGTGCACTATGGATATCTGTCCACTCTGCACTCTCTTCTTCACAACTAGGAACTTAATGTCAATATGTTTTGACCTAGATGAGCTCATGTTGTTGTTAGAATATAACACTGCTGACTTATTGTCACAATATAGTTTGAGTGGTCTTTCAATACTCTCCAGAATGCGCAGCCCAGTGATAAAATTCCGCAGCCATATTCCATGATTGGATGCCTCATGGCATGCTACAAACTCTATTGCCACAGTGGAAGAAGCTATGACTGTCTGCTTGGCACTCCTCCAAGAAATAGCTCCACCAGCCAACAGGTATATGTAGTCTGATGTGGATCTCCTACTATCTTGGCATCCAGCATAATCGGAGTCGGGATAACCTATGATCTCCAACTGATCCGATCTCTTATATGTGAGCATGTGATCTTTTATTCTCTGCAAATACCTCATAACCAGCTTAGCTGCTTTCCAATGATCAATCACAGGGTTACTTAAATATCTGTCTAACATAACAACAATGTACGCAATATCCGGACGCGTACACACATAAGCATACATTAGACTCCCTACAGTTGATGCATAAGGAATCTTCTACATTTCCTTAACTTCAAGGTTATTTTTAGGGCACTGACTGAGACTGAACTTGTCACCCTTAGAGACAGGGGTGCCACTTGGTTTGCTGTCCTGCATGCCAAACCTTTTGAGCATATTATCGATATAGCTCTTTTGTGATAATCAAAGAATACCCCGAGAGCGATCTCGTTGTATCTGGACCCCTAATACAAAAGAGGCGTACCAAGATCTTCAATCTCAAATTTTTTTGATTGAAATCTCTTGGTTTCGTTCAACATGCCTATATCATTTGGGGCAAGCAGTATGTTATCGACATACAAAACCATGAATATATCCTTACTCCCACTGAATTTGTGATACACACAATTATCAACAGCGTTTATCTCAAAACCAAACTAGATAATCACTTGATGAAACTTGTAGTACCAGTGACGGAAAGCTTGCTTGAGTCCATAGATGGACTTTGTCAATTTACAAACCATATTCTTTGGGTCTCCCGACTCAAAGTTTTCTGGTTGCACCATAAAAATTGTTTCATTAATGTCACCATTGCGAAAAGTTGTGTTGACATCTATCTGATGAAACTCAAGGTCAAAATATACAACACGTGTCATGATTGTCCTAAAAGAGTCTTTCGTTGAAACCAGAGAGAAAGTCTATTTAAAGTCTATTTAAAGTCAATCTCTTCTTTTTGGGTAAAGCCTTTAGCTACAAGACAAGCCTTATACCTCTCCACATTACCTTTCGAATCTTTTTTGGTTTGAAATATCTGTTTACAACCAATGGGCTTTGCACCTTTTGGTAATGGGACAAGTTCCCAAACCTCATTGTCTTGCATCGACTCATACTCCTTATTCATGGCATCAATCCACTTTTGAGAGTTGGAACCCTGCATGGCTTGGTGGAAGTTGATTGGATCATCTTCCACCATTCCAATGTCTTCCTCATGTTCCTGGAGAAATACAAAAAAATCATCTGGATTAGCATTTCTCCTTTCTCTAGCGAATCCCCTTAATGGCACTGGTTCTTGAGGTGGTTGAGTTTGTTCCTCAAGAACAATTACCTTATCTTGAATGGGGGGTTGTTCAACATTGTATTGTTGAGGATCTGTATTCGCTTTTTGATCAATGACAGGTATGGAAACCAGCACATTGTTAAAAGCGATAGTGGGAATCGAAACTGATTCCTCCTCAAAGACAATGTCTTTAACCTTATTTCTCCCCCCAAACTCAACATCCTAAAAAAATGTTACAGTTCTTATCTCA
Organism: Dipteronia sinensis; assembly: GCA_033220585.1. Taxonomy (NCBI): domain Eukaryota; kingdom Viridiplantae; phylum Streptophyta; class Magnoliopsida; order Sapindales; family Sapindaceae; genus Dipteronia; species Dipteronia sinensis. The sequence continues at coordinate 7,162,938 of CM065641.1, read as the reverse complement.
AAAATTGACCTAAGTGTGGGATCATAAAACTTATAGCCCTTAGATCGCTCAAAGTAGACAATGAAATAGCTGCTTACAAGTTTGGAGTCCAATTTCTTTTTATGTGGCCTGTAAGGTCTTGCCTCTGCTGGACATCCTCAAATGTGAAAGTGCCTTAGACTAGGCTTTCTGCATGTCCAAAGCTCATAAGGTGTTTTTGCAGCTGCTTTAGTTGGCACTCGGTTCAGAATATAAGCTGTTGTTTTGAGTGCTTCTCCCCAGAGTGACTCTAGTAAGGTGGAATGACAAATCATGCTCTTTACCATATCCTTAAGAGTCCAGTTTTGCCTTTCAGCTACACCATTCATGCTAGGTGATCCTGGCATGGTGTACTGTGGGACGATTCCATATTCCTCTAGGAATTTAGCAAACGGCCTTAGACGTTGTTCACCTGAACCGTCATATCTGCCGTAGTATTCACCACAACGGTCAGACCTGACACTCTTTATTCTTTTGTTGAGTTGGTCATCAACTTCAACTTTAAATGTTTTGAACACGTCCAAAGACTGTGATTTATCATGAATGAGAAATAGGTACACATAGCGTGAGTAATCGTCTATGAGTGATATGAGATACTGTTGGCCATTCCAGGAAGCCGTAGGGAATTGTCCACAGATATCCGTGTGTATCAATTCTAAGATGTCTGTAGTTCTGTTGGCACATAATTTTTTTATTTTGGTCTGTTTTCCCTTAATGCAATCAATACAGACGTCAAAGTATGTAAAGTCAAGGGAATCTAAAATCCCACCAGACACAAGTCGCTCAACTCTAATCTTAGAGATGTGACCTAAGCGTTTGTGTCATAATGTGGCCGAATTTTCTTTACTTAGTTTGTGTTTAGTACCTCGTGATTCCACATGCAAGGTTTCATTATAAGAAACGATTGTATCAAGCAAATATAAGTTGTCATATACACATAGAGAACCAGTTCCAACAACATTTGAATTTATAGATAAATTGAATTGATTGTTCCCAAATGAACAATAATAACCAGACTTGTCCAATAAAGAAACTGAAACCAAATTCTGCCTAACAAACGGTACAACAAAAGTATCCAATAAATCAAAATAATAACCAGTTCCTAATAACAACCTAAAATGCCTTATCGCCTCTACTTTTACTGATTTGACATCGCCCACAAAGATGTGTCTTTCAGCATCACTTGGCTTTCGGTAACTCAGGAAACCCTATATAGAAACACTGATGTAAGTAGTAGCACCAGAATCTAACCACCACGTGTTTCTTGGTATTGAAGCTAAATTTACCCCAGAACAGACCAAAGGAATGTACCTTTCTTTGCACTGCTAAGCGTGATACTTGGTACGGTCCTTCTTCACGTTTTCAGGCTTGTTACAAAAAAAACATCCCTCATTATCTTTCTGTTGTTTCTTTTGAGCTGGACCCTTAGCAGCTTCATTATTCTTCCTCTTTTTGCCCTTATCCTTAGAGGTGCTAGCCAAATGAGCACTTTCGGTCATGTCTTGCTTTAATCTCTCTTCCTCTTGCACACAGAATGAAATGAGCTCATTAAGAGTCTATTTATCCTTTTAACAGTTGTATTGTGCATGAAGTGATATTAATACTAAACGCACGAGCAAGTCAGTCAGACAGCTCGAGCTTCAATGTCTTAAGCTTAGTAGCAATATGAAACATTTCCATAATGTACTCCCTTATGTTCCCCTTGCTTTTGTACTTCGTAGAAATCAAGCTTTGTAAAAGAGTGCTTGTTTCTGCTTTATCGTTTTTCACAAAACGTTTTTCAATTTCCGCTAGGAACACTTTGGCTTTGATTATCTTTTCAGATATCCGTACCCCTAAATGCCTCCGGAATGCCGCGCTTGATGATCATAAGACTCATGAAATTTGAGCGATCTCACTTCTTAAAGTTCTTCCTGTCATCAGGAGAACTTGCATCAGTAAGAGAAGCGGGTTACTCAGTCCGAAGTGCAAGGTCCAAATCCATGCAATCTAGAACAATAAGTACGTTCTCTTTCCAATCCTTAAAGTTGGTCCAAGTAAGCATGTGTATGGAGTTGATATTAGCATATATAGTAAAAACATTAGTTGTAAAGAGAACAAAACAAACAAACAAACATGTTCACGTTAATAACCAAATACAACAATCAACAAATTCAAATAATAGTAAGTCTCATCTCAAGATATCTAGCACAACATTAATATCAAGTCATTGAACAATAATATTAATTGTAAGTGGTACTCTTGTTGTAGTAATCAAACATTAATAATAATTCATATCAAATAATAAATCTATCTTTGGATCGACTTATTAATCACATGTAAAACCTTATAATCGTCACATGTTTACCACCACAAGTGTATATGCAATTCGGCCAAATATTAACCTTCCTTTGGACCGGCTAATACTCGTATGAATTTACACACACACACAAACATCCAACATCCCTCATGAACAATTTACACAAGAGAGGTCACTTTGGCGACATTTTGTTTCAATCAGCCCATTTAAAATGATGGACTACTTTAATTAATCATCAAAGATATACCAAAAAATATTTGAATTTATGCTGATTCTTTAAAAATTTTATTATTATTATTATTATTTAATCAAAATTACATAATGTCCCAAAATTATGTTAAAATTACATAATGGCCCAAAATTTTATTAAAATTACAAAAAGGCCCAAAAGTTTATCAAAATTACACAATGGCCAAAATTTTATCAAAATTACATAATATTCCAATATTTTATCAAAATTACAAAAAGGCCCAAAAATTTATCAAAATTACATCATGGCCTAAAATAATTACATAACAGGCCCTTATATTATATCGAATTCTCTAAAAGTGACTCAAACTAAAATCAAGCTCTGTTAACCCTAGTTCGCCGCTGCTGCTGCTTTGACAACCCATCTGTCACGTGAAGGCAAAGCATGGCGGCGCAACCCTTCGACCCACATCAGTGGATCGCAAGCGACGATCGGCGATCGACGCCCAAACCGATCTAGCGAACGGCAGAGCGACACCGAGAGGTCATTGATCTGACCAGATCGTGGTCGAGTTCGCGATCAACGACCGTTGATCATCATCCTCGCCGTAAAAAAGTACGAGATCTCACCGGAATAGGGGCGTTGACCGAGAAAGATGATGGGTTTGGGTTGAAACCCAACAACCCAATAGCAAACCTAAAACTGGGTTGATCTGATTCCAAAATTCAAACAGATTCCATAATATTTTTTAAGTACATACCCATATTCATACATAAAACTTGCTTGGTATACGCATATACAGTATGATCATAGAATTAAGTTTCTTTCCGGAATCTGCTACTCTCTTATAACTAACATCAAAACACCAAAGCTCAAGCAAATTTCACAAAAGAAGATCAAAACCCTAAAATTTTCAGAAATTTCTTAAAACCTAAAATTCAAATCTCAAATCTCAAAACTTCCTCAAAGTCTCAAGAATCGATCATGGGTGACTCTAATACCACTTGTAATAATTTGATTAATACTGAATCTAACATACATAGGCATATAATTAATCCGAAAGTTTGACCTAAACATATTTCTATATCATGCTTTGATCAAACCCTAAATACATGTTACTAACCCATGTCAATTCAAGAGAAATGGGAGATAAGAGAGAGCGGAAGCGTACCTGAATTAATTGCCAGAGGTTGGTGGACGGGTTGAGATCTTTCAAATTATCACGATCCTTGAGACACTAAAAATAGTGTTCTCTCTTGTTCTGGTGATGGGGGATACAGACAAGCCAAAAAACGTATCGTGTAAATTGTGGACCATAACCCTAAATATAATAATCCGATTATTATATGTTTTGCTATTTCTAATTCGGCACCTCATCAAATTAGAAATAGCACTTTGGTATCTACACATTAACTCCATGACAATTATACTCTTAAACCTTAAAACTTTAAATCTTAATTAGACCACTTTAATTTAGGTTTAACCAAAAATAGCACAACACATTTAATATTTATATGTGTGGCCCCACATGATGGAATTTTCTAACAGGAAGTGGATATAAATAGCACTATTTTGAATTGAATTTTTGGACTTGTTACTAATTTAATAACTTAAGTTTAAATAGCACCAAATTATGTAGCGGATAAAAATATCCATTTTCATTTAAAAAAAACCTCTAAAAAGAAATTTCAATCGTATTAAAACATTAAATAGATAAATTTGAATATTTAATCATTTAACAAAATTTTGATAGAAGATAAACTAGAATCTGAAAGCAATCCCAATAAATCTAAAGATTCTTTTTCGAACGGCAAACTTTATTCCAGTAACGAAAACGGAACAAGCCAACAGACCAACCGAAGCAAGGAAGAGCCCGAATCAAGAACAGTCAAAAAGCCACCTACAAAAACAGAAGAACAAAGCAAGGGAAAAAAGCAAAACGAACAAAGCAGGCCAACAAAAGAACAAATCCAAAGATTTGCCAGCTAAAAAGATAAATCGAGACTTCCAAGACTTATTTAAATATTTTTGAGACTTATTTCGATCATCACAAGACTTATTTTGTTCTTTTCGAAATTTATTTACGTATTTTTTTGAGACTTAGCTTATTTAGATCTCAATTGAGACTTATTTTCATGTCTCAAATGCAAACGCCCAGTAAGTCTCAGATAGACTCAATCCGAGACTCAATCCAAATTACTTTTTTTTTCTTTTTGAATGTCTCATTTTGCAAGTCTCAAGTGTGTAATTCGAGACTTACTGGAGACTTTAATTATTTTTTTTAAAAAAAACAATGAAATTAACCTCTTTTTCTTGCAAATTGGCCGGTTCTTCGAAAGTTTGAAGTGATTGTTTTATCCACTGTCGAAGACAACTTCAACAGAAGACTGTCGTCGCGGTCATCTTTTTTCCATCGTCGTCACAAAGTCTTCTCGCCGATTTGGTTTCTCTCTCTCTCAACTATTTTTCTTAACTTTCAGTCAAAGGAATTAAAAAAAAAAACTCCACACGGATGATGTGGCCCTAATTTGGGGTCATTTTTGAAACATTACAACTCTTAATGTCATTAAAACTCAGATTATTAAAGTGGGCTCAAGCCCACAAAACACTCTCCATTTAGTGCCGTTTAATTTTCAAAACCTTTGATTAAGAGTATTTAGTAATAAAATTTTTAATTAATTAAAATTAAAAATTAAAGTAGAATAATATATGCAATTTGGTTGCAGGTACCGACTTGCCAAACAATAGAACCCGTTTAATAAATCCGAGTTTAAAATTGTGCCCTTGCAAAACCCTATAATCTTTGAGAAACAAGAATTCAAGATTTTGACTTGTAAATTACAGATTAAAACTTAGATTCGACCATAATATATTCAACAGCAATCGAACCTAAATAACTCAAAATAAAATAAAATAATACACAAATGAATTGTTATATGTCTATAGGTCGCGGCCATAACCAGGAGAAGGAGAAGGATAATATTGCAAAACCAGATCTTTAAAAACTTGAATTAAGCCCTTCAAGTCATTGCTCCTTACCTCCAAACAATCCCTTAATAATTCACCATCCACCACCTCTCTTTCCAGTGTTTCCACCACTTCCCTTAATGTCCCCTGCCATTACAATATATCCTTCAATTTATCATTAATCCTTCTATGTAATTCAAACATCACATTACATTCTTCTATATTCTTAATGTCTTCTATTACACTTACATGTCTTGACAATTGTAAATTATACCACCAAACTAATTCCATTTTACTTTATTTCCAAACTAATTTATCATGTTAGTTAATATTAAGGACACGTTTACATATCAGAATTTAAGTTTATGTAAAGAACCCTCCCCTAGAAAGCTAGGGAATTAAGTTTCATTTCCGGATTACTTTTTCAATAATAATTTATTCCCTTTAATTTTCATTCCTAATTAATAAAAACATAATACACATCACCTCTCAGTAGAGATGGTTATGCACCTCCGTTCCACCCCTAGTGGTCAGGGGTTCGAGTCCCACCATATACATTTTATAAATATGTGTGGGGAGTTTTTTCCCGGTTTGTGGGAGCAGTCATCTCTCCGATTGTGAGAGTTGTAGTCCATATGTAACCTCTCCCCGATAGTGGGAGTAGTATTCCGGACCATACTTGTAGAGTCTAGTTAATCTTACCCGGTCCCGACAATAATTGTATTTCAAAAAAAATAATTAATAAAAACATCCTTTAATTGGTAACATTATTAATATTTAATATGGTGTCATGCACGGCATGCATGGATATTTATACAAATATGCGAGGGAATTTTTTTTTTCTTTCTAATTTTTAAATAATTGATATTCAATAACTAACAATTAAGCTATAACTATATTCAAACTATATAGTGACTACGGGGTCGTTTGTTTTTCCACTTAAAATTTAATGGGTCTGAATCATAATTATTAAGTTGTTTTGTTTATTTTTATAAGTGGTCAAACAACTTAAAAATAGCAAAAAACAACTTAAAATAAAAAGTAAGAAATCTTGACTTTTCACTTAATTGCAAATCACTGAATTGCATTAAATACAATCCAAAATCTTTTCTTCCGATACCATCCTCATATATAATATATTTCCAATTTCATTATAATTATATATTGTACATAAATATTTATTTTAATATATTGCTTATTTTAAATGGCTTTAAAAATAAAAAGAACCATAATCACTTATCATATTGGTGTTTAATATCAATACTTCATTATAATACTAGGGTGATGTATTTATATATTAATTTTTTGAGTGTTTTATGTGAGTTTTCATGCTGCCCATTTTATTTTTTGAAAAAAAAAAACCTTTCTTTTCTTAGTAAAAATGAAGTTTATTTGGAATCAAAGAAGAATATCATGATCATTTGTGTTCATATATAATTATTATTTTTAGATTGTTTTTATTCCATATTATATGTATAATTCTTTAACATGGGTATAAATGTAAAATTACTTAGTTTCAGACAATTTTACTTTTAAAAAACAAACGGGTTGACAATACATTCAGATGTGAGGAAAAAAAAACAACATGTTATTCAAGTTCAAATTTCAGTCACTATTCATTCTTCAGAAAAATTCAGGACTGTTAAGTCTTCAACAAAAAAACAAACGACCCCTTAGTAAAAATGAAGTTTATTTGTAATTGAAGAAGAAGATCATGATCATATGTGTTCATATATAATAATTATTTTTGGATTGTTTTAATTTCATATTATATAATTGTTTAACATGGATATAAATATAAAATTACTTAGTTTCAGACAATTTTTACTTAGTTTCAGACAATTTTACTTTTAAAAAACAAACGTGTTGTATATGTGAGGGGAAAAAAAACATGTCATTCAAGTTCAGATTTCAGTCTATATTCAATCTTCAATCTTCAGAAAAATTTAAAACTGTTCAGTTTTCAGACTAAAAAAACAAACAACACCTAAATCAGATTTTATAAAATAAATACCACTCAAAAGAAAAAAAAAATCGTTTAGATAAAAAGAAACGGTGGACAAGAAAAACGTACCGATTTAGTAAACACTTTGAGGAGCCTAACAAAGAGGCGTTTCGAAACGCCACGGACGTTCCCGTAATTTTGGCGAAACCACGTAGCCCTCCCTATCTCTGAGTCGACTCTCATCAACTCACTCAAACACCTCATCAGCTCGTTTAAATCTGAAACGGCGCCGTATAGTTCCCGTTGGTCCCTCCTCTGGTAATTTCTCATGTAGTCCCATCCCAGTGATCCCACCGACCACGCCAACCTGAAGAACCCTAACCCGAGCCCTCTCTCAAGCTTTTGAGAAATCAGCTTGATCCGATTCGAACCCGAAATGTCGCCGCGCTCGGCCCGAAGGTTGGCCACGTTCTCGAGGAGGGAGTGAGAGTGGGAGAGGAGGGTGCGATACTGGTAGAAGGAGGACTGGCTGGGTTGTGGTGCGCTGCTTATGACGAGGATGAGGATCAATAGAGTCGCGCAAGGAGATCTCATCTTTGCCATTGATTTTAAATTGTTATGATGAGGATGAGGATCAATAGAGTCACGCATGACATTACCACTTGCCTGGAAAATTGAAACTAAAATTTTTGGACCCTATATTAATTGTTGATATTATAAACTATTAATCAAAGAATTACAATAATATAAATTAACTAGTGTGCAACCCGTGCAATATATTTAATATATTGCACGGGTTCCTTTAAAAAATATATTTAATACATTATGTAATATTACTTTACATACTAAATATATATCATATTATTATGGTTCAAACCCAATGTATTTTTCAATAATTGAATTACAAAATAAAAAAATTGCTGATGATCTATTATGGGATAGAGATTGATATCTACGGTCTAAAATTAGATTAAAATAAAATTGAAATTCAAATCTAAAATTAAATTAAAATGAAAATAAATATGTATTGAAACTATCTTACGAAAATTTTTATCGAATTTTTTCGTTTTAAAATTAATTGGTCTTTACTGATTCTAATGGATTTTAAGAGATAAATCCAAATCCAAACGATTTTGTTTTGGGTTTTTCAAACTCTGTTCAACTCAACTAATTAATAGTTTTTTTTTTAAAAAAACAAACTATACTCATTAGACATATTAATACTCATCGGCCTTTTCCTGTGAGTTAGTTTGGATTGAATTAGTAGGTTGTGTTTAATTTATTTTTGTATTTTGTTTTTTTAATTATGTTGTGTATAATCTAGTTATTTTTAAACAATGCTTTAGAAAAAGACTCCATTTACTTAGGCTTTTTTTTAGGGATGATGATGCTTATTATATCTAAGATAATAAGTAAAATCAACGACAATATGCAAATTAAGTTGTGATATATCTAATTATATTTATTTTCCTTATGTTGCCACCCTTTTAAGTTCCAACCCTGCAGCTCTTTTAGACTTAGGGGTCGTTTGTTTTTTTCACTTAAGACTTAATGGGTCTGAATTGAACTCATTAAGTTGTTTTGTTTATTTTTTTAAGTGGTCAAACAACTTAAAAATATCAAAAAACAACTTAAAATAAAAAGTAAAAAATCCTGACTTTTAACTTAATTCCAAATCACTGGATTACAATTAAAATATTCTCTTCCAAATCTATCCTCCAAAAAAAGATAGATTTCAAAATTTATATTAATTTAATATGGTATAAAAAATTTTCTTTTAACACATTTCTTATTTTAAACATGTTTTAGAAAAGAGAAGAAAAACTAAATACTTTTCATGATGAAATTTTTCAGAGATTGAACAATTGAATTTCTCTTCTGCCAAATCCCGGTAAAAACTCTTTATTTATTTATTGTTATCTAACTATTCGTATAGTGCTCAATAAAGTTGTCTATCATATTAAGTAGATTGCGTGGCTTGAAAATGTTATAGAATTATTGTATATAAAAATTCAAGAACCTTTTTTTTTTATTTGGTTTCCGGTGCATATGATCCAAGAAACAAAAAAAAAACAAAAAAGGTTTCATGAATTATATTCACTGGAAACGTGGACAAAGTATAAAATTGAACTTGAATTTGAACTTTTTTTTGACAATAAATTTAACTTAAACTTTGTTTACAGAACATGCAAATTTATATTCTTTGTTTAACTTTTTATTTTTTTAAAATTAAACTTTGTTTGCAAAAAAAAATACCATACAAAATGTTATAAAGAATGGTGCATGTTAAATTACATATTTTAATTAGTATGAGTATAAATGTACAACTTACTTATTTTCAGACAGTTTTATTTTTAAAAAACAAACATGTTAACAGCACATTCAGATGTGAGGAAAAAAAAACAAACATATCATTCAGATTCAGATTTCAGTCCCTATTCAGTCTTCAGAAAAATTCAGGACTGTTCAGTGTTCAGACAAAAAAACAAACGACCCCTTATTCTTGACCTTTTAATTGGTTTGGAAGATCAAGAGCCAATATATTGTATTTGTCAATATAATTAAGTTCAGTTAAATAAATATTAATAAATAATAGAGAAAATAATGAACAAATCAAGAATTTAAGGCCTTGTGAGATGAATATAAAATAGGTGGATTATTCGAATGAGTTCAATGTATAAATAGAGTATGACCTTTCATTTTATTTCAATTAAATGGATGGATCTTTAATATTAACATATTAAATAAGTGGATCATTAATTTGAAGGAGTTCAATAAATAAATAAATATATATATATATATATAGAGAGAGAGAGAGAGACCTTTCATTTTACTACAAATTCTATTAGATAGGTGGATCATTAATACTAATATACAATTAAATAGGTGAGTTTTAAAAAAACTAATTAATGTCCAATGATATATATATATATATATAAATAGTGTCTTTTGATTTTGAATTTACTAAATTATTAATTAATTGATTAGTCATTTAATATGTAACTTGTTGGAAAATAAAACAATTGATTTACGACAAGTGCTAAGGCCAACTTTTTGAGCTTGTTGTACCTGGTTTCTGCGTCGAGTAAGGCTTTACATACGTAGTACACTAGATGTTGTAAATTTTCTTCTTCTCTGACTAGAACGGCGCTAACTGCGGTGTTAGACACTGCCAGATACAAATATAGTATTTCCTCAGTGTTTGGCTTCGTACAGTAGTGGGGGTGAGGTCAAATAATCTTTTAGGTCTTGCAAGGCCTTCTTGCATTCATTGTTCCAGTCGAATGCTTTGTTTTTCTTTAGGGTGTTGAAAAAAGGTTGGCATCGCTTGGAGACTTGGAGATAAATATGTTCAAGGTCGCTATCTGACCTGTAAGTTTTTGCACGTCTTTGATGCATTTGGGTGACTCAATTGCTTTAATCGACCGAATTTATTCTGGGTTGGCTTCAATTCCCCTTTGCGTCACCAGATAACCTAGAAATTTGCCAGAGGAAACACCAAAAGAACATTTTGTAGGATTTAGTTTCATACCGTATTTGTCGAGTACGTCGAATGACTGGTTCAGATGCTCTATGTGTTGTCGAGTGACATGGGATTTGACCAGCATATCATTAGTATAGACTTCCATGGTTGATCTGAGCATGTCAGCGAACATTTTGTTGACCAGATGCTGGTATGTCGCACCTGCATTTTTCAAACCAAAAGGCATGAATTTATAACAGAAAATACCTCTTTCGGTGATGAATGCAGTCTTTTCTTGGTCTTTCGGGTGCATTAGGATCTGATTGTAGCCAGAGTAAGCGTCCATGAAGCTGAGTTGTTCATGCCCTGCTGTAGCGTCGACCAACATGTCGATGTGAGGAAGCGGGAACGGGTCCTTGGGGCATGCCTTATTGAGGTCTGTTAAGTCAATACACACTCGCCATTTTCCGTTTTTCTTTCTTACAACTACGACGTTTGCCAACCAGTCAGGATACTTCACTTCTTGACAGACCCGATGTCGATTAATTTTTGGATTTCTTCGTAGATTATTTTATTTCAGCTCCGGTGCGAATTTTCTTCTTTTTTGCATTACTCGTTGGTAATTGGGAACGACCTGCAAATGATGGACGATTACTTCAGGATCGATTCCGACCATATCCGAGTGCGACCAAGCGAAGCTCGTGTAACGCTCTTTGAGGAAGTTGATCAGCTATTCTCACAATTCTTCTGGTAGTCTCGATCCGATTTGTACTTTATGCTCTGGTTCGTTTGGATCTATCGACACTTTATCAAGATTTTCCATTTTTGGTCTGTTTGATGTTGACTGGACATTCATTTTCTGTAGTTGCTATAAATGTTCCTTTCTTTTTTTCATGGCATTCTGGTAGCATTCTCTTGCCGCTCTCTGTTCGCCTTTGATTTCACGAACTGCCCATTTAGTAGGGAATTTGATCATTTGATGATAGGTTGATGGGATTGCCTTGATTTCATGAATCCATGGTCTACCCAAAATTGGGTTATAGGGAGATTGACAGTCGATCACTAGAAAGTTGATGTAGAGGTTCACTCCCTCTGCGTAAACTGGAAGCATAATCTCTCCCAGCGTGCTTTTCTGTTCACCACTGAATCCAGATAAAACTGTCGTTCGACGACTGATTTTGGATTCTTCGACCTGCATTTCTTTAAGCACACAGTTAAATAGAATATTGCAAGAGCTACCATTGTCGATAAGAATTCTCTTAGTTAAGCAATTAGCAGTATATAAAGAAATAACTAGAGCGTAATGGTGAGGAGAAAACAAATATGTTTTGTCAGTCGAGTTAAATGTGACCGTCTCGTCGATCACGGATGGGTGATCTCTGCTTGGTTGAATCTCCGCGTTCGACACCTGTCGAGTATGTCTTTTTAAAGCCGAATAGCTTACGCCGCTGACCTCTAATCCCACTGCTATGTAACTGATCACCCTTTCTTGTTGGGGTGGCGTTGGCGGACCGTCCTCTTGACTAGTCTGTTGTTTTTCTTCACGTCGGGCCACAGTTTGTTTCCCTTTGTCGGTCAGGTACTCCAACAGGTGTCCCCGCTTCAACAACTCAGCCACCTCGAGCTTCAAGGCGTCGCAATCTTTTGGTGGTGCGTTCATCTTCCTTGGCCATTTGACCATTCTCCCCATTTCTTTCATAACTGCTACTAAGTCGACTGGTTCGATGCTTAGGTTATATTCTGGGATTGGGGTACGCGATCGACCAGTTCTTGGAGGATTCTGATCGTACATCCTCTTGTCTTCGTGTCCATTATAGCGGGAGTTGTTGCGTCGATTCCCTGTCGGATAGGGTTCAACCCTTCTGTCGTTTGATCGTCGATCAACTCTGTCGTTGCGCCTGTTGTAATTTTTTGTCTTGGCGACGTAGTTCGCTTCATCTTCCTCCCATTTGATTTGTGCCCATGCTTTTGCCAGCATGTCTTCCATCGTCTTGCATGGATATTTGGTAAGCTCGTTGTAGAGGTCTGAGTCGAACCTGTAATCCATTCTTGAAGGGCCAAAATTGCTGTTGACCGGTTGCAGTTCGAGATTTGAACATTTTCCCTGTTGAACCGTCAGACATAAGCTCTTAATTTTCTCTGCTTCTCTGTGCAATCGTGTATAGGTCGTCCGACTGCTTTTCCAATTTTCTACTGCTTGCAAATTGCTTCACAAAGGTATCTGTAAGCTACGCAAAAGAAGAAATTGAGTTATTAGGTAAGTTGGTATACCATTGCAAGGCTGGACCACCTAGACTGGATCTGAATGCCTTGCACATGCCTTGCACATGCATGCTTCCCTAAGGTCGTGCGGAATTTCCGCAGTGAATATGCGCTGCCTATATTGCGCTATGTGGTCGTCTGGATTTGTAGTCCCCTCAAATTGTTTCATGTTAGGGAATTTGAACTTCTGGGCATCTCCACAAGCGCGATAGCGTCGACAAACAGCGAATCTGCAAAGCTATTTGCCGTGCTCTTCTTGATAAGAGATGGCACTCCTGGGATCCTGTGGATGAGGGCCTCCATATCTACAAACCTGCGAGAGAGCTTAGGGTCAGCAAATAAATGTAAACCAGTGTCTACTGGTTACCAAATTCGGTGTCGACTGTAGCGACACCGGGGTTTTCAATATATTCTCCTAACGATGATCGATAACTGGGATAGACGCTGGTGGCACTCCTTGTTGGGTTTGTGGGTCAGGTTGGTTCGCTTCAGCGTGTGCAGTTTGTGTTACATTATGACTTGAGCCTTGATTGGTGTTTGTTTCCAAAGGTGAGGGGTCTACTTCAATTGAAGGGGTTGTTCCGTCCACTTTTTGCTCGCTGTTGAGCACTGGGATTGGTGGCGCTGGATCTACGTTGTTGTGTGCCCCATCAATAATGGCTCACAATTCAGCATTGCGAGTTTGAACCGCAACATTCTCTGCCTCCAATACTCGTTGTTGTTCGGCGTTCGCAATCATCTGGGCGGTCAGTGTTGTGATCTGTTCTTCGACGGTAGGGATGTTTCCATCTCCAGACATATTGGGAGGGTCTCGTGTGACTCAACTGATTTGATTGTCAAGCTGTAATGGGCCCCACGATGGGTGCCAAACTGTAGGTGGTCGTTTTACAGTTAGTGGGTTGGATCGGATTCAAGTAAGCCCACACAGCCTGCTGGTTTCAGTCAAATTTGTTGACTCGTCTTCTCCAATGAATTGCCTGCAAAAAAGATGAAAATAGCACAAAAACAGAAAGGAAAATAATGATGACGGTAGTACGAATTTTGGCCTTAGTTTTGCTTGGGCTGAGCGTGAAAGTAGAAGAAAGACTGAAATTTAAGCCAAGTTATAATTCTGGTGATCGGAAAAGTGATTTTGGCAGAGTTTCGGCTAGCTAACAGCGTTGAGTGTGGAAAAATCTAATAATCTCTTCGTTGGGGAACCTCTTCTTTATAGGCGTAGGGAAATCGTTTCCACGTAGTTTGTTGGGAGCGAATCCCTTAAATCCAGACCGGAGTTCTCGAGATCACGATCTCATCCATTCGAATACGATATCGATATTGTATTTGTTACAGACCAAGTCAAACTGTCTAGTAACACAACATGGGTCGAACTGAATTAGTTGGCCTTAATCCAGGGCAAAAAAGGTTATTATTGGGCCTCAGATATCGGGCCCTAAAACCCTTTTTTGGCTACCACAGTAAATATACACCACATGCCACATATTATCAATTTATCATTTTCCTTAGTTTTTTTTATTAAATACTATAAATTAACAAATTCTAAAATAATTGAAATTAAAACAAATAAAAAACATGGGAGGTATGAATTCTTCGGGATTTTAAACCACACCTCCTTCGGTTTAATTTAATTTAATTTAATTTACTTTTTATAATTTATTTTTAGATTAGACTTTTTATTAGATATAATGGTTTCAATCTTTTTAAATTTTAAAACAATTATGTAATGTATTAATTTTTTTTAATAATTACTTTTTAAGTTTTTAATTAATAAATAGTTAATATATTGATACAATTATATTATAAGTTTGTAAAAATGCTTTATATTGTGATATGGTCAAACTAAATCAATTTAGATTTGTCACTTAAAATTTTGACTTCAACATCTCAACCACCAATGTGCTCTTAATCTAATGGTTGAAATTTGAATGCATTTATAATAGTTGGATGAAGAACACATGAGTAATTGAGATGTTGAAGTCAACATTTTAAATTACAAATTTAATAAGTTGATCTAGCTTGATCTATTGTAATAATATAACAGGTGGCTCTATTACCAAAAAAAAAAAAAAACACTACTTTCCACACCATTTTCTCTTTACACCCATCACTAAATTTTAAAATTTTAAAATTAACTTTCTTTACCCTCCAAAATACCTCAAACAACCTTATATATTGTTAATAAAATGAGATTGTCTTGTCATTTTTCCTCTCTCTCTACACCTATCCATTTTGTTTCGTACCAAATAAAAACCTAAAATAATCAAACAAACCTAATGGATTGGTTTGAAGAACTTAACCAACCATTTCAATAAATAAATAAATATATATAAAGGGAATAGGGGGAAATAGCATCAAATGGGTTTGGTTTTGTAGGAATATGACCGAGTTATTAATTTTATGTTTTTTAGCACCAAAGTATGTGATGAGACTAAAATTCCCTTACTTATTCTTTTATTTTTATTTTTACTTTTTAAATTTCTCTCTATTTCTTCCTCTCTCCTATGTTTTTTTTTCCAAAGACCTCCATTGATCCATCAATGGAAGTCGAACAGACTTCAAATGGAGGTCGAAAAGACCTTTATTGGAGGTTGTCGAAACGGTCGACTCCATTAGAGGTCGTTGAAACGACCTCCGTTAAAAAGATTCCGGAAATAAGTCTCAAGTAGAGCACCCGAGACTTATTGCATATTTTTTTGGGGAAATAAGTCTCGAGTGCCCTACCCTAGACTTATAACCGAGACTTATTGTCAAGACTTATTTTCAGAATTTTTTTAAACAGAGGTCGTTTCGACGATATCTAATGGAGTCAACTGTTTCGACTACCTCCATTAGAAGTCATTTTGACCTTTATTAGAGGTTTGTTCAACCTCCATTGATGGATCAATGGAGGTCTTTGAAAAAAAATAAAGGAGAGAGAGAGAGAGAGAAATTAAAAAGTAAAAAAGAAAAGTAAAAGATTAGGGTGCTATTAGGGGTAATTTTGGTAGATTCTATTAATTAGTGTTATTTCTATAAAACTTACTAAGTAAGTGACGTGACTTTTCTACCAATGACTTTGGAAAGAGTGCCATAAAAAAAAGAACCATATATATATATATATATATATATATATATCAATAATTGAATGGAAGTAAAATTTAAGTAATAATGTTAAAAACCAATGTAAGAGAGAATATTTGAGAGAACAAATTTTTTTTTTTCAATAAATTGATGATGTATTTCCCTTTTTCTGAATAATTCTTAATCTATTAAATTGGTAATCCTTTAAAAATATTTCCATTACATAGAAAACTAGAAGTGAAAATTTTTCAACCCAAGAAGAGGCAGAGAGACATGTTCCCATATATGACAGTATATTCTCCGGTCACTTCTATCATAGTTCCAAATGATTTTATTGGTGCAAAGAGGAACTTTATTCTTATAATCACATAGTTAAGGTACTTTTAACTTTTTAAGTAATTTTGTTGGAGGACATGGATTTAAACGGCACCGATTTGAATTAAATTTTTGGACTTATACTGACTTAAATACTAACTTAATAACTTAAGTTTAAATAGCAACCAAGTATATAACGATAAAAATATACCTTTGTATTTTTTAAATAAAACTCTAAAAAGAAATTTTAATCGTATTAAAACATTTAATAGATAAAATTGAATATTTAATTTTTTAAGAAAAAATATTTAATCATTTAACAAAATTTGGACAGAAGATAAACTAGAATCCGAAAGCAATCCCAATAAAGGTAAAGATGTTTTTTTAAAAAAAACGGTAAACTTTATTCTATTCTTGTGATGAAACAAGAACAGCAAAAAGCCACCCGCAAAAACAAAAGAACAAAGCAAGGGATAAAGTAAAAAGAACAAAGCAGGCCAATAAGGGTGCATTTGGTCCGTAGACGAGACGGGATAGAATAGGACAGTTGTTCCGTATTGTGTTTAGTATATCTAGAATAAAATAGTGGACAATATTGTTATACGTTTGGTAAGGTTGGGAATAGGATATGACAAGAGGTTCAAATGACCAGAGTGCCCTTCTTATCCTGTCTAATGTTTGTTACCACATAATAGTGACATATGGGACATGACAAGACAATATTAATTTGATTTTATTAAATAGATATTTTTATATATAAAAACAATTTCAAAATTCAATTACAATAATATTTGTATACTACTCTCATTTTTTCTTCATTTGAAATCTTTATTTTATAATATTAAATTATTGTATACATTGTTTAATTTTCAATAATTATGTACATGATTCTCACCAATTAATTTTCAATATTTATACCTATGAATTATTTTTGAAAAGCATAATTTATAATTATTACATTGTCTTTTATCCAGGTTAACATGTTAATTTAATTATTTAATTTTTTTTTCAAATAATACGTAATTATTACAATATTACATTATTGTATCATACATTGTTTCTTTTATTTATGCTATTGGAACAAAAATCTGATCAATATTATTATGTTGTGGTAGTGTTTAATCATCATATATATGGCTACCATCTTTTTGTAGTTACAATTGTATAAAAGCTTGTGCCGTTGATTTTATATATTATTCTTTTTCACATAAATGAAGTTTAAGGATTGAACATATGTAGTTCAAGTAATATTTCTCAAACCAGGTTTTTCAAATTTGAATCATCTTTTATTTTTGTATAATAGTAAATTATTAATACTACTTAATAACATATGATCCAACAAAAAAATTAGCGTAATATAAATGTTCACGAACATAATAACATATAATCCATGACACAAATATGTTCACAATTCTAACAAAATATTAGTTTCAAACATGTTCACAAAATCAAATATAAAAGTGTTCACTCATCTAGAATTGCCTTCACGAAATCTGGCTTGTACGAGTCAAAGATTTGTCCAGCTAAAAAGATAAAGCAAGCTGCCCTAGAATGATTAATCCAGATAATCAATCTTTCTCCTCTCCTCTCCCTCATTCTCGGCAATATTGAAGTAGCGCCGCTCATACATACCCCGATTATGTAACTGGTGTACGGGTCTTGCCTCCTCTCGATCTTGTCGTTGTTGTTGCAATCGGATTCATTTCCGTCGCTGTAGTTTGTTTCAAGTTCCTCCCTCAATTTTTTTAACGGTCAACAACGCAACTTTTAATAAATTTTTTTTAAAAAAAACTAAGAAATCGAGACTTTCTAGACTTATTTAGATCTTTCCAAGATTTATTTTGTTCTTTCCGAGATTTGTTTTTGTCTATTGGAAACTTATTAACGTATTTGGATGTGGTAAGTAGTTTTTTGGTTGGCATTAGAGTCACCCAAACATATTAGATTGAGAATATTTACATTTTAAAAAAAATTATTTTAATATTGTTATTTAAGGAAAACATTGGAATAAAAAAAACACTAATTTTGGAGTGCATACACCTTTTTATCTTTTTAGAAGGGTGCAAATACACTAGTCTTCAAACTTTAGAACTCTCTCGTGCATATTTCTCCAATTTTACCATGGGTTTTTTGCAAACCCTATAATATTTGAGAAACAAGAATTCAAGATTTTGATTTGAAAATTACAAGTTAAAACTTAGATTCGGCCATAATTCATACAACAACAATCGAGCCTAAATAACTCAAAATAAAATAAGATAATACACAAATGAAATGTTATATGTCTATACTCTATAGGTCGCGGCCAAAATCAGGAGAAGGAGAAGGATAATATTGTAAAACCAAATCTTTAAAAACTTGAATTAATCCCTTCAAGTCATTGCTCGCTACCTCCAAACAATCCCTTAATAATCCGCCGTCCACCACCTCTCTTTCCACTGTTTCCACCACTTCCCTTAATGCCCCCTGCCATTACAATCCTTCAATTTATCAATTCATCTAATTCAAGCATCTCGTTACATTCTTCAAAATTCAGACCCATTAAGTTTTAAGTGAAAAAAACAAATGACTCCAAGTTTCATTTCCTGATTACCTTTCCAATAATAATTGATTTTCCGAAATCAGATAATACTAATTAGTGTAATATTTCAACAACAAAAAATTTCCGATTTTATAATGTCAATGCCCACTTGAAAGAAAACAAATTGGTTACATAAAAAGAAATGATGGACAAGAAATACGTACCGATTGAGCAAATACTTTGGGGAGCGTAACAAAGAGGCGTTTCGAAACGCCAAGGACGTCCCCGTAATCTTGGTGAACCAACGTAGCCATCCCTTTCTCCGAGTCGACTCTCATCAACTCGCTCAAAAACCTCATCAGCTCGTACAAATTTGAAACGGCGCCGTATAGTTCGAGTCCTCTCTCAAGCTTTTGAGAAATCAGCTTGACCCGGTTCGAACCCGAAATGTCGCCGCGCTCGGCCCGCAGGTGGGCCACGCGATTGAGGAGAGAGGGAGAGAGGGAGAGGAGGGTGCTATATTGTAAGACATTGCTCCCTACCTCCAAACATTCCAGTATTTCCACCACTTCCCTTAATGCCCCCTGCTATTACAATATATCCTTCAATTTATCATCAATCCTTCTATGTAATTCAAGCATCACAGTACATTCTTCAAAATTCTTAATGTCTTCTATTACACTTACATGTTTTGAAAATTGTAAATTATACCACCAAACTAATTCCATTTTACTTTATTTCTATACTAATTTATCATTTAGTTAATATTAATGATATGTTTACTATCAGGGAATATTAAATTACTTTTCCAATAATAATTGATTTTTTACGAAATCAAATAATACTAATTAGCTTAATATTTCAACAACCAAAAAAATCCGATTTTATAATGTCAATGCCCACTTGAAAGAAAAAAAAAATTGGTTAGATAAAAAGAAACGGTGGACAAGAAAAACGTACCGATTGAGTAAATACTTTGGGGAGCCTAACAAAGAGGCATTTCGAAACGCCAAGGACGTTCCCGTAATCTTGGCGAACCCACGTAGCCCTCCCTTTCTCCAAGTCGACTCTCATCAACTCGCTCAAAATCCTCATCAGCTCGTATATATTTGAAACGGCGCCATATAGTTCGAGCCCTTCCTCAAGCTTTTGAGAAATCAGCTTGACCCGGTTCGAACCCGAAATGTCGCCGCGCTCGGCCAGAAGGTTGGCCACGCGCTTGAGGAGAGAGGGAGAGAGGGAGAGGAGGGTGCGATACGGGTTGAAGGACTGGCTCGGTTGTGGTGCGCTGCTTAGGACGATGATGACGATCAACAGAGTCGCGCCAGGAGGTCTCATCTTTGCCATTGATAGATTTTAAATAGTTATGATCGTACGGTCGATTCTTTTTTCAGTTTTTTTGGAAGAAATAGATCTCCATTGTGTTTTTCTTAACGGAGAGGAAAGGAACTGGTGACTGCTGACGTGGAGGGTTCAACTTATTCAAGAGCTTATATCTGCTTTTGGAGTACAAATATCACCGTCTTCAAACTTTTAGATCTCTCTTATGCAGATTTCGCCGATTTTCTCCTGGGTTTATTGCGAATTTGCGACATGCATATTTGTTTCCAATTTTCTAGCTTTATTATCGATGTAACTTGCTTAGGAGTTAAGCCAAGCATAAAGGGCTGCTGCCAAATCCAAATAATTATATTCTTATCCCTTTAAAATTGTACGAACATATATAAGGGCATGTTTGGCACACCGTTTAGTATTCAATTGAATTGAACTGTATTGTATAAGACTATACAGTATTACATTTTTTAGTATTGGATAGTATTGGAGAGCACTAAATTGGTTAATATATATATATATATATATATATAATTAAACATTTATACATATATTTAAATATTAACTGAAAATAAAATTATAAATTAAATTTTAAAAACAAATGTTAAAAAAATTAGTGGAACAACTTTTAGTTTTTTTTTTCCGTAAAGAAGTTAAATTTAATTGAAAAAATAAATTAAAATAAATTGTCAATAGGACCCACACTAATCATTTTTGGACGAAATTAAATTTAATTAAAAAATAAAGGAAAATTAGTGGGATCCGTAACTTCAGCTTTTTGACTGAAAAAAAAAGTAAATACAAGAAGATAAATTTCCTTGAAAGCGTGAGTTGGGTTGCGTGACACAAAGCCCAAGTGGCTAAGTCCGGCTGTGGCAGGTACTTATGTACTGGACTATTTAGTACAGTATGGGCCGGATATAACAATACACCGGATTAAGCAATCCGGTTTTAATTTTTTTACCAAACATTAGACAGTTTAGTCCATTTGTTCTGTCCAAATGTCCAATTAGGTGTACAAAATAGGCCCTTAAAAGTAGTAAATTTTTAAAATTCCAATATTACCTTTAATTCAAATTATAAAAATAATTTCAAATACATCTCATATATCATAATAGTACAATATTTAATATTTTGAGTATTTAAAAAAAATATATATACATCAATAGTAAAAAAAAATGTAATAATTTTTCTTATAATATAAAATATTTAATACTTAAAACAGAATAGTGAGTATTTAAAATTAAAAATATTAGGTAACTAAATTAAAATAAAAATAGATTAAAAATAATTAAAATAAAATAATGAAAGTTCAAAAAAGAAAGGAAAAAAACAAAAAGAAAGAAAGAATGATTTGAGGTTGAAGGTTGCTGCCTAGATTAGGTCGAAATACTACAATCTATTCATTTCTTGTTTTTAAAAAAAAATAGAAAGAATTTTTGTTTTCGTGTTTTTATTTTATTTATTTTAAAATTTATAATATTATCATAGAAATTAAAAGGGAGGGCATATTTGATAACATTGGGGTAGACATAATGCCGGTTTCGGTATGATCCGACTGCCGGTTCTGGTCTGATCCGGCTTCCGGTTCGGAATCGACAGTTCTGGTACGGTTCCTCGGTTTTGGTCCAGTTCGGCCGGTTCAATTCTTTTCTTTTTAGTTTTTAATTCTTATATCATACACTCATAACTTACCACTCACTACTCACCAAGCCACCAGTCACCAACCTTTTCAAACACATTTGATCTTCCAGAATCCAGGTTCACCTCACATTCACTCATCACTCAACACTCACCAGATTCACACATCTCTCTCTCTCTCTCTCTCTCTCTCTCTCTCTCTCTTCAAGATTCAGATCTTACACACAAAAAGCACAAATTATCGAAGAAGAATAAATTGCCCAGATCGAAGAGAGAGACACCGTCTGTTGATCGTCGGCGACATGATGAAGAAGAGATCAAAGAGAGAGAGAGAGAGAGAGAGAGAGAGAGAGAGAGAGAGAGAGAGAGAGAGATCAGATGAAGATGGTTGACTTTGATGATGATATTATATGATATGATGATATGATATTACTTGGAGAAACCCAAAATTTGGGTTTTTCCAAAAAGCTTTTTTTAAGCTTTTTTAAAACATATGAATTGTCTCAACTACCCTATATAAATTTTAGATATTCCATAATAACTATGTCATTATAAATACATTGTCAACACATTTTTTTGTAATTCACTCAACTAAAAGCTATTTCTAAAAATAAATTGTCAACACTGTTTTTTTAATTTACACAACCAATAGCTTTTTTTTGTTAGAAACTCTACTCATTAGAAGCTCTACTATAAAAAATATACTCTAGAAGCTTTACTTGAAAAGTCATACCAAACACACCCTTAGAGAGAGAGAGAGGCTACTCGGTTAGGATGTTAGGTTTTAATGAATTTTATTTTAAGTTTTTTTTTTTAATAATATATATATATAATAATTTGGTAAGGGAACCGCCGGTTCCAAAACCGGAACCGAACCGGCGATTACGTTCCGATTCTGAGAGCTGAGGAACCGAAACCGTCCTGATTCCGGTTCCGGTTAGGTTCTTGGCCTTACAAATCCAGTTCGGTTCCACCGTTGGAACCGAATCAACGTCATGTCTATATTGAGGTACGCTTACAAGTTCTAACATTTTAAGAACATTTAATGAGATTCATGTACAAAAAGCGGTTTATATACAATTTTTCAGGAGTGTAAATATTAAATATTGCCACTCATCCGACCTACTCTTGTTCGGTTGTTTCCCAAGCCTATTTAATACCATACCACTCTATTTTCAACATAAAAATTAAAAATTAAAGTAAATAATATATGCAATTCGGTTGTAGGGATCAACTTGTCAAACAACAGAACCCACTAGATGAATTGGAGTTTGAAATTAGGTCCTTGCTGAACTAATCTTTTAAAAAAACAAATCATAACCCTAAACAGAATTCAAGATTTCGATTTGTAAATTACAAGTTACAAGATTCGACCATAATTGATAATTCATTCAACAGCAATCGAACCTAAATAACTCAAAATAAAATAAAATAATACACAAATGAATTGTTATATGTCTTTACTCTATAGGTCGCTGCCATAATCAGGAGAAGGAGAAGGATAATATTGTAAAACCAAATCTTTAAAAACTTGAATTAATCCCTTCAAGTCATTGCTCGCTACCTCCAAACAATCCCTTAATAATCCACCATCCACCACCTCTCTTTCCACTGTTTCCACCACTTCCCTTAATGCCCCCAATATATCCTTCAATTTATCATTAATCCTTCTATGTAATTCAAACATCACATTACATTCTTCTAAATTCTTAATGTCTTCTATTATTACACTTACATGTCTTGAAAATTGTAAATTATACCACCAAACTAATTCCATTTTAATTTATTTCCAAGCTAATTTACCATTTTAGTTAATATTAATGACATGTTTACATATCAGAATTTAAGTTTATGTAACGAACCCTCCCCTAGATAGCTAGGGAATTAAGTTTCATTCCCGGATTACCTTTTCAATAATAATTTATTCCCTTTAATTTTCATTCATAATTAATAAAAATATTATACACATCACCTCTTTGTTCACCTCTCTTCCACACCTAGTGGTCAGGGGTTCGAATCTCACCATGTATATTTTACAAGCATATGTGGGGAGTTTTCTCCCAGTTTGTGGGAGCAGTCATCTCTCCGGTTGTGAGAGTTGTAATCCATATGTAACCTCTCCCCGATAGTAGGAGTAGTATTCCGGATCGTGCTTCGGTGCTTATAGAGTCTAATTAATCTCACCAGATCCCGGCAGTAGTTGTATTTCAAAAAAAATAAACATCCTTTAATTTGGTAACATTATTAATGTGTCATGCAGTCATGCCACAATCTAATTTATAGGAGTCACCTACTGTACGGACCTGCATAGTTACTGCCTGCATGGATATTTATACAAATATGCGAGGGAATTGTCTTTTTTTTCTTTCTAATTTTAAAATAATTGATATTCAATAACTAACAATCAACCTATAACTATATTCAACCTATCTAGTGACTAAATCTGATTTTAAAAAATAAATACCACTCAAAAGAAAAACAATCGTTTAGATAAAAAGAAACGGCGGACGACAAGAAAAACGTACCGATTGAGTAAACACTTTGAGGAGCCTAGCAAAGAGGCATTTCGAAACGCCAAGGACATTCCCGTAATTTTGACGAAACCACGTAGCTCTCTCTATCTCCGAGTCGACTCTCATCACCTCGCTCAAACACCTCATCTCGTTTAAATCTGAAACGGCGCCGTATAGTTCCCGTTGGTTCCTCCTCTCGTAATTTCTCATGTAGTCCCATCCCAGTGATCCCACCGACCACGCCAACCCGAAGAACCCTAACCCGAGCCCTCTCTTAAGCTTTTGAGAAATCAGCTTGACCCGGTTCGAACCCGAAATGTCGCCGCGCTCGGCCCGAAGGTTGGCCACGCGCTGGAGGAGGGAGTGAGAGAGGGAGAGGAGGGTGCGATACTGGTTGAAGGAGGACTGGCTGGGTTGCGGTGCGCTGTTGATGACGAGGATGAGGTCAATAGAGTCGCGCAAGGAGGTCTCATCGTTGCATTGATTGATTTTAAATTGTTAGGATCGTACGGTCGATTCTTTTTTTCTGTTTTTGGAAGAAATATATGGCCATTGTGTTTTTCTTAATCGAGAAGAAAGGAACCGGTGAATGCTAACGTGGAGGGTTCAACTTATTTAAGATCCTCTTCGTTGTAGATATGTATTTTTGACTTTCTAAATAATAGTCTCACATTAGTAATACATTAGTATTTATACTCATTATAATCCACTATAAAAAAAAATTAAAGAAATGCATATTTACATCTTCAATATAATTATCTAAAATCAAATTTGCATTCATTTTATGACCAATCAAAATACATAAAACAATGGGCAATATTTATAAATAGGCATAAAATTAAGGAGAAATTCAAAATTATTGCTTTTCAATAAGTTTTCTTTTTTTATCTAAGAGAAATGTTTCTCGGACAAGTTTGCCCTTAATGCATATCTAATGTGGGCCATGTGGCACTCAATCATCAGTGATTGTTTTTGAAATTTGAAATCAATAACGATATACAAAATCTAAAAATTAAAAGAAATTAGAAACCATTTTGACATGTAAACTTTGAAAAAGATAGTGGTTTTGAGAAATTGGTTTTTAGAGAGAGAACACAGTGTGGACTGAGAAAGAAGACCGGAGACGGGATTTGTTTGTCGCCGACGAACTGTTCATCAACAAAGAGTTTTCGTTGTGGAGATAGAAAGACTATGTGGGTACGTGCCTTATTCGATTAAAGATAGTTGAACTTTAGGTTATATTTTTGTGAACAATGTCTGTGTTTTGTATGATTGAATTCTTAGATTAAACTTCAAATTACCTAGAATGATTACATGCTAAATTGACTTTACAATCGAGTGTGTAAACCCTAGTACAAGTCATCGTGTTTGTTATACAGCGTGTAAACACTTGTATGTTTGGTAGTAGATGACTTGTTATGTTATAGAAGTCTAGATATATATTGTATAGTTTGGTACTAGAAATTTTTATTTTCATTCTACAGCGTGCAATGTAAAGTTTTTGGGTTTGATTTCTGTGAATTTGTAAATGACCCAGAATGGTTACACGCTAAAATGGGAATACAATCGAGTGTGTAATCCCTTGTACAATCCAGCGTGTAACGATGGTTAATCCAGCGTGTAACGAGAATTTCGGCTCGGCTCGACTCGACGGAGAGCCATTACATGACGAATTTTAGCTCGACTCGGCGGAGAGTCATTACATGGAGAATTTCGTCTCGACTTGACGGAGAGCCATTATATAGAGAATTTCAGCTCGACTCGACGGAGAGCCATTACATGGCCAATTTCAGCTTGACTCGACGGAGAGCCAGTACATGACAAATTTTGTCTCAACTCGACAAAGAGCCATAAAATAGAGAATTTCGGCTCGACTTGGAGGAAGGAATGTGGCTCGACGGAGAGCCTTATCTCTATGTAGAGTGGCTCGATATAGAGCTTTAGATCGACTCGACATCTTTATTTCTTGTGGCTAGAATTTAGTATCCATGATAAATCAGTTTCACTTCAATGAATGATTAAATAAAAGAAGGATAACAAACCAGTCTTACAAAATGATAATAATATGAGTGTAATATATATTATGTCGTGCCAATCAAGCGGTTGTGACTAAAAAGTCTTTTTAGACAATTGTTTTATAAACACAAATAGGACAGTAGATTCAATCGTTCCAAACTAAAAGCATGCAATTTAACTTGGAGCACTAAAACTTGATTGTTTATGAAACTAAAAACATGTATTCTGACTTGGAGCGTGTTGATCAGTTCAAAATTAAAAGCAAGGTGGTTCGACACAAAATCAACCAACGAAATGAATCTGTATAGTGACATAGCTCAATATAGATCGTTATTTGTAGCTTGTTGTAGCGCTTTTATTCTTAGCTCCGTAGAGCGCTTTTTGTTCGTCTAGCAATGGAGATTGTTAATGTGAATCAAAAATAATATTCCTTAATTTTTTTTCTTTGCGGTCGGCGTCTGGTGCTTAGATCATCTCAATTTTTTTTTGATCGAATGTCGCAATTCGTTCGTCAAAGAGGATGTTTGTGCCATTTCGCTTGGCGTCTGATTCTGCAGATATGTTAGTTTTGCCAAAGTAATTAACAGGGCCCCACGGCAAGCACTAAACTGTAGACCCCAAAAATCTACAGTTGAATTTGGTATAGCAGAAGGCACTGACAATCCTGCAAAACAACAAAAAGAACACAGCTAGGGGTGGTGTCATTCGAATGGCCTTATGTTCGATTGGTCTAAGCATAGGGTAAACAAGACAAGACCATCGTTGAATGAATTTAATATGATGTGGAAATCATGTGTTAGCGAGTGGTCTTGTAGAATGTGGGAGTTGGTCGAACGGATGCTTACTTGGAAGATATGGCAATTCTGAAATTATATGTTGAATGCAACATATCGACTTTTATGAGAAAGTGGAAAATGAATTCAAATACCAAAATGTCAGTGCTTTGGGTTGAGTACGTGAGTACGTGAGTGGAAAAAAATCTCTTTCGAATGGAGGGGGAACCCCCTATTTATAGCTAGAGAGAGTCATTCAGTTGAAAGTCTGCTTTATGTGATCCCCAAAATCTTAGGCCTAAGATCATGGGATATCTCGAGAATCTTGGGAAATCTAAATCAGTTGTGACTAAATCATGTGAGTTGTGATGAGACACTAATTTTGTCTAATCTCAGACTTGGTCAAGGCTTATCCTATCAGATGATGTAATCGGTGTTGGGATGACTTATATTTTGGGTCTTAGTATATATGCTATTTTTGGCTAAAACAAATACTACTCCTGCTAATCAACTTAAAAAAAAGTGGATTAAAACAAACTCAAATGATGTAATATTTGTTATTATAATTTGTTGCAAAAAACTGTGTTGTCTGATACCACTAGCTGTCTAGTTGCGCAAAAAACTACTATCGGCTAGTTGTGCATATAATTGTAAACACCAAGAACTTCAAAGTCAAACAAAATCATAACCAAACAAGCATACAAAAATATCACATGAAAATAAATAACACTAGTTAAACTCTGAATAATAATCCCACTGTTATTACCAATAACTAGTGTATTAACCCATGCGATGCACGAATTTTGTGAAAAATATTTTATTGTGCCGTATAGTTAGAAAATCGATAAAAGACTTCGCTACTATGCACGAACTCATATATAGCGAAAAAATGTGAAATACATGTGTTTGTTATTTGCTTGTTTGCTATACCAATTATATTAAAAATAAATACTGAAAAGGACCGAAAAGACTAAAAAAAATAATATTTTAAAATATTTATGTTTTCTTTTTTGCAACTGAAGTTTTTCCTTAAAATAATACAATCAACACTTGGTTGGACAAAACTAAATTACTAACATTAAATTTGAAAGGAAACAAAGTAAGCTATAACATTTTATATAAATTAACTGGAACCGTGGATAAAAAATATTAATGGTACATTGAAATTATAGAATTGATAATCAACAAATTAAAAGTAATAATTATGATCAATTCATCTTATGTTCTTTGTACTGTTGTGTTGAAAAAAAAAATTCTTAGATCTAATTATCGTCCATCTATATTGATTTATTATTACTTTCTTTACTCTTCAAAAGTCAAAACTCTTGCCAACAAAAAAAATGAGTTTAACATAAGGTAATTAACAAAATAGTAAATATGAAAAACCAACTAAACACACATGCAAAAAAGGGACGAATGAGGAAATTACCTGTACTACAAACTAAAAACCGGTAAAATCTTGTCATGAGTCCTGCAATACAAGTCATATTATCATGAGAGAAATGGCAAAAAGACACAAATCTAAGATACTTCACTTTCAAGATATAAGAAGAAAAAATATCTAATAGCTATTTCACTCTAAACCTCGTAAATTGAATATGAAAAAAAAATGTTAAATGAAGAAGAAAAAGTATAAAATGATATACATATATGTGAGGGATATATGCAGAAAAATATAAATATGAAAGCAAGCATATTGAAAAAATAAAATTAAGAACACATGGGTTTGATTTAATTTTCATTTATAAATATGAAATGAATAACCGAGAGAGATGTGGAGAAATATGAAATGGGCTAGAGTAAATACAGGGAATGCAAAAAGGTTATGGTGGTATCAAAACACATACATCACATTAAAATTAATCTTATTTATTACACCTTAAAAAATGGAAATGTTATATTGAAATTAATCAAAACACATAAATAACATCAATATTAATCTTATTCAATTCATCTTAAAAAATAAAAAAGTTACATTGAAATAAATTTTATTAAATATGAGCATTTTCATCTTAATAAAATGAAAATTAATATGATTAATTAATTAATAAATACTAATGTCTTTTGAAATTTCATGGTAAATTTAATTAATAAATATAAATGTCTTTAGAAATTACCTAGTAAATTAATTAATTCATATATATTATAATATGATAAATTAATTATTTAATGTCAAAAAATTAAATTAATTAATTAATAAATAATAATATCTTTTTAAATTTCCTAGTAAATTTAATTAATAAATATTAATATCTTTTGAAATTTTCTAGTATATTATTTAATTTATATATTTTTTAATATGATAAATTAATTACTTAATGTTAAAAAAGTAAATCAAATATGATAATATGAGTAATTAATTAATATTAATATTATTGATAGCATTTTATATGATTATATATATATATATATATATATATGATATTATGAGTATATGTATGTATGTATATATGATATTTATAATAGCATTAATGAAATTATATGTGACAGCTGTGGTTGAAAGTAGCTATTTTATTATGTTATTATATATATTATATTTTGATTTAAAAACAAATTATTTATTAAACCATTATAAACTATTTTATATGAATATTAAATGAATGAAAAAAATAATTTATTAATAAAATTAAATAGATACCACATATTGATTCTTTATGAGAATTAACAGTTTTTATATTTTATTATATGATAATATAATGATATGATTAAACTATTCTAACTTTAAATAATGACATATGTTACTCCTACATGAAAAGTAATTATTTTTATTATATTATATATGATAATATGATTTTATATGAATATTAAATAAATGAAAAAAATATAGTTTATTAATAGTATTAAATATATGTTACATGTCGTTTATAAAAAATAACTATTTTTATAATATGATGATATTGTTATATAAGATATAATATGCCTTGATTATCTTATTATATATGATATTATAACATATTATATGATATATTATTTTATTATTATTTTGTAAGCATTAATTAAGATACTACAAGTTAGTTTTCAATTAAAAAGATTATTATCATATTATTATATATGATATATTATTTAATTACTATTTTGTAAGCCTTAATTAATATGTCATGTCAGTTTCTATTTTAAAAAGATTATTATTATTTATTATATATAATATTAAAAAAATTAATAAAATTTATGATTGTCACGTGTCACAACCACGTTAAAAGTAGAAGAAAAATTCTATTATTATTATATTATATTATATATGATGAAAATAAAAACATTTTTAATTGTCATGTGTTACAACTACATCAAAAGTAGGAAAAAATATATTATTATTATATTTTTTGAAGAATTTCATTTAATCTTAAATAAAACCAAGATTACATTATTCTCCAGAGACAACAATACAGTTGACACAAAATCGATCTAAATTGAATAAATTATGATACAATATTTTGGCAACTCTTCCGATACAACTGAGCTATAGCTCCATAAAACAATTCATTCCTTCATGTTTTTCTATTTCCTCTAAAGACCTAAAAGGAAAAAAAAAAACATAGGGAAAAGAGAGACCTCTAAATGAGTTTAAGTTGGAGTTTTGGTCGGTTGGGCTGAGGCTTGACAACCTTCAAGTGAATCTTCAATGTCTGTAGAACACTGTAAGAAAGGCTACTAGCCTACTATCCAACTTAATAATCTTTTGCTGCTTGTCACGGAGTTAAAGTTTTCTCAGCACACCCATGCTGCACTTAGGAAAATTCTATAAGAATGTTGCTAAGTAAGCCTAAAGAGAAATTTAAGAGGAGTGATTAGAATAGCTTGGATGGGAAAACAAAGATTGTATTGCTATAAGGAAAGCTTTACAATGCTTTGGATACTAGAATGTTTGAGTTCTAGGATGAATGTACAAATGAGAGGAGCAACCTATTTATAGATGCCCACCTTCTCAATGGACAGTTGGGATCAATTTGATCCAATGGTGGAGATTAAGTCTCGAGAATATTCTACTCCTATCTAGAATACTCTACTTGTATATATAAGCCTTTACATGGTTCTAGAGAATTCTACACCTATCTAGCTAATTACAAGAATGGTGTAGAGATGGATGAGTTACTAGAGACTTCCAGAAGGTTGACCAATGTTGGAATTGTGGAGAAGTCTCTAGATTCTTCCAGGAGCTTGGCATAGATGTGGCCTTTGTTGGGCTCCTAGGCCTTAGAACTTACGGGCAGTGACATCCTCCCCCACCTGAATTCATAACGTCCTTGTTGCGTGGGTTCTATGTACGTTGGAGTTTGTCACAAGTGGGATTCCTTCGTGTGGATGGGCTTCGGTTGGGGAAGCCTCCCTTGAGGGACCATCTTCAAATGTTGCATCCTTGGCTCGACGAAAGTGGGCTTGCTTGGCTTTTGCTGTGATCTAGCATCTCGTGTGCCTTCTCTCATTGCCTTCGATTGCTTCCCATGGCTTGTGCGCTTCTTGCTCCTTCTAACGCCTCCGGTCGGCTGGTTCTGTAGAGAAGTGAGAGCTCTAGATGACTCTTCGAGTCGTACGGTGGATAGCATCTTGCATGGATGGGGTATGCGTTCCGTCGGGATGGTGAGTGCCTTACCCACATCGAGAATGCTAAGTGAGTTAGCAGCGGGTAGGGGGAAAGCGTTGGCTTGTTCAAAGAATGCCATGCCTAGAACCACTTGGTAGTCGTCTAAGGGGACCACCGAGAAATCAAGCTTTTCGCTCCATGGGCCTAGGTGGACAGTGACGCCCTTAGCTGTGCCATCAATTTGCTTGGCCGGAGAGTTAGCGGCTTTGATGATGACATATTCTCCCATGGTGATGTGAAGACCAAGCCGTTTGGCTTCGTCCCTGGAGATGAAGTTGTGCGTTGCCCCGGTGTCTAGCAGCGCACGAATCGGCTTGCCTCGGATGGTGGCACTCACGAACATGAGGCCTTTGGAAAGGGTGGGAGGTTCGGGTTACCTTTTGAGCAAGTAAAACTGTTGGAGAGATCACATGCTCGCTTGGGGTTCGGTAGCCTTGGTCTCTTCGAGCTGGGTGACCATGGCATTGAGCATTTTCCGCTTTGGGCAATCGCGAACCCAATGTGGCCCATTGCAAATGAAGCTTGGACACTTCGGCTTGATCACTACAAGCTTGCCTCCATTGGTGTTATCACGCCGGTTCTCACCATTGGGAGTTCTACTTGGCCCTTCATTCTTACGATCGTGGCCTTTAGACTCATGTCCCCTACCTTTCTCATGGTTGTCGGTCCTTTATTTTGCCTTGGTGAGGTCAGCAAGTGACTCGAGACGGTAAAGGCTGTATCTAAGTCTTGCACGTTCCGTCTTTTTAGCTTCACTCTTACCCATTCCTTGAGGCAATCCATGAAAAAGAAGAGCTTATCCTTGTCGGACATGTCTTCGATCTCAAGGATTAAGGTGGAGAACTCCTTGATGTAGTCGGGGATGGATCCCAATTGCTTGAGGAAACGGAGGTGGCTGCGGGCCTCCATATCGGCGTTGGTTGGCGAGAACTGCCTCTTGGGCTCTAGTTTGAAGTCCTCCCATATACGGATGGGATGGATAGTGTCACCATGCTTGCATCGCCACCATAGTTGGGCAGATTCCCCGAAAGAAGATGGGAGCATTGGTGATCCGTGTGGCGTCGTCCCTAACTCCCTTGGCTTCGAAGTATTGTTCTAGGCCAAAGAGGAAGTTTTCCACTTCAATGGTATTGCGGTTGCCATTGAAGGTGGATGGTTTAAGGATCTTGATGGCGCCCCAAGTGCTCGTGTTATAAGGGGCACTGTTGCCAAAAGTGGGGGTTGTTTTGGAATGAATCCCATTCTGTGCGGACTTCCTCCACTTCCGCTCGAATTGCCCGCAACTCATGTTCGACGACGGTGCGATTGTTGTAGATTTCTTGGGTTAGGAGGCATAATTCCTCCTTGATGCACATCTGGAATTCTCGAAGCATAGCCTTGGTCGCTTGAGTGATAGTGTCGAAATCGGTCTCTAGGCCATCGAGATGGTCCACCAAGGTGCTCAAGGTGGACTGTACTTCGAAGAGGATATCGTCGTGGGCATCTACGCGGGATACACAAGTGTCTACGGACGAACCCTTAGACTTGCTACGCTTGGTGTGGGTGCGTTGCTCGCCAAGACCATGCGCTTGCTCTTCAACTCTAACAACTTCGCTATCGGAGGCCATGACTCATGCTAGCTGTGGTTGCTTAACGGGGCTCTGATACCAACTGTCACATGGTTAAAGTTTGCGCAGCACACCCGTTCGGTACTTAGGCAAATTCTGTGAGAATGTTGCTAAGTAAGCCTAAAGAGAAATTTAAGAGGAGTGAGTAGAAGAGCTTGAATGGGAAAACAAAGATTAGTATTGCTATAAGGAAAGCTTTACAATGCTTTGGATACTAGAATGTTTGAGTTCTAGGATGAATTGTACAAATGAGAAGAGCAACCTATTTATAGATGTCCACCTCCTCAATGGACGGTTGGGATCAATGTGATCCAATGGTGGAGATTAAGTCTCGAGAATATTCTACTCCTATCTAGAATACTCTACTTGTATATACAAGCCTTTACATGGTTCTAGAGCATTCTACACCTATCTAGCTAATTACAAGAATGGTGTAGAGATGGATGAGTTACTAGAGACTTCCAGAAGGTTGACCAATGTTGGAATTGTGGAGAAGTCTCTAGATTCTTCCAGAAGCTTGGCATAGATGTGGCCTTTGTTGGGCTCCTGGGCCTTAGAACTTGCGGGCCGTGACATGCTACTCATCTACGTACCATTCCTCACCTCCCTTCTGGCCTTTCGAGGTCAAGTACACGGGTCCTTCTATGCAAAACTTAGGCAAAAACACAATAAAACCATTTGATCTTATCTTCACAATTCTTGCCTCCGTGTCCGTGGGCCGTTTTCTGAAATAGATAAGAGTATGGAGTTCTACTGAGGCCCGGCTTGCCATTTGGGCATTCCCATGCCGATAATTCAAATTATCAACAAATATATGATATATGATATATTAAAAAAAATATAAAAAATTAATAACATTTATGATTGTTACGTCTCGCAACCACATCAAAAGTAGAAAATTATCTATTATTATTATATGATATATGATATATTAAAAAAATAAAAAAAGTAATAACATTTATGATTGTCACGTTTCGTAACCATATCAAAAGTAGAAACAAATCTATTACTATTATATTATATATGATTTATGATTGCCACGTGCCACAACCATATCAAAAGTAGAAAAAAATATATGATGAGTACAACTAAATAAGATAAAATGTATTAATTATTTGTCTATTAAAACAAACATATTAAGAAAAAAATAGAATAGACAATAACTAAGTAAATAAATTTACATCTTAAAAAGCTATAGATTGAATAACAATTTACATTCAAATGATAGAATGTAAATTTCCAAAAAGTTTTAAGCTATTAGATTAGATCCAGCCAAGTTTAAAACAAATTTCGATTAACGATTATTATCCATCCATGTTCATTAATCAAAGCTGGGCTAGTTATTGGATATCAATAGGGTGACAATCAAAAGAAGACTGAGCACTGTATGATCTCCTTCCAAGGACTACATTTGGAGCTTCAGTTGGGTGAAATGCATCCCAAAACACATATGACAACACCACTCTTGAGTTCACTTGGTAATTTCATCGAACACCTTGTAGGCAAAACCAAAAACTACCACCAACTCCTTCCAATACCTTATTTGAATGGACTAATAAGAACACAAAAGTAATACAAGCAACTAGGAAACACAATCAACAAGAGCAAGTAAAAAACCACAACACAACACAAGCAATTTTTTACGTGGTTCACCAAATTGACTACGTCCACGGAGGCACCGATTTCACTAGATAATGAGAATGACAAGTACAAGAGATTACCTTTATCCTACAATCCTTCTCTCTCCCTCTAGGTCTCAATCCTTCAACCTCACAATCACTCTTTGTTCTAGGTTTTTCTCTCTAGCTTTTGTTGTCTCTACACATTTGCACACACACTTAGTCTAAAAGCTCAAATAACAACTATATAGTAAGACTTTAGCTAATTACAACATAGCCCAATAAAACCCCAAATTACAAATATGCCTCAAATACAAATACATGTTACTTTGAGACAAACATCAACAATCTCCACCTTGTCGAAAAGAAACTTCAACCCTCGGAAATCATTGGATAATGCCGTGTTTATAACACCTCCACCTTGATAAGAAAATCCCTTGTCTCTACACACCTCAAGTGGTGAGGTGCATATCTAAACTTAATAAGAGAAAAGGTTTAACAAGCTCAAGCAATGCTCAAACTTGTCTTTTGTAACCGGTTTGGTAAGCACATCAGATGCATTATCATCCGTGTAAACCTTCTCAATGGAGACTTCACCCGAGACAATCCAATCTCGTATTCTATGGAATCAGATGTCAATGTGCTTCGTTCTCGCATGGAACATTTGATTCTTGGTTAGAGCAATTGAACTTTGACTATCAAACCTAAGCAACACAGAATTTTGCTTCAATCCCATATCATTCACCAAACCCCTCAACCAAATTGCTTCATTTGATGCTTCTGTGATTGCCATATATTCCTCTTCGGTAGTAGACAAGACACTAGTAGGAGCATAGACCTTCAACTAATCAGTTCATCTGTGTTGGGGTTTATGCCCTAAAGATGTAATTTGTAAATGGATTTATGAAATAAATAAAAAGAAAAATTCAATTCATTCTTGTGTTGTTGTTTATTTTATAACTTGTGCATTTATTAACATCCTAGATTGTCATATGTAATCTCGAACTGTGTATATGAGTGTCATATACGGATGGATACAGTAAGAGACGTACAATCTAAAGAGTCCATAGATAGCAAATAAAGCTGGATACTTTATTTGTGGTTAATCTATAGCTGCGATCCATTCCGTAATGTACGGTGATTCTATCCTGAATCATTCATATGAGATATGGGAATGGAGGACACCTTGTATGATGTGATCATATAGGACTGGGCCATGATCTATATGAATCTCTCACCAAGATCTGTTTACTGATGAGATTCATATATATCAACTAATGATGGCTATATGTGGGTGATCTTAATCCAAACTGTCTTATCGACTCCTTCAGGTTAGATCGTGGTCTTTGATATACAATGGGTGAGGTCGGATGCAGTTCCTGATCAATATGCTCCGTATGTTGGGATTACGGTTTGGCTTGTAGGCTGGGAAGGTTTGTACACAATAGTGGAATCCACTCCTTCTTGTGAGAAGTAGATTGTAGTTCCCTTAATGGTTGATTCGGGGCTTGGACAATATGAGCGCTCTCCTAATTCCGTGAGGAAATAGGATTTATTGTCCATTAGAGAATCAACGGTACTTAAAGGATATATGTAATTAAAGGGGTATAATAGACATTATGACCCAGCTCTAATTATGAACTACTATAGAGGACCACACCATGTGTAATAGCTATATCAATGGACACCGAGTTGTATCGGTCTGTATAAAAGCGTCTACAGTTGAGAGAGTGCAGCTTCGGGTTTTTAGTGGAATAACACCGGAGTTAATAATCAAGGAATATTAATTAAAGAGTTTAATTAATGATTCTGAGGATTATTGGAGCTTAAAATATTGTGGGTCCATTAGGTCTCCTTGCTAGCCCGATCGATTTAGGTAACAAGGGTCAAGGTTAATTAATTGGATTGTCTAATTAATTGTGTTACGAAAGTGACACGTATTTATTCAGAGATTAATTGAATAATGAGATTATTTAATTAATATATTAATAATTAAATTAATTAAATAATTATATTATTTAATTAATAAATTAATAATTATGAATTAAATGGAGGTTGCGGGTTCAAATCATGACTAAGACATAAATAATTAGATTATTTTATTATTTAAGAAGTCTAGTATTTAAGTTTAAGTCAACTAGAGTTATGTGGGAGTTAAAATCTTACTCTACCTATAACACTTAAATACTAATTAACTTTTGAATATATAAAGATATATTTAAGAAAAGATAATTATCTAGTTTTAAAATACATAATGATTTTTTTATATAACCAGATAAGTGATAAATAGATCATCGATTTTGATTTGAACAACACATAAAAAGAGAAAAACGCAGTCAATGTGCGTGAGAGAAAATAAAAATAAAATAAGAGGATACGCATAAATGTACTTTGTGTGCAATTGGTGGCGTGTGATATTTTGAAGAGAAACAAAAGAGAAACAACGCACAGGTGTGCGTGAAATCATTCAATATATATATATATATATATATATATATATATATATATATATATATATATTATATTTGATATATATATTTTTTAAAAGAACAAGAGTTGTTCTAGGAAGTTTTCTCTTGAAGAAATTATTTCTTCTTATTTTCTCTACATCATCCTAAGCTCCTGAGTACTTGACACGTCCACACGTACTTACCGGTTCCGGGAATAGCTAGGAAGATCGGTGGTACAGATCAGGAGCATATCGTAAAGTGAAGGAGTCCTCCAAACGTTGGTAAGGTTCTAAATTTTTTTTAATATATTGATTACAATTTCCTGTGTTTACATATTGTATGTATTAGTTCCGAAAAAAATAATTGCGATCTCAAGTTCACTGGTTACAGATCGTTTACGATCTGTATAAAAATTTTAAAATCTATTTCCGCTGCGTTACCAGTAAACGGGGTTCCAACAATTGGTATCAGAGCCATTTTTTTTTCCTGAAAATAAAATTGTTTTCAATGCTCCTGAATGCATGATTGTGTAGGCAATGTGTAAATTGACTGTATGTTGTTTTTGTTTGTATATTAAATTTGTTAATTTACAAAAACATAATTGATCGTTAATTATATGGTACTGTGAATTTAGGGTTCATGGGTTGTATTATAATTTTTTTTATTTTTTTTTCTATTATTGTATAAAAAAATTGTAACCTATATTGAAGACCTGAAAATATCGCAAAGATGAATGACGGAAGGGCGGAATTGGAAATACGCACGATGGGGGTACTATTCACAGACACTGTTCACATGGTACTATTCTCAAACACTGTTCACTGACATTGTTCATACAGTACTGTTCACGCGCACTATTCACATCGTCTTGCACGATTCCATTGGCAAGTTTTGCCTAGTGCGTTCCATGCGGATTTCTTATTTTGAATTCATGAGATGAATCAGGAGTGACCTAAAGAGACTGGAAGACTCGAAAATTACAAGAAGACCAATGAATGCCTTGGGGATATTTTTGTAATTTTAGATTCCACTTTTTTAGGTTAAATAATCCACAATACTCAGTCAATTCATGTATGCTTTATATTATGTGATAATAAAAGCATTGTCAGCATACGTATGTCATTTAGATTAGTGTGCCTACACAAATATATTTGATATGACATACATACATCATAGCATTTTTTTATGTATTTTTTTTAATATGACTAAAATAGGTAAAATACTTTATTGGCTATGAAAATGAGATTATTTTTTTAATAGTTAGAAAACTTGTTAATTCTCATTAATATTAATCTAGTTATTAAAGTGTTTAATAAGTTAGATTAATAGGGTCATTTATTGTAATTAGTATTAATATGATTAATAACATAATAATAAATGAACTGAATAAAGTGTTAGAGTTTTAATAGTTAAAACTTGGTAAACACCTTACATAATAATCCGACCTTAGTAAATAGTTTACAAAGACTTAGATTATTCACTAATAGATTAGATTTTTAATTGTTAAATATCATTAATAATTTATTAGTTAATTAGAATTTATTTCTAATAATGAATTTGTTAATGCGCTAGATAACTTGATTAAAGTTAGCTGTTTGATCCTGTAGAGTCTAGGTGCATTAACAGATAATAGAAAACCCTAATTTTTAAAAATAGTGAGTGGGAGAGGGATATATGACATATATATCCCGCAGTTTCCATCATTAGTTCAACACCGTGAGATCCGAGTGGGGCCTCGTGACGGCTTTGCTTTCGTCCTCCCTAAGGAGGGTTTCCACAAAAATCAATACCAATGTTGATTTCCTAACGGATAGGATTTTGAGGGTATTTCAGGATTGACCGACCCTAGGATGGCAATTCTCGAGTTAAGCTCGTGAGATCTGAAATGGTGGGTTATATTCGCGAAGGTTTTGATTAAGTTTTGTTAATTAAAAACATGACTGAATAAACGATGGTTGAATGATATGGAATAAGAGTTATTCTAGAATATCATTCGATTGAGAATGTCTCGGTTCAACATGCAAAGACTTGACTGACCCTAAGGCGGCACTTCTTTGTGGTATGTTGGATTGTCGTGGTACATTAACTGTTTTTTAGGTATTTCTAGTTCGTTAAACATGTTCATGCATCATGTTTAAATTTACGTGAAAGCACTCGCACTTGTTTTTAATAAATAACTGAATGAATGTTTTATTTATTTCAGCAATTATGTCTTCTGCATTACTTCAAATTCTCGCAAACAACAAATTAACTGGTGATAACTACACTAAGTGGAAACTTAATATTAATGCAATATTGGTCACCAAAGACCTCAAGTTTGTGCTTACAGAGGAATGTCCTCCGATGGCTACTGCCAATGCCACACGAACTGTTCGTGAGGCATACCAGCGATGTGTCTCATCCGATAAGAATGCCCGAACATATCTGTTGGCTTCTATGACAGACGTGCTTGTCACAAAGCACGAAGCAATGACTTCAACATTCAAAATCATGGAGTCATTGCAAGCTATGTTCGGGCAGCCCTCCGAGCAAAAGCGACACGAAGCTGTTCGTTCCGCTA
Organism: Dipteronia sinensis; assembly: GCA_033220585.1. Lineage (NCBI taxonomy): Eukaryota > Viridiplantae > Streptophyta > Magnoliopsida > Sapindales > Sapindaceae > Dipteronia > Dipteronia sinensis. The sequence goes on along the minus strand of CM065641.1, from coordinate 7,122,808 downwards.
TGCTCGCTCACATGAAAGAGGGCGCATCTGTTCGGGAACATGTCCTGAACATGATGTCCTATTTCAACACGGCAGAGATCAATGGCGGGGCCATTGATGAACCCATTCAGGTGAGCATCATACTGACGACTCTTCTGAAGAGTTTCGATCGGTTTAAGAGCAACTACGGGATGAACAAGTTAAGGTTCAGTCTCACACAGTTGCTCAATGAGCTCGCTACTTTTGAGTCCTTGACTAAGGACAACAAAAGTAAGACCAGTAAGGCAAATGTTGCCGAACCATATTCTTCTAATAATAAGAAGAGAAAAAGGTCTGCTGGGAAGGTGAAGGGTAAGCCCAAACCCAAGAAAGCCCAGAGCAAAAAAAAGGGTGCCTCCACCGACCAGGGCAAGGGAAAATGTTTCCATTGCGACAAGGTCGGGCACTGGAAGATGAATTGTCCTCAGTACCTGGAAGAGGTAGCCAAGAACAAAAAGAAGAAAGGTAAATATGATTTACTTGTTCTTGAATCTTGTTTAGTGGAAGATGATTCTTCACCCTGGATAGTTGATTTGGGGGCCACTAACCATGTTTGTTCTTCTTTACAGTGGACTGATTCTTGGACACAGCTAGAGGAGGGAGCCTTCTCAATTTGTGTGGGGTCAGGAGATGTCGTGTCGGCAAAAGCAGTGGGAGCAATAAGATTGTAATTTTGTAATAATAATAGTTTTTATTATTAAACAATGTTTTTTATATTCCTGGATTTACAAGGAATTTGATTTCCGTTTCTAAGTTGTTAGAATAATCATATTCTGTTTCTTTTAATAATAAGTCTGTTATTATTGGAAAGAATGGTCGAATATTTGTTCAGGAATTAATGAAAACAATTTGTATGTGTTAAGACCGTTAATACATACTACACTGCTTAACACCGAAATGTTTAAGGTTGAAAAACCAAAAACTAAACGACATAAGATTTCTCCAGATAATGACACGTATCTCTGGCATCTAAGGCTTGGTCATATCAACCTTGACCGGATAAACAGACTAGTAAAAAGCGGACCTTTAAGTGAGTTAAAGGTTGGCACATTACCTGTCTACGAATCCTGTTTAGAAGGTAAGATGACTAAGAGACCTTTTACTGGAAAAAGGCTTAGAGCTATAGAGCCAATGGAACTCATACATATAGATGTCTACGGACCGATGAATGTTAGAGCTAGGGGCGGCTATGACTATTATGTTACCTTTATAAATGACTACTCAAGATACGGATATGTCTACCTGATGGAACGAAAGTCAGAAACATTTGAAAAGTTCAAAGAATTCCGAACTGAAGTTGAGAATCAATTAGGTAAGACTATCAAGTCACTAAGATCAGATCGTGGAGGTGAGTACCTTGACCAAGAGTTTGAAGACTTCATGGTCGAGCATGGGATAGTTTCCTAACTCATAGCTCCCAGTACACCTCAACAAAATGGTGTAGCGGAGAGGAGAAATAGAACCCTAATGGAAATGGTGAGATCTATGATTAGTTTCTCATCATTACCAAATTCCTTCTGGGGATATATGTTACAAACAGTGTCATACATTTTGAATGTAGTGCCATCCAAATCTGTTCCTAAGACTCCCCTAGAGTAGTGGAATGGTTGTAAAGCTAGTTTGTGACATTTCCGCGTATGAGGGTGTCCAGCATACGTGCTGAAGAACAAAAGTAGAAAGCTAGACTCCAAGTCTGTGGTCTGCATGTTTGTAGGATATTCCAAATAGACCAGAGGCGGACACTTCTATAGTCCCAAAATAACAAAGTATTTGTATAGATAAATGCAACGTTTCTTGAGGACAATTATATTAGTGACCATAAACCTCGTTCTAAGATTGCATTGAATGAGTTAAAGCCTGGTGAGACTAGTCCTTCATCAACAAGAGTTGTTGATCCACAAACATCTGAGCGTCAGATGGTTCCTGATCAGGATACACCACCACTTAGACGTAGTGAGAGGATTGTGAGACAGCTTGAACGCTATTTGGGTGTAAGTGAGGGATAAGATGTTGTCTCTGCTGAGAGTGTGAATGATCCATTGACATTTAAGAATGCAATGAAAGATCCTGATAAAGAGGAATGGCTTAAAGCCATGAATCTCTAGATGGAGTCTATGCACTCCAACTCAGTCTAGGATCTTGTAGACTTACCGGATGGGGTAAAACCTATAGGATGTAAGTGGATCTACAAGAGAAAGAGATGAGTAGACGGGAAGGTAGAGACCTTCAAAGCAAGGCCAATGGCTAAGGGTTATACCTAGAAAGAAGGGGTTGATTATGAAGAGACCTTCTCGCCAGTAGCCATGTTTAAGTCTATTAGGATTCTCTTATCCACTGCTACCTATTTCGATTATGAAATTAGGCAAATGGACGTCAAGACTGCATTCTTGAATGACAATCTTGACGAGAGCATCTATATGATGCAACCAGAGAGATTAGTGTCTCCAGATCAAGAGCAAAAGGTTTGCAAGTTGCAAAGGTCCTATCTATGGACTTAAGCAAGCATATAGATCTTGGAACATCAGGTTTGATGATGTGATCAAAACCTATGACTTTGAGCAGAACGTCGATGAGCCTTGTGTCTACAAACGCATCATTGACAAAAAGGTAGTTTTCTTGGACCTATACGTGGATGACATCCTACTCATTGGGAATAATGTGGGAATGTTATCTGATGTAAAGAGCTGGCTGACTAGCCAATTCCAAATGAAAGATTTGGGAGAGGCGAGTTATGTTCTAGGGATCCAACTTATAAGGGATCGTAAGAACAATCTCATAGCACTGTCTCAGGCATCATATATCGACAAGATTCTTGTGCGATTTTTGATGCAGAACTCCAAGAAAGGTAATTTACCTTTTAGGCATGGAGTTCATTTATCTAAGGAACATTGTCCTAAGACACCTCAAGAAGTTGAGGATATGAGACGTGTACCCTATGCATCGGCAGTAGGTAGTCTCATGTATGCTATGTTATGAACGAGATCGGACATCTGTTATGCAGTGGGAGTAGTCAGCAGGTACCAATCCAACCCAGGATTGGATCATTGGGTTGCTGTCAAGACTATTCTCAAGTATCTTCGGAGAACGAGAAACTATATGCTAGTATATTCCGGGCATGATTTGATCCCGTTAGGATACATATATTCTGATTTTCAGTCAGACAGGGATTCTAGGAAATTCACGTCTGGATCAGTATTCACCCTAGGTGGTGGAGCCATTGTGTGGAGAAGTATAAAGCAATATTGCATTGCTGACTCCACCATGAAAGCCGAATATATAACCACTTGTGAAGCTGTTAAAGAGGCTGTTTGGCTCCGTAAGTTCTTTAGTGATCTGGAAGTTGTTCCAAATCCGTATAAGTCCATCACACTTTATTGTGATAACAGTGGTGCTGTGGCTAATTCCAAAGAACCAATAAGCCATAGGAGATGGAAGCATATAGAGAGAAAGTATCAACTCATTAGAGAGATAGTGCCGAGAGGATGATGCAGCGGAAAATTCAACGCAAACAACAATCGATAAAAGAAAGGGTAACCGATTCGAATCCTTTGATTCGCGCACGAATATCGGAAGCGAACCCTACTATTAATCTGTTGATCCGCGCACAGATACCAGAATAATAGGCTTCAAATTCGTTGACCCTCGCAAAGGTACCGAAAATGGATAAAAAGAGATACTCTCTCTCAAATATTTATTAATCATCAAAACTGCAATCCCTGTTAGGGTACATCATCTTTAAATAGGAAAAAAAAATCCTAAAAAGAAACCTAAAATAACTAGTAAAGCAATAAAATTATCAATTTCCTTATGAAATGGATAATTGAGATAACAATAGAAATTAAAAATACTAGAACCCTAAAACATTAAAAACCTATCTAATAAGGAAATAAGATTTGATTTAATAAAATCAAATCATAAAATAATTAACTACCTAATTAGATACATAATAAATGGAAATAAAATAATATCTATTAACTATAGAAATATTTTTGAAATCTAAAATCTTCAAGAAAATCTTCAATAATATCTCCTGCATCAGAGGAGATGTGATCGTCACCAAGATAGCCTCACAAGATAATCATGCTGATCTATTTACGAAGACCTTATCGGCTAAAGTGTTTTCGGGTCAGCTGGATGGTCTAGGGTTATGAAACATGCCTCACATGCTTTAGTGCAAGTGGGAGATTGTTGGGGTTTATGCCCTAAAGATGTAATTTGTAAATGGATTTATGAAATAAATAAAAAGAAAAGTTCAATTCATTCTTGTCTTGTTGTTTATTTTATAACTTGTGCATATATTAACATCCTAGATTGCCAGATGTAATCTCGAACTGTGTATATGAGTGTCATATACGAATGGATACAGTAAGAGACGTGCAATCTAAAGAGTCCATAGATAGCAAATAAGGCTGGGTACTTTATTTGTGGTTAATTTATAGCTGAGGTCCATTCCGTAATCAACGGTGATTCTATCCTGAATCATTCATATGAGATATGGGAATGGAGGCACCTTGTATGATGTGATCATATAGGACTGAGCCATGATTTATAAGAATCTCTCACCAAGATCCGTTTACTGATGAGATTCATATATATCAACTAATGATGGCTATATGTGGGTGATCTTAATCCTAAGTGTCTTATCGACTCCTTCAGGTTAGATCGTGGTCTTTGATATACCATGGGTGAGATCGGATGCAGTTCCTGATCAATATGCTCTGTATGTTGGGATTGAGGTTTGGCTTGTGGCTGGGAAGGTTTATACACAATAGTGGAATCCACTCCTTCTTGTGAGAAGTAGATTGTAGTTCCCTTAATGGTTGATTCGGGGCTTGGACAATATGAGCGCTCTCCTAATTCCGTGAGGAAATAGGATTTATTGTCCATTAGAGAATCAACGGTACTTAAAGAATATATGTAATTAGAGGGGTATAACGGACAGTATGACCCAGCTCTAATTATGAACTACTGTGGAGGATCACACCATGTGTAATAGCTATATCAATGAACACCGAGTTGTATCGGTCTGTGTAAAAGCGTCTACAGTTGAGAGAGTGCAGCTTCGGGTTTTTAGTGGAATAACACCGGAGTTAATAATCAAGGAATATTAATTAAAGAGTTAATTAATGATTCGCGGGATTATCGGAGCTCAAAATAATGTGGGTCCACTAGGTTCCCTTGCTAGCCCGATCGATTTAGGTAACGAAGGGTCACGGTTAATTAATTGGATTGTCCAATTTATTGTGTTACGAAAGTGACACGTATTTATTCAGGAATTAATTGCATAATGAGATTATTTAATTAATATATTAATAATTAAATTATTTAATTAATGAATTAGTAAATATGAATTATTAATTAATTATTAAATGGAGATTGCGGGTTTAAATTATGACTAAGACATAAAATAATTAGATTATTTTATTCTTTGAGAAGTCTAGTATTTAAGTTTAAGTCAACTAGGGTTATGTGGGCGTTAGAATCTTACTCTACCTATAACACTTAAATACTAATTATCTTTTGAATATATAACGATATATTTGAGAAAAGATAATTATCTAGTTTTAAAATATATAATGATATTTTTATATAACTAGATAAGTGAAAAATAGTCTTTGATCTTGATTTGAACAACACACAAAAGAGGAAACACATCAATGTGCTTGAGAGAAAAAAAGAAGAGAAAGGATACGCATAAGTATACATTGTGTGTGCAATTGGTGGCGTGTGATATTTTGAAGAGAAACAACGCACATGTGTGCGTGAAATCATTCGATATATATATATATATATATATATATATATATATTTAAAAGAGCAAGAGTTGTTCTAGGAAGTTTTCTCATGGAAGAAATTGTTTCTTCTTCTTTTCTCTATATCCTCCTAAGTTCCTGAGTAGCTTGACGTGTCCACACGCACTTACCGGTTCCGGGAATAGCTAAGAAGATCGGTGGTACAGATCAGGAGTATATCGTAAAGTGAAGGAGCCTCCAAACGTTGGTAAGGTTCTAATTGTTTTTTAATATATTGATCACAATTTCCTGTGTTTACATATTGTATGTATTAGTTCCGAAAAAATAATTATGATCTCAAGGTAATTGGTTACATATCGTTTACGATCTGTATAAAATTTTAAAATCTATTTCCGCTGGGTTACCAGTGAACGGGGTTCCAACAATCCGCACATGTAAATACATACCCCGTTGTAGACCTCCTCTTGTCTAAGTCACCCGCATAGTCATAATCAACAAACCCAACAATATTAGTTTCACCATATTGTCTTTCAAACATAAATTCCCAAGTCCTTAGTACCCTTCAAATACCGCAAAATCCATTTAATGGCATTCCAATGATCTTTGCCCGGATTTGCCATGTATTTGGCAACCACACTAACCGCTTGGGAGATATCAGGTCTTGTACATACCATGGCATACATCAAACAACCAACCGCATTTGCATACGGAACCTTCACCATCTCTTCCATCTCGGCATCCGTGGAAGGACATTGCTTTGCACTCAAGACAAAGTGTGAAGCAAGTGGAGTAGATACGGCTTTAGCATTAAGCATGCTAAACTTATCAAGCACCTTGTGAATATACCTCTTTTGAGACAACCACAACTTTCCCGCTTTCCGATCTCTTTTTAGCAACACCAAGATCCTTCATGTCAAATTCTCTACCCAAAAACCCTTTTAGTTCATCAATTTTTGAAATAACCCGACATGCTATAAGCATATCATCTATATACAATATCAACAAGATAATTGTACCAACATTAAACACATAAGAATAAACACAACAATCATACTAACTTCTCTTGTAGCCAATTTTCAACATGTAGGAATCGAAGTGCTTGTACCATTGTCTTGGAGATTGCTTGAGTCCATAAAGTGATTTCTTTAATCTACAAACAAGGTTCTCATTTCCCGCTTCCTTGAACCCTTTCAGTTTAGCCATATAAATGACCTCTTCCAAATCCCCATGAAGAAATTCCATCTTCAAATCAAGTTGTTCCAACTCTATGTCATATTGAGCTACTAAGGCAAACAATACCTGAATAGATGTGTGCTTCACTAACGGTGAGAAAATCTCATTGTAATCATTGCCTTCCTTTTGTGAGTACCCTTTAGCAACCAACCGTGCTTTGAACTTTGGTGCTTCATTCTCATGCATGCCTTCTTTATTCCTAAATACCCATTTACAACCAACAATTTTTCGATCTTTAGGTTTAAGAACCAACTCCCAAACAGAGTTCTTTTCAAGAGATTCCATCTATTCCATCATAGCCTTCACCCAATTTTCTCTATCATGACAACCAATTGCTTCATTAAATGTAGTTGGATCTCCCTCACTAGCCATAAGTGCAAAGTGCACTTCATCATTCTCATCATCCCAACCGTACCTTTGCGGTGGCTTTGAGACTCTCATTGGCCTTTCTTGAGCTATAGATCTAGGTTCCTCAAGAACCACTTCTTGTTATACCTTCTCATTTTCCGCTATCCCTAATCTTTGTGGTAATAGGAATTTCGGTCATAACTCCTCTCTCATCATCATTCTTGGTGTCTTCCTTCAGCATGGAGGCTTCATCAAAGACTACATCTCTACTAAGAATTTTCTTCTTGTTTTCCATATCATAAAGCTTGAATCCCTTCACTCTTTTCTCAAACCCGAGATATATACATTCAAGTGACTTTGATTGTAGCTTGTTCCTCTCATCACTAGGAATAAGAGCATATGCCTTGCACCCGAAAACCTTCAAATTAAAGTAGTCAATTTCCGTGCCAATCCATACTTCTTCCGCCGATTTAAACTCAAGTATCTTCGATGGTGACTGGTTAACCAAATAACAAACATGATTAACCTGCTTCCGCCCAAAAAGATTCGGGCAACCCTGCATGAAGTCTTATGCATCTAGCTCTCTCCAAGAGCGTTCTATTCATCCTCTCTGCGGCACCATTTTGTTGAGGATTTTTCTTCACAGTGAAATGTCTTATGATGCCTTCAACTTTGTAAAATTTAATAAATTTGCAACTCTTGTATTCACCTCCGTTGTCACTTCTCAAATACTTGATCTTCCTCCCTATTTGGTTCTCCACTTCCGCCTTCCATTCCTTGAACTTTTCAAAGACCTCGACTTTTTCCTTCATGAAGTAAACCCAAACTTTCCTAGAAAAATCATCCATGAAAGTAACAAAGTAGTGAGCTCTACCATTTGATCTAGTTGGTGAGGGCCCCCATACATCGGAGTGTATATAATCAGGCAACCCCTTGCTTCCATTTTCCTTGCTTGGAACTTTGAAGCTTACTTTGCATTGCTTTCCCATAACACAATACTTGCAAAATTCTAAGCTTACATGACCCCACACCTTTCAACAATTTTCGCCTATATAGTTCTTGTAATGCTCTCTCACTCATATGTCCTAGCCTTAAATGCCAAAGTTTAGTGTCATCTTTGCAATTTTCTTCTTCCGTGGAGATAGCCGCTCCACCTAAAATTGTGTTCCTCGAAAGCTTATAAAGATTGTTGCCCAATTTTGTACCTCGCATCACCATCATGGATCCCTTACACACCTTGATCACACCAGCCTTTGCCCTGAAAGAACATCCATTTGTATCAAGTGTGCCAAGAGATATCAAATTCTTCTTGAGTGTCGGAACATATCTCACACTACCTAAGGTTTTCACAATCCCATCAAACATCTCGATCTTGATTGTACCTATCCCAATGACCTTGCAAGTTGCATTGTTACCCATTAGGACCTCGCCTCCACTTTGAGACTCATACGTGTCAAACCAATCCCGATTTGTAAACATGTGAAAAGAGCACCCAGAATCAAGAATCCATGCATCGGAAGCATAACTAGTCGAGGCTACCGACAATAGCTCACCATTATCTTCGGATACCACGTTAGCCGTGGAGCTTGTCTCGGTTTCTTTCCTTCCTTGATCTCCGCCTTAAGCTTCCTACAATCCCGCTTGTAATGCCATTTTCTTGCCGCAACCGTAACACTCAATATTTTTCTTTCTAGATTTCGATCTAGAGTTCTTCTCCGACTTACTTATTTCTCTTGTTCGGCCCCGCTCACTAGACTCCTTAACGAAGAGTCCTTCCCCTTGAGCTTCCCTCTCATTTGCCTTGTTCAATTTCACATAAGAAATTATGTTGGAAACAACGGCATCACATTGGAGAGTTTCCTTGCCAAACAACAAAGTAGTCCAAAAATGCTTGAAGGAAGCCGGTAAAGATTTAAACAACAAGAGAGCTTTATCATCCTCTTCATACTTCACATCAACCCGTATCAAGTCGCTAATACACCGGTTAAAGTCATTCAAGTGTGCCATGACATCTCCACTGTCCTCCATTTTTAACCCATAGAATTGGTCTTTGAGAGTCAATTTGTTGGACAAGGTTTTACCCATGTAAAGCTTCTCAAGCTTCTCCCAAGTCCTTTTAGCGCTCTTCTCTTCCAAAACATTGCATATCACTTCATCGGAAAGATGCAACTCAATGGAACTCCTAGCCTTCTCATCCAACACCTTCCACGTTTCCGTTGACATATCCTTGGGCTTTTTCTCTACTCCATTAACCGTGAAATACAATTCTTGTTGGATAAGGATGTTCTTCATTTTCCTTTGCCATAATGTAAAGTCTGATTTCCCATCAAATGGCTTCACTTCAAACTTCACTCCACCAGAGCTTCCGGACGATGTACTACCCCTCTCGGCCATTGCAAACAACCCAAAATAGCCTAAGCTTTGATACCACTTGTAAGTGGTGTGACAACACCACTCTTGAGTTCACTTGGTAATTTCGTCGAACACCTTGTAGGCAAAACCAAAAACTACCACCAACTCCTTCCAAGACCTTGTTTGAATGGACTAATAAGAACACAAAAGTAATACAAGCAACTAGGAAACACAGTCAACAAGAGCAAGTAAAAAACCACAACACAACACAAGTAATTTCTTACATGGTTCACCAAATTGACTATGTCCACAGAGGCACCGATTTCACTAGATAATGAGAATGACAAGTACAAGAGATTACCTCTATCCCACAAGCCTTCTCTCTCCCTCTAGGTCTCAATCCTTCAACTTCACAATCAATCTTTGTTCTAGGTTTTTCTCTCTAGCTTTTTTTGTCTCTACACATTTGCACACACAGTTAGTCTAAAAGCTCAACTAACAACTTATATAGTGAGACTTTTAGCTAATTACAACATAGCCCAATAAAACCCCAAATTACAAATTTGCTCCAAATACAAATATATGTTACTTTGAGACAAACATCAACAGCCTCATGTTTTGGCATGGAGTTTGTAGGGGTAAACATGTAATCTGTCCATTGTTTCTCCCAACACCACAGCATCCTGTGTTTGTCATTGTGAAACCTGTAACACCAAAGCATCCAATTTTGAGCATTAATATTGTTAAGACTAGGCAAAAAAAAAAGCCCATAAACCATTGATCTGGTCTGGTCTGGTTTATAGTCCAAGTCTAGCTAACTCAGACCGAACCTTTAAAACATATGGGTTCTACTCGAAACCAGGCCAAATCGGACCATGCCCAGCAATAAATATTGTAATACATGCGACTTATATATATATATATATATATGAAATTGTTTTGATAATTTTACCAAGTAGAAAAGTTGTGGTTTACCATATTGAGAAGGGTTGTTGATTATATCTTGGAAGATCCCATAAACATTGACGTAGATGAACTTGGCATCGATCGATTGTTGTTGAATTGATCCACAAGAGCTTTGAGTTTGCTGTTGAAAATTTCATTAGCAGAGTTGATTCTCTGCACACAAGTTCTTCCATCTGGGCTGTTTTGAGCCAATTTATTTGGGCTGCAACCTATCTGACCAACTCCAAACAACACAAACTTTCTTGCTCCATAATCGTACAAGGACTGAAGAACCATAACCAATTAATCATTTAGTAAATGCAAACTGGAAATGGAAAATAAAATTGTTTTGAAGGTAGCTACATACACCGAGTTGGCGAGTGTATTCTTGAATAAGAAGATCTGCCCATTGCTCAGGTGTGTATTGTCGACTGCTTGAATAATAAAGAGGCATGAAGTAGTTGTTGAGGTAGTCATTGCTTCCCAAACCAATTGAATATATACACTTGCTTAGATAATCGGCTGCAGTACTTTCATCCCCAAGTAAGCTCACTACTTGTTGAACTGTGTTTCTGTAATTCTGTACCTGTCCTCTGAAACTAATCCGAGCTCCCTAGAAAAAAAAAAACAATCAAAACATTAGCAGACACATAGTATGTTACGTAACCATCAGACCCAGAAGCTTAAGTAGTACCAGGTGTTGGCCAGATTCTTCTCTGATTCCGGCAGCTGCGGATACGTAATTGACTCTGGCAGTTGAGTAGGGAGAGATGTAGTCATCAAAACCTAGAAGATCAGCTGTGGAGAACAGAGAAAAGTGATTAATTAATGAGTCAAACACATCAATTTTCATTCATGTAATGTAAATTATGTAACCAAAAACACATTGATCAAGTCAATTGTAGCGACTCACTAATGACATCGACGGTGGTTTTGCCAATTGAGAATCTACCAGTAGGGCCATTAGGGAAGTCAATTCCATAAGGCAAGTAATTAGCTCTGGCTAATGAATTCAGCCGATTGTTGTTCCCATTATCCACCAATGAATCACCAAAAATGAAGTAACAAGGAGCTTGTGGTTCAGCTTCAGCCCAATAATTCAACACCGCCGCCGCCACCAACACCAACACCACACACAACTTTCTTAGCTCCATGACAAAGAGAAATGAAATGAAAGAACCCAGAAAAGGAAATGATGATCAGGATCAATTAAGAATGGTGTGCAAGTGTAACTCATTTCATTGCATGGACACAAAGCGTATATATAGAGAGAAGATTTTGAGTGATCAGAGAAAATGTTGTAGCTTTTACAGTTGAGCAGTTAGCTAGATACATTAAATTTACGTGGACATCTCACTTTTTTAAAGCATGTGATTGGTGTCGATAAAGTGCAAGTGGAAAGCAATTACATTTTAACCATTCATTCATTGCAATGTTTATGTGTTATAAGATTAAATAAGGTGAGGAGATGATACAAATCATATATATATATATATATATATATATAGCAAACCAAGACTGAATTTCTTGAATGTTTAATTATTTTTATTTTATTGAAGTTGTAAAGGACACATGGATTGTCGGTACTCATACTTGGTCACAGCTCTATACTCGATCATTACTCACTTTTATGTGATAGGATAATGTTAAGGTTACGTATCACGTATTTGTATTACAGTATTATCGATAAATAGATATATATTAATAATAATTTATATCACATGCATATAGCGTGAGTCATGCGGACTGTTAAAAATAAGAATAAAAGTATATTGATACCTATAAAAAAAAAAAGTTTTAATTGTGATGGAAGTTGTGGTGGTCCAAACATAAATCACTCATAGTTACCTCACTGAGATAGTAAATTTTGAAACATGTCTCCCTCCTCAACTCTCATATTTATAATTTAAAAAATATATTTTATTTGTTTAATATTTAGTCTAAGCGACACATTATAGTATAAAGTATTTATCGATTGAAAATTCCCAGTAATCCTGTACATGCAAACTTTGATTTGTTCAATGCTTGATAAAAAAAAATAATAAATAAAATAATAAAATATGGACAGAGAAAATGAAAATAGGTCACATAAGTTAAATGTAAAGAGATAATGAAAATAGGTCAAATAAGTTAATTTCACAACAAATCATGAAAATAGGTCAAATATTGGTTTAAGGTTTGTTAATTTACACTTAAAAAATTTTTGATCAAAAACTGACATTTAACCATTGACTTTTTTAAAAGTCTGAGATCTATCTTTTGTCTTTTCTTTTATGATTTTTTATAATTTCTAAATTTATTAAAATAAAGGCAAATAATAAAAAGACAGTATTACTCTTCAAAATATCAAAGTTAATAGTCAAGCGCTAATATAGAGATCGGTGTCAGTTTTTCAAGATAACGTTGCTAGTGTAAATTGCCAACGTCAGTAATTACTTCCAAAAAAAAAACAATTTATTCAACCCAAAAATGATAAGCTCATTTAATATGTTACAGTTAATCATGCATTCATGCTATAGGTAATTATTAACTTATTAAATTAAATGAGCTTAGATGTATATAATTACATCAATTTACTTCACAATATCACTTTTAATTAAGACCCAACACTACAAATCACCTAACCTATTAATAATCAGAATTTTTTTTTATTTTTTTCTGTGGAAAATATCTAAAAACAATCAATTAATCCAATTAGATATATGCCCTGTTTGGGAAAACTTTTGAGGCATTTGGAAGCTCTTTTAAGATCCAAAAGTAACTTTCACACCTGTTTGGATAAATGAGGAGAAGTGCTTCTTTACTTTGAAAGCTTTTCTACAAGAAGCACCACCATTGGTGCTTCTCTTGAAAGAGCTTCTACAAAACACACTAGCCTAATAAACAGGTAAATGAAACTTTTATATTGTCAATTTTACCCATATTGGTATAATAAGAAACCTATAATTCCAATTGTATCCTAGCTCTCATCTCTCACGTTGAATCTCATCTCTGTCACCCATTCAACGAAATTGAACCCAGTTTTCGGCGGATCGATTCAGTCTGAATCGCGGCGGCAGGATCGATTTTGACGGGGTTTTGTTTTGATTTCGTTCTGTTCTTGATGATTCTGGGTTTTGTTTGTGGCTGGATCGTGGAGAGAGAGAGAGAGAGAGAGAGAGAGAGAGAGAGAGAGAGAGACAGAGACAGAGATTGGGTTTTGTTTGTGGTGGTTCGATTTTAGTGATGAGAGGGTTTTCTGGGTTCGATTTTTGTTATGGAATGAGTTTCTTGGTTCGAATGGGCTGTAGAGCTTGGTTCGACGGCGAAGTTAGGTTGGGCGGAGCTGGGTTCTATGACAGCTGTTTGGTGGATTTGGTGGTGGTGTTGTGTTTTTGGTGGTGGTTTAGAGGTGGTGGCTCAGTTTTAGTTCTAGGTTGTGTGGATTTGGTGTTAGGTTTTGGGTTTCTGGAAATGGATTTGGTTGAATCTGGGTTTGATTGAACACTTTTAAAGTGAACACTGATGCTGCTATTTTGGTGCTCAAAGGAGAATTGGTTTTTGGGATTATTGTGAGGAACCATGTTGGTGAGGTCGTGGGCTATTCCTCTCAATCTGATTGCTGAAGCAATTGTTGTCCTACATGGCATCATCTCGTTACTCCATGGAATCATTTATTACAACTTTGTTGTAATTGAGTCTGATGCAAAGTCTGTTGTGGACCTCATAAACGATAGGAATACCCTTATTGCTAATATTCTTGTGTAGTTGAGCCGTTATCCCATTTCGGTTTCCTTCACTAATAGAGGTGCGAATTGTGCTGCGCACAACTTAGCAAAAATGTCGATCACCTTGTCTAATGATCGTTTTTGGCAACATACCGGTCCCCCCTCCCCAAATATATATATATATATATATGTTGAATCTATTTTTTTAAATTTTTTTATTAATCTGATGGTTTTTTTTTTATAAATTTAATTGTTTTATTTAAAACAATTAAAATGGTAATAAAAAAAATATTATAGGAGATCTTTTGAGAGCAAGTTAAGGGATTAAAAATGTTATATCATAGTTAAAAGTGATTTTAATTAATTACAACCAAACAGTTTTAAAAGCTCTTTCTGATATAAAAGTTTTTTTTTTAAACAATCATCCAAACAGTAACTGAAAAGCTCAGGCTTTTACTTATCTTCTTCTACTGACAAAAGCCAAAAGTAAAAGTTACCTCAAACGGGCCATATACATGATTAGGCCAACGTGCCATAAATACATGTACATTTACCTACTCCATGCGACAGTGCGACACCCCTCACTTTTTCTTAATTTGGTCCTTTTGCTTTACTTTCTGTCAAATCTTATTAGTTTCATGCAAATGCACCACAACAAATCATGAGCAAAAATTGCTGCCCTTGAAAAAGAAAGCTAACCCTACACATGACTGATTTGAAAACAAATGTATGTATATTGTAATAGTTGTTCCTAGATTTTGTTACTTTACAGGATCTATTTTGTAGAAAAGCAGAAGGATTCAAACTCTGAAAAAAAAAATCATGGATATATATATATATACACACTATTATCTCACCACAATATTACCCGTTTGTCCAATCGAAATGTATAATTAAGTGATAAATATGAACTTCATCAAGACGAATTGGGAGACAATTAAGTTGGACTTTATGAATTTTCTTTCTGAGTTTTATCGAGATAGTTCAATTGTTAAGGAGCTTAATTCTACGTTTATAGCTCTCATCCCTAAGATTAGTAATCTGATGGCTCTTAATGACTATAGGCCGATAAGCTTAGTAGGTTCTCTGTACAAACTTCTTGCCAAGGTGCTTGTTAATCGGCTTAAGAAGGTTATGAATTCGATTATAGGTGAGGCTCAAATGGCTTTCATAAAAAAAATAGGCAAATCACAGATAGCTTTGTAATAGCTAATGAGATTATTCACAGCTGGAAAAGGGACAAAAAGGGTGGCCTCCTAATCAAATTAGACTTTGAGAAAGCTTATGACTGTGTCGATCACTCATTTTTGTTGTCTATGTTACATGGGATGGGCTTTGGAGTTAGATGGTGCAGATGGATACGTAGTTGCATTTCGACTCCGACTATGTTAGTTCTTGTCAACGGCTGCCCAACGGATCAGTTCTGCATGGGAAGAGGTCTTAGGCAAGGAGATAATCTATCTCCCTTCCTATTCAACATTGTAATTGAAGCCTTGAATAGCATTCTTTTGAAAGCTGCAGATTTAAATTTGCTGAGAGGTGCTAGTATAGGATCAGGAGAGATCAACATCACACATCTTCAGTTTGCAGAAGACACCATTGTCTTCATTGATCCTTCGATGCAAAGCCTTCTCACCTTAAAAAGGATTATGCGCTGTTTCGAAATAGTTTCCGGGCTTAGAATCAATTTCCACAAATCGAGCTTAACTAGAGTGGGAAAATCAAGCTATCCGAATGAGGAATGGGAGTCTGTGCTTAGATGCAGGAAAGCATCTCTTCCAATTACTTATCTTGGTCTTCCGATAGGAGCCAACCCCAGAAATCTGAATTTTTGGAATCCGGTAATTCAAAAGATCGAGCATCGTTTAGCTTCTTGGAAGATGAAGTTTCTATCGAAAGGAGGTAGACTTGTTCTCATTAAGAAGGTCCTCTCGATTATTCCGATGTATTATATGTCCGTCTTTAAGATGCCGATTGGGATTGCCAAAAGAATATAGAAGCTCCAACGTGATTTCTTTTGGGGATGATGGGATTGTTAAAAAGAGAGTTCATTTGGTAAACTCGGAGCTAGTGTGCAGGAGCAAGAAGAATAGGAGGTCTTGGGATAGGCCATATGATCAATAAGAACAATAGCTTGCTTGCTAAATAGGTTTGGCGTTTTGGCAACGAAACCAATTCCATGTGGAAATAGGTTATATGTGCAAAATATGGTGTGGATCCCATCAGATTTCGGTGGTCCTGACAGAGTAAGGCTCACTCTTATTTTTTTGTAAAAGCTATTCACAGTCTCGTTGAAAAAGGCTCCATTACAGAGAAGACTATGACAGAGGGCTTTCAGGTGGTTATTGGTAAGGGTGACAGAGCTAGCTTTTGGACATATATTATCTGGGACTCCATAGCTTTGAAGGCCGCTTTTCCTAGGATCTTTGCATTGTCATTATTGAATGAGGGTTCTATTATGGAATTTGGAAGGTGGCTTGGCAAGAAATGGGTGTGGGAGATTCCTTTGAGACGTCCTTTGTTTGGCTGGGAGGTAGACGTGTAGAGCTGTTTCAAGTCTATGCTGGATAGTGTTAAAATTCGGAGCTGGACTTCTGATAAGTTCTCTTGGACGCAGTGTAACTCGGGTTTATTCTTGGTGAGTTCTTTTCGGATGTGCCTGGAAGGTACCAACCAGTTGGTTCGGTCTGATGATTGTTTTATATGGGATGGTTTTTGCCCCCTAAAAATTCAGGTATTCGCCTGGCAGTTTCAGAAGGGAAGATTATTAGTGAAATCTACAATGATGAGGTTAGGCATGCAGCAGATTTCTGACCCTAATTGTGTG
Organism: Dipteronia sinensis; assembly: GCA_033220585.1. Taxonomy (NCBI): domain Eukaryota; kingdom Viridiplantae; phylum Streptophyta; class Magnoliopsida; order Sapindales; family Sapindaceae; genus Dipteronia; species Dipteronia sinensis. The sequence goes on along the minus strand of CM065641.1, from coordinate 7,105,625 downwards.
GTCTGCAAAGCCGTCATCGAAACTATTGACCATCTTTTTCTGCATTATGGGTAGTCTGCAAATCTATGGAAGCTTTGTATGGGATGGTGGGATGTCTCCAGCTGTGTTAATAGATGTTTCAACGAATGGTCAGTAGGTTGGCCTGGTCTGTGTCCAGCTCCAAAATATAAAAGAGCTTGGTTTGCTCTCTTCTTTGCGGTAATTTGGACTATCTGGGAATCTAGAAATCAGTTGGTTTTCAAGGTACTGATGTTACTTTGGTCTATGCTTCAGATTTGGTTAAATATAGGATAGCCTGGTGGTACAAACATTTAGGCCAAAGGCTCGAAAGACCCTGTCTCTTCGTTAATGCTCAACATCAAAGATCTCTGTGTTGACACAAAGGCTGCTAATTGTTCGAAGAAGGAAGAAAGCTGGACTCCGCCTACCTTTGATAATCTTAAGTTCAATGTTGACCGGTCGTCGAGAGGTAATCCTGGGTCTGTAAGGAATCGGAGGGGTGCTAAGAGATTCCAAAGGCAAGGTTCTTTGCACTTTCTCTCTTTATTGTGGCATTCAAGATTCTACTATGGCAGAGATTTTGGTGATCCTAAAAGCCTGTGAACTAGTGGCTTCTAAGCCTGGCATGGTGGGTAAGAATATAATCATAGCCTAGTGACTCGAAGACGGTAGTTAGTTGGCTTAACAACAAAGATTTTAGGAGCATGATACATCTGAATCTTTTGTACAACATCAAGAGCCTTATTCACGATCTCGAAGGTGTCAAGGTTTTCTTTTTTCAACGGTCATCCAATTCCTTCGTAGATAAATTGGTCAAATTAGGAGCGGCTAATAGTGGTGATAAGATTGCCTGGGTGGAGTTGTGATTCTTTTTTGCTTCTTTTTCTCAATGGGATCTGTTTTCGGTTTTCTTTTTGTTTTGTGGGGAGCTGTTGTGTCTTCGTGTTTCCTCTTCTCGGGTGTTTGTTTGCTTGTCGTTATTTAGTGATGAGTTTTGCTTTTGGGTCTGCTTTGATGGGGGTTCCGTTTTTGGATGTTTTCCATCTGCTGTTTGGTTTCTGGTTGTTGTCTTGGCGCCTGCTGCTGACTTGTTTTCTAGTTTTGGTTTGTTTGTGTGTGTGCTTTGGTTGTTGTATTGTTTTGTCCTCTAGGGTCTTTATGTGGGTGTAGTATGTGCCCCCTTGGGGTGTTTTGCTCTTTCTTTGCTTCACTTTGCCGGCTTTCTTGCCGATGAATAAATTTGTTGTTCCAAAAAAAAATATTAGATGTATTTAAACGAAAGTAAAGTTAAATCTTAAAGTTGTCATATGACATGTATTAATTAGGCTATTTCGAAGGATGAATTAATGGGCAGAAGAATTGCTATTGTTAGTGATTCAAAGACCGCGGTTTCGTGGGTTAATGAGGGAGATTTCGGAAGCCTCAAGCACATCAACTTAATCTACGATATTCGCAATATGCTGCACTCTTTGAGTAACACAGTTGTTTTATACAACTCTAGAGCAACAAATTCCTTTGCTGATATGTTGGCCAAAAAGGGGTCTAGCAGAAATGGGGACTTTTCAATGGGGAGATGTTTGAGGGGGGCTTCCTTGTTATGTTTCTTGGTTTCTATGTAGAAGTCCCATTTAGGTGTTCTGGACGGACAGCTGGTCGCATTGTGATGACTGGGGTGCCCTGTTTTTTTCTCTTTGGTCCTAACAGGCTCTTTTCCTTTTTGGTTGTGCTTCTTTACTCTGCTTCGCAGGCTTCCTGTTGTGGTCATGTCTGATTAGACTATTGCTTATGTGTGTTCTCTTGCCGCACTTGGCCTATTTTAATATATTTTTCCGTTCAAAAAAAATTAGGCTATCATCCCATGTAAGTTATTCACATCAACTCTATAATTTGTTGGAGTTAAATTTAGAAAATGTGTACCTTACATCGAGAGTTGTTGAACTGAATCGGAAACTGCTTCGAACTATAATTTGTATAGAATAGAATATTGCTGCAACCTACAAAAGTAGAAATTGTGTGCTTCAAGGCACATCATTATTGACGCTTTCCTTAAGACACTAGCTATTTGCCCCCACCGTTGCACCGGGTTATGCAAATATACCTCCAAGATACAATGAAGCATCAGTGTCTAACGTCGTTGTGCACTAACGATATTAGACCGTGAACACTTTGACATTTACAGGCTTGCCAAGATACGATATTCTATCATTGTGCAGCTAATAGAATATCGGTTAATTTAATGCAAGAAAACAATATGAGAATATGAGTTTATTGTAAAGAGAAAATGGATAGAAGAAATCACTGGCCTAACTTTCAAAGTTAGCCAAATTCTGGTATCATTCAAATGGTGTAAGAATTTGCATTTTATAGAGTGGTTTGCACCCATTAGTGAAACAATGCAACCTTTGTTGCTTTGCACCCATTCATGAAATGATGTAACCTTTAAACATAAATTTGTGTATTTTCACTCAATAAGACACACATATACCATTTGGAATAGTTGTGACTTTTTGTCAACAACTTCTGGAAAGTTGTGTCCTTTCCATTTTAATTCAATTTATTTGAAAATGTTCCAACAATCCCTCACCATTTTCAACATAAATACAATTTGAAAATGTCTTGCACAGGCCTAGAAATCTTATGCATAAATGAAAGTGTCTTTTGGACTTGAACCTTCACTTAGTGAAAACACATCAAAGTTAGTCAAGGTCACATGGTAGACAAGCTTTGAACCAGTGTACTTATACGATTAACCAGACACGTCTCACACATAATTTTTCTTTATCTCAGGTGTTCATATTTGTTGACGCGTGTAAAGGCCTTGCGTCTATATCTTGGTTTTTCATGAGAGCTTTAGTAACCAGCCAAGTTACATAGAGGACGACACCATCCCCGACACTCAAATAGGTAGACGTTATCAGAAATGCCCATGTAAAAGCATTCCAACAGAAAATCTGTTATAAGTCTATTAAAAACTAAAGAGCTTAACCTTCCCAGTACATGCAAGTACCAAGCACTTTCCCTTGGGACGCATATAATAAATATTATAGTGCTTGCAATCACAACATATGATGTACTTTGCTCATTGAACCCAAGATCTTGATGTTTCAAGTGTTAGGTTGAGTTTCGATCATTGGTGATGTTTTAAATGCTGGCTTCAGTCCCACTCCTCTTAAAATTTTTAGTATTTAATTTGCTTGCAAGGCTTTCTTCAAGAGGATTTGTTAGATTTTGGCAAGTGTTCACAAAATGTATGGTAAATGTACCATTTATAAGCAACTGTAACACATAATTGTCTCTTAGGCCAATATACTTACACGTGCCATTATATATATGGCTACATACTTTTATAAATCTGCATCATTATCACAATTGATAATTTATCAGACATTGGTTTTGGCCACCAATGATGCCATAAAAAGTTCAACAATCATGGTGGATCTACTATGCAGGCCTGCTTCCTTGAATTCAAAAGTAGCTCATCCACCAAATGTGAGAAATCCACCCACTTTTAGTTACATAATCATTTTAATGTGCTAATTCAAATGGAATCTATAAATCCTTCCAATACGAAATGATAACCAAAATATGTATATCAAAATTCATATTATATATTAGTTTGATACTTAAAATCCTATACAATACTCTTAGTGTGGATGACTAAGATAATATGTATACACATTTTGCCTTTATATGGCAAAATATTATCATGCCTAGTATATATCATGATATACATAAGATACAATAAGTATAATCAATTTGAGACATCACTTTCCTTGTATAACCTATGTAATGTTTGCTTGCAATGTACATAAATGTACTTTATTCTTAGTGTGATTAGGTAAACACTAGGCCATTATTATTTTGATAATTTTAATACCAAAATCACATACACAAGCAACATGATCACGTCTTTCACATGACAATAATTTAATGAGTTCTTACTTCTCACTAATTCTAATATAACATATCATCCACATAAAGACATATAATTGCATATACTTGTATTGAATCTATTAATATATATATATATATATATATATATATATACGTATATTTTGTTAGATTCATGAATTCAAATTCATTATTTCATTCCTTCCTCGTAGGTGAAGGAATCTAACCTGAAACTATAATTTGTCTCACATATATATTATATTTATAGTTTATTCAAAAGATTTTTTCTTTTTCCCTACCCATTTATCTCTCCATATATTAGGAGGATTTCAATTGGCATTTCATTTGCTGTTACCACAGTTTCTACACAAATGTATATATCATAATTTATATATGAATTTAATTTCATAAATAACATATTTAGATTCCTTAAAATATTAATCTCAATCAATGAAGTAGGTTCATCCGTTAAGAACCTATATAATTATTGTCTTTGGCATTGTATTCTATTTTATTTAAACTTAACAACACATGCATTTATAAATTCATATAATCTATTTGCATTTTATTAATCATGTGGCTAAAATTAATGCAAATAATAACCAATAAAATATGCACATATGATTACCCAAGAAAAATCAAAATATATACACTTATAGTACTTTGAACATGATGCATGCTCAAAACTCAATGTTCCGGCCTCTAAATTCTGATCTTGATCCCACCGTTAAGTGTGATACACCATGCATGAAATTTATTGAAATTTTTTTTTATGCAAAATTCCACTAATCTGTTTGATCATTAACCAACGTAATTAAAATCCAAAAAGATTTGTAGAACAATATTCATATGACATTGATTTTATCAAAACAATGTGGCCAATTTTTCTTTTAAAAGTACCGTGTCCACGTGCATTAGAGACACATCTAAAATGGTGGCAGAAAACTCTAAAACTTAATTTGTTTTCACAAAAATTCTCTTTTCATCACCAAAACTTAGTTGGACATTATTCCAGTTCCGATTAAACAAAACCAATTGCAAATCGAAGATACAAAAGTCATGTAGCACAAATAGTGTCTTAAGATTGTTAGAGTGAAATTTAGAAAATATGTACCTTACATTGAGAGTTGTTGAACTGAATCGGAAACTGCTTCGAACTATAATTTGTATCGAATAGAATATTGCTGCAACCTACAAAAATAGAAATTGTGTGCTTCAAGGCACGTCATTATTGACACTTTCCTTAAGACACTATTTACCCCCACCAATCGGGTGTTGCACCGGGTTATGCAAATATGCCTCCAAGATACAATGAAGCATTGGTGTCTAACGTCGTTGTACACTAACGATATTAGAACATGAACACCTTTGACATTTGCAGGCTTGCCAAGATACGAGATTCTATCATTGCGCAGCTAATAGAATATCGGTTAATTTAATGCAAGAAAACAATATGAGAATATGAGTTTATTGTAAAGAGAAAATGGATAGGAGAAATCACTCGTCTAACTATCAAAGTTAGCCAAATTCTGGTATCACTCAAATGGTGTAGGAATTTGCATTTTATAGAGTGGTTTGCACCCATTAGTGATACAATGCAACCTTTGTTGCTTTGCACCCATTTATGGAATGATGTAACCTTTAAACATAAATTTGTGTCTTTTCACTCAATAAGACACACATACATCATTTGGAATAGTTGTGACTTTTTGTCAACAACTTCTGGAAAGTTGTGTCATTTCCATTTTAATTCAATTTATTTGAAAATGTTCAAAATTTTAATATATTTTGCCGTTCAAAAAAAATTAGGCTATCATCCCATTTAAGTTATTCACATCAACTCTACACCATAATTTATATATCAATTCATGATATGTCAATTGATAAAATACTGTGTTATAGAGTTATCAACATCAAATTAATTATGATATATTTATTTCATTTGTCACATATTATATGAATCAAATTTCTAAATCAAGAAGTTGAATACAAATTAGGATATGAATTGAGATTTGAGATGTCTAATATTACTAATTTTTATTCTTTCTTTCCTTTCATAGTTTCATACAAGAATAATTGATTTTTTTTTTACAATTTAATAAAAATTGATTTATTTAATGGCGTGTTTATTAATCAAAAATACCAATGAAAGATAATTAAGTTTATCGGACATGTAATTAGAAAGGGAAACTTAATTCTGTAGGTGAGACTTGAGAGAGAATGAAATTCTCTTTTGAGGAATTTAATTCCTGATTTATATATGAGGTTCACGAAACTTGATTTATAGCCCTTTTTACGTTTTAGTAAATAGTATTTTACGGCACAGGTTAACACAATAAATGTTACTATAAATAGAATTTAGACATTATATTTAATCTTAGTATAAATAGAACAATTCTAATTGTTCAAAAAATATATTATAATTTTTTTTCTTTTGTTTCATTAGTGCACACCTGCACCAATTTCTTTTTCTCTTTTAAATATTGATTAGTTGGCTTCCTTTTTTTTTATAAATTCAAAAACAATATTCAATCAAAACCAATCAATTAAACCAATCAATCTAATCTTGTAAGATATCAAATATCTTTTAAAGATATTTGATTAATATTTAGTTTATTTGAATTGATTTGAATTCAAACTACTTAAATTTAAAAATTAAATATTTAATTTAATAAAATAAATAATCATATTATCTTATTTTATTCAAAAACAAATATCAACAAACATCCTCTATTTAGTGATTAATAACATAATTAAATAATCTTATTATTTAATTTATTTAATCACCATTATTCATTAATAAAATAATCTCATTATTCAATTAATTTCTGAATAAATACGTGTCACTTTCGTAACACAATTAATTGGACAATCCAATCAATTAACCGTGACCCTTGTTACCTAAATCGATCGGGTTAGCAAGGGTACCTAATGGACCCACAGTATTTTGAGCTCCAATAATCTTTGGAATCATTAATTAAACTCTTTAATTAATATTCCTTAATTATTAACTCTGGTGTTATTCCACTAAAAACCTGAAGCTGCACTCTCTTAACTATAGAAGCTTTTACACAGACCGATACAACTCGGTGTCCATCGATATAGCTATTACACTTGGTGTGATCCTCCACAGTAGTTCATAATTAGAGTTGGGTCATAATGTCAGTTATACCTCTGTAATACATATATCCTTTAAGTACTGTTGATTCCCTAATGGATAATAAATCCTATTTCTGCACAGAATTAGGAGAGCGCTCATATTGGCCAAGCCCCGAATCAACCCTTAAGAGAGCTTCCATCTACTTCTCACAAGAAGGAATGGATTCCACTATTGTGTACAAACCTTCCCAGCCACAAGCCAAAACACAATCCCAACATACAGAGCATATTGATCAGGAACTGCATACGGAGCATATTGATCAGGAACTGCATCCAACCTCACTCATGTTATATCAAAGACCACGATCTAACCTGAAGAAGTCGATATGACACTTAGGATTAAGATCACCCACATATAGCCATCATTAGTTGATATATATGAATCTCATCAGTAAACGGATCTTGGTGAGAGATTCATATAGATCATGGCCCAGTCCTATATGATCAAATCATACAAGATTCCTTCATTCTCATATCTTCATATGAATGATTCAGGATAGAAGCACCGTACATTACGGAATGGACTGCGGCTATAGATTAACCACAAATAAAGTACCTAGCTTTATTTGCTATCTATGGACTCTTTAGATTGCACGTCTCTTACTGTATCCATATGTATATGACACTCATATACACAGTTCGAGAATACATTCGGCAATCTATGATGTTAATATGCACAAGTTATAAAATAAACAACACAACAAGAATAAATTGAACTTTTCTTTTTATTTATTTCATAAATCCATTTATAAATTACATCTTTAGGGCATAAACCCAAACAATGATGATCTGTCATCCTTCCGGATTTTACCAATAACAGAATCTAAAAACGAAACCCATCAACCAATTCAAAACCCAGTAAGAAAAAAAAATCCAAATCAAAATCCAAATCCAAATACAAGAAAACCGAAATCTCTTTTCTTCTCTCTCTCTCTCTCTCTAACACCCACATAAACCCAAGAAAATCGATCCAGTAAGCCAAAAAAAACCCTAACCCCGAAATCCTATTTTCAAATCGAAACCGAAATCGAAATTCAAATCAAAATAAAAATCGAACCCAAACCCAAGAAAATCGAAACCAAACCCTGAAATCCCCATAAAACCCAGAACGTAGAAGAAAGAAGGATATGAGGTGCAGAAGAAAGAAGATCATGAAGCCCAGAAAAAGAAAATGGGCGCAAAGAATAAGATGAAGAAATGGGTGTAGAAGAAAGAAGAAGACGAAGCCTATAAAAGAGAGTGAGAGAGTCGGAGTGGGAGGCGACAAAGAGGTGAGGTGGGTTGGGAGAGAAATCGAGAGATTGAATAGAGGAGACAAGGTTGGGGATTTGGTGGGGTTTGAACTTTGAAGGAGGACCAGTACTTGGAAGAGAAATTCATAGGAATAAAGATAAATGATAACCAGGAAGAGAAATGATCTCCACATTTTTGCTTCTTTTTTTTTAATTCTTGGTTTTTTGTTTGGTTTTACAAAAAAAAAAAAGAGTTTAGTTTGTTTAAAAACTTTAGGAAAAAAAGTTTAATTTAGGAAAAAAAAGTTTATTTTTTAAAAAATAACTTCTCCATATTTTGTTTGGTTTTTTTAATTTAAAAAGTTTATTTTTTTGTCTTTTTCTAGGGTTATAAAAGTAAATAGACATACTTAGGGGTATTTCAGACTTTTACATGGTCTAATAAGGTCAAAGGTTAAGTCTGACGGCCGTTGACTGACGACAGGGGAGATGAGTGTCAATAACTGATAAAATTATTTCCGTATATAATAGAGCAAAGCTCAGGGGAGTTTGGTGTAATTAGTTCTATTATTTACACACCCACTTTATAAGTTTATCCATTTTAAAACTTTAAAATTTTCTATAGGTACCCATTCAAATTGCGCTAATAACTTCATTAGAATAAATTTACTTATTATTATATATTGTATATTTGTATTGGTAAAGTAAAAAAAAAATTGAGTTTAGACATGAGAGTATTATAAATTAAGATTTACCAGTAATCTTAATTAACCACCAATTTGGCATCTAATTTAGGGATGGCCATTTCTTCCCAGGGCCCTAAATCCCTACTGCCCCATCCCCATTTGGGAGAAACTTTTTGGAGAAAAACAGGGAAATGGGGCAGGGGGGATGATTTTTATCCCCAAATTAAAATAGGACCCATTTTCCCCACAAATTTCTGAAAATGGGGATAGGGATGGGGAGGGGTCCCCTCATCCCCATTTTCTCATTTCCCCCAAACCTTATATATAATATATTAATATATATATATATATATATATATTCAATATTTTTTTATTCTTTCTATTTTACTAATTATATATACATCTTTATAACATTAAAACCTAACCCTAAATCATAATTCCTAAAACATTTCTCACCTCTCTCCTCTCTCCTCTCTCACTCTCTGAATCACTGCCGACTACGGTTCATCAATGCTGAATCGATGATCCGTCGACTGCCGTCGTTTCTCCTGCCGCCGCTTTGCTCCGTCGTTCCTCTTATTTTGCTATCGCGACTTCTATTGAATGTATGTCTTTGAACTTGAATTCTATGTATTGTCTAATTTGTCTTCGATTGACTGGGTTTTACTTTTTAGGTTGGTTGATTATTTGTTCATGTCTTTATTTGTTGTGGGTTGGCCGATTGGTTGTTTGATTTGTTTAACACTTGTGCTTTTGTTGGTTGTTACTTTCTTAATTTAAAAAATACAAAGAATTAATGGAGATGTTTATAGCTTTATTTGATGTGTTTTGGCCGATTGGATGTTTGATTTGTTTATCACTTGTGCTTTATTGGTTGTTACTTTCTTAATTAAAAAAATACAAAGAATTAATGGAGATGTTTATGGCTTTATTTGATGTGTTTTGGCTGATTGGATCTTTTTTGTAGACTACCTCTACAAATGCTTCAAAGTAGGTGGCTGGACATATTTCAAAGATGGGTGCATTGCTTCAAAGCAGTTGGCTGGACTATTTTGAATCCATTCAGTTTAAGGACTTGTTAATTATTTAGTATTATGAGTTCTGAATTCTGAAATCTTGAATTATTATGATGAAAGAACAAAATTAGCTTTCATTTATGTATTGGATTAAATTTTGTATTTGAATTTGTAATGGACTGAGTGTTTTTCTAATGTGTAATTTTTACTTAAAACGGGGATACGGGAAAACGGGGAAAACGGGGAAATGGGGATGGGATTGGGGGGACTGACTCGTTTTTTGTGTCGTTTCCAAATTGGGAATATCAAAAGATATCTATAGTAAAGCGGTAAGCAACGGTATCGTCCACAGAGAGGTGATATCCGTCAACCGATTAATGTTCTAGAGTTTTTTGAAAACATGAAAATAGGGAACGGATATGGTGAGAATGGTGTGTGTGTGTGGGGTGGAAGCATAATGCGATGTGGTGTGTGCAAATGAAATGTAAATAATGCAAGTGAAAACAAAAGAATATGGAATGGTGAGAATGGTGATTAAATGGGAAATACAAAAAAGAGTGGATTGGAGAGATGTAAGTTAATGATCACACAAGGGGCAACAAGTTTACTATATATATGTGCACAAATAATGGCTGTTGGGCAATGAATGACATCTAATAAGCCAGGGGCTCGTTCTCATGATTAAGGGATTCCAAAGCCAAATCATCTATTATACGAATCATTCGTTGATTCTGGAATACCGAAATCAAATCATCACTCCCCAAAGGTCATGGATAGAGCAATGGTGTCCTAAGATCAAAGACACATTAAGCACCAGAACATAGAGCCAACCTAAGCATTAAGCACTTCTAATTCAAGTTAAGGGTTTGTTCTCTCTATTGAGAGATTCGAGGCACAAATCACTCCCCAAAGGTCATGGCTAGAGCAATTGCACCTCTTGTCTCAACTAAGGGATTCTGGACACTTTTCACTCCCCAAAGGTCATGGCTAGAGCAAGTGTGTCTTTTGTCCCTACCATTATGGAAATGAACATAAAGCCAAAAACTATTCTAGCACGATCATACATAAAACAAGTTTTATCTATTCTTAGGAGCTAAATGATTACGGTTATACCTGGATTAGTCATCCATGGAGGTACAACCGGAATCCACATACACTCAAATCCATCCATACAATGCATTTTGACATTCCAAAGACATACACACACACAAATGAGATATTTGATTACACTAATCCTACAATTGAGTTAAACTACTCATAATCTCATCCATAAGCACATATCAAATTCCAATCTCCACACACATGCATTTCAAGACAAAAGATTACCCAATGATATTAAGAACAAATCAAAACACAAATAAATATAAAATAACAACACATATATGGAGCACAAATATAAGTTTACAATATTTCCCAAATGGAGATTACACATATGGAAAACATGAAATATAAAGATGAGATAAAGGAAACCAAACCCTTAAAGAAAACCTCCAAGAGCTCCTCTCCTTGCCTAGCTCAAAATTGGTCCAAAGACCAACTCCTAATCCTTGCAATCAACTCTAAAATGTGGTGTAGGATGTGTAGAAATGGTGGTGGTGAGCTTTCCATAGAGGAAAACCTCTATGGAAGCTTAATTGCCTCTCTCTCTCTCTTAGGAAAATGAAGAAGATGAAGTGGGAGAGAAATGGGAAAAGAAGAGCTATTCGGTTTTTGTGTGAAGAGAAGAGAAGAAAAGAGTGTTTTTATAGTTAAGGAAGGTTTGGGGACAATTTGGGTGCGAAAGGACCATTTTGGCCCTTCCAGGCTCCTAGGCGAGCTGCCGGGGTGAGCAGAATGGTCGCCTGGAATGGTCGCCTTGCCTGCTGTGATTTTTGGGCAGAGGTTAAGGCGAGTGGATGAGGCAAGTGAGTTTGGTCGTCTCACCAGATCGCCTCACACACTGGTAAGAAATTTCAGCTTCGCGCACCGTTATGAAAACGCGCATATCTCTCTCTAGAAAGCCCGGAATTGCGATCTGTAAAAACCGTTGGAAAGCAGACTTCTGGGGCTTTCTAAAAATAGGTGGTATGAAACCAAGTTCAATCTGAGGAGGGAGATATGGACCCTAAAATTAGTGTTCTGCATGGGCACTTTACAATTTCAGCCCACTAACCTTTGGAAAACAGAGTTGACTTGTGTCGCGGTCTCTGTGTCGCGTTCTGGCTCGATGGAAGATTCACCACGGAACTTGCCATGGTTGACCATGAATCACATCACGGTTTGGGTCGACGGCGAGGCCACGACAACTCCGAATATTTCCGATATATTCTCTTTTTTGCTCATTTTGCTTCCCAACTAATCTTTTAAGCTCAAAACCTTGGAATAGGGAATATGTACCTACACAAAGCTCAAAAAAAACTTATATACAAAAATACGTCCGAAAACGAGAACAAAAGCTAGGAAATGAGGACCTCAAATAGGTATATAAATCGTCCGATCAGGGACCTCCCCCCAAAACTACCCCATCCCCATTTTTCCCAAATGGGGAAATGGGTATGGGAGGGTTTGAAAAATAGGGATGGTGATGGGGGGACCTATATCCATCCTCATTTCCCCATTGGCCATCCCTGATCTGATTCCAACCTGCATCTGCAACTAGCTAGTTGAAGCCCTATAAATAGCAATAAGGGGAGAGATTGTCCGAGACAACCAAAGCAGCCGCAAGCTTCATCTTCCCTTCCCCATTAAGAATAGCAATTCCCAAAAAAATTTAATAAGATAATTGTGTTATTAAGTAATTTAGAATGCTTAAGATTAAATTTTAAGTAAATCTTAAGATTTTTCATGTACAACTTTAGACTTTTGTTCTTTCTTTTGTAAAATAAATTAGTTGACAGTTGATTATAAACAATCAGAAGTAAAAGCAGGAGAAAAACTTATAATTTGATGGGCTAAATTTAACAATTTTCTCATTTTTTTTAGAATATATTGTAGTAAATAGTTTAATATTACTATATAAAAATCAGTACAGTATTCAATTTCATCTACATTTACCTTTTAAACCCATAATATATAAGCACTGTTTTAATTCTTGATCCATATTAAAAGTTTCAATAAATTGATAAATCAATAAATTAAAAGTATCATCTACGTGGACTCAATCACATTTAGAATTTAAAAAGACTTCTTGTCTTTATGCTTCAACAATGAATATTCATATTTAATCTTGAAGTGTTTAGCAAACCAGATACAATTTTATAGAATTTTGGTATTTTTTTTGTCTTTTAAAAAGAGATGCCGAATGCAAATTTGAAAGTCTCCCTGAGGGATGGCAACAGGTCGGGTTTGGGCGGGTTTTGTAAAATTCAAACCCACACTCGTGAAAATTTTCCTCACCCAAGCCCGCCCGCGAACCCATGAAAATAAACGAGTTTGGGGTTTGGGTTTCATCCGCGGGTTAGCGGGTCACACCCACCAATCCACAAAATATATTAATTTATAAATATTTAATATATTTGAAATTACACAAAGTGTATGTCTAATACAACCTAGGGGGTGAATGGGTTGTTAATCGATTATTACCAACTTTTCGATTAGTCAACATTAAACACAATTAACCCAAACAATCAAACAATAAAAATCAAGTATAAAGTGCGAAATATAAATAACACTTGATTTTTACATGGAAACCCTCCAAACGGGAAAAACCACGGGACTAGCCACGCTAGGCACTTGAGCCACAGAAATCCACTATATCAAGAGAAAGTTACACCCTCAAGTGATACTCGGACTATCACTCTCGATAACCTCAAGCTACGGACACTACCACTCACCACTCACCACTCACCACTCTTGGTTCAATCCCTAGTTATATCCCCTAATACACTGCTTTTGGCGTGAGCACCTCCAAATCTACCCCACGGGCCTTTTACAGTGGCTCTTAGCGACCAATGCTTGCCAACCAACCTTTGGTTAAAAGACTTCAATGCTTGAGAAACTTCACCCCGAAGCCATAAAACTTTGACTCAAGAAGAGTATAAGGTCAAAGTAAACAATCAATGAATGCTCAATACAAAATATGTTAGACCAAACATACAATGCTTAACTAGATGTAGATAATGCAATTTAACATCCTAGTTATTAACAATGCCTACATTCTCATACATAAGGACTCAATTAGATGTAGAGATAAAATCTAACAACCTAATTGTCAAATAGAGTCCAACCAATATAAGTTGTCACAACATATAATCAAGGGCAATCAATATGCAATCAATGAGGCATACACAATAATGTCTAAATGCAAAGCATAGAGATTCAGCTAGAGGGCAATAATGTCCTAAATGCTAGTTATCAACAAACAAACTCAATCATGCAATAAAAACTCATAAATATTTGCAATAAGTAGAGTCTAGGTATTTAATCAAGCAATAAATACCTAATCTAGAGTAAGAAGAACAATATAAGATATTCAAGGAAGTTCTTGCCTACCTAGTCATGAAACAATGAAGACCCATGCTCAAATGATGTTGAATGATGCAAGATGGAGATAGGTTTTGGGTTTGGACAGTTAAACAAAGTCAATGGAGTTTTCTCTCTCTAGACTCTTTCTATCTCTCTATCTCTCTATAGGGTTTCTTTAGATTCAGAGAAGTGAATGGAGAAGAAGAGATAAAGAGGTATAAATAGTGGGAGGCACGAGCTGATGGGAAAAGTCATTTTTGCCAGAAATCAGCGCAGTGCGGGGATAGGAAAACCCGTGTAAAACCCGCACACTCCACCCGCGCACTCTACCTGCACACATGGACTTTGCCGATTCGAGACCAACGAACAGACCAGCGAACCAGGGATCAGAATCCATACCCCGTCAACTGCGCGGGTGCCTGCGCGGGTCTACCCAAGCATAAGGACCCATGCACAAGCCTGTCAACGCTCAAAAATAGGCACATCAAGTCGTACGAGTGCGGACTCAACAACCACAGTTATCCTATATGAGAGTTGTGCAAGTGTGAAGTGTGAAGTGTTGAATGGATGCACACATATAAACAATTAGAACACAAATGCAAGATGAAACAGAGCATGCATGAAGTGTGTGTGTGTGCACCTAAACTCTTCAAGAGACTTCTCAGTTCTGTTCTAGTTCTCGCCTATTGCTCCGCATCCCCCCATCAGTTTACTATGAAGACTGCTATATCACGCCCACCCTTATTCTTTGGCTTCTTAGACATTTGTATCTGACTGGTGTGGTAGTTCGATGAGAAAGTCAAGTGAGTATACATTTTGCTCTTGAAGTCATGGAGATGCTTAGAAGCTTACCAACGAGGACCTAAGCTACCCATTACAAAATCATCCCCAATGTGGTGTGGTTTGTCATGAAATAAGCCAATTATAAAAAATGAGGTTCTTACAATATTAATTTTATATATATATATATATATACAATAAAGAACTCCTCTTTATTTATAATATATCATGGGGAATTACAAATACAATAATATAAAACACTACCAAATAAAACTCCAAATAGATCTCCAAAGACAAAACAAATAAGTAAGCACGATGTTTCATAAGAGTAAAACCAGCGAGTGTAATGATGACACGTCGTTGCAGTGTCACCAAATATGAACATTTAAGTTCGGCCTCGCAAGGGCGCAAGTCACAAAGACTAGCACAGCGGCAAGCAAGGGATCGTTCCGCAGGAATGTGGGATTCATCGACCGTCTCTAGTTCTAGCTAATATTACAATATTCCGAGCGGACTCGTGTGTTACGTATGTAAAAAAATGTAGAAAAGTAAATGCTAAACTAACCTAACAACTACATAAATAAACAATATGTACAATGATAGGATGGAATGGAGCGATAAGGAATGTAAATGGTTACACTAAGTAAATGATTCCACCATAGCAATCACACAAGTTCATACTAACATGCATAGTCAATGTTGAATGCCGTGCTCACTTAATCCTCGCCGATTGTCCTCACTCCAGCAACAATCGACTATACCGATATGCACCAACAACCTATTGTTACATGGTTGTCTGAACTGCACTCGAGTTCACTAAGAACTATGAGACACACATAGCGACAATACATGCAAAACCGCGCGCAGGCTCTACATATAATGGCCAACCTACTAGTGCACATTGAGTGCTTCACCTTACGGTCCTTCACACAACAACCTAAGTTCATTCAAGTGGTGGCTAACCACTCAAAAGCTTTAAGCACTTCGAAGGACCACTCAACCATTAACAAACATATGCAACAAAAGAGGCAACAATGCTAGGTTTATATCAATTCCCTAATAAATGAAAATACACATCGAATAAGAGACAAAGATACAAGGAAAGAAATATAAATGGATAGAAAGGAAACCCCTCATCCGTAACCGAGAATCGAACACAGGGTCTTCTCGGGTGTCAATCTAAAATGTCCTGACCACTGGACGACTACGGCTAGAGATACACATTTTCCCCCGGATTCTCAAATCCTCACGTCCCTATCCCTATTTAGGAAAAAAATTTTGGGGGAAAATGGGGAATGGGGTGGGGATGGGGATAATTTTCATCCCCAAATTGAAATGGGGATGGGGATGGGAGGAGGTCCCCCTATCCCCATTTCCCCATTTCCCCATTTCCCCCATAAATATATTGAAATGGGGATGGGGATGGGGGGAGGTCACCCCATCCCCATTTCCCCCAAAACATATATAAATAAATAAATATATTATATAACACTTTATGATTTTATTATGTATTGTAATGCACACTTTATGATTTTATTATGTATTTGTAATACACTAATGGATTTTAATTTGTATTTGTAATGGAATTATTATTTTTTTAATTTTTAATTTTTAATCAAAAGGGAGAATGGGGAAACGGGGAAAAATGGGAAAACGGGGAAAAATGGGGAAAACGGGGAACTGGGGTTGGGGATGGATATACCTCCCCCCCAAATTTCCCAGCCCTGTTTTCCACAAATGGGGAAATGGGGGGGGGGGGGGGGATGGGGGGACCTATAACCATCCCCATTCCCCAAATGTGCATCTCTAACTACGGCGTTCTCCTATCTCATGAATGCACAACCCCTCAATAAAAGAGAGAGCTCTCTTCTTATCTCTATAAACTCCCTAAGATGGATGGCTTAAAATGGAAGACAAGTTCACCTAACACTAATATGCATCAATGCAATTGTTAAACATTAAGAACATTCAAATGAATTAAGGGCTCATCCTCTTGATTTGGGAATTTTCCCTAAATCAATTCATCACCCATTCCGGCTAAGGATGGGCAATTGTGTCTTAAAAGGACCCATTAAACATAAGGATATGAACCAAGGCCAATTTAGCAACTAAATGCCTGAACTAGCATTTTCTACTCTTTGGGGCTAAAATTTCTAATCACTCAAATCAATCAATACATGGTATTTCAAGTCATCCATCAATCAATCAACAATCATGGGCAACTAAATTCCTATTTTAAATTACATCTACTCCTAAACACATTCATGGACACATTCATTTCTAACCATCAACACACATACATATCATAACAAAAGCTTAAAACACATAAATCAAATAGGAAAACAAAACTCAAACGAATTCATGAACAAAAATACATATATAGCACATGTGAAAGGTTTACAATATTCTCAAATTCGGGTTACACATCAAAGAAAACAACAAATACAAGAAATGAGTACAAAGGAGACAACCTTTGGATACAAACCCTCCAAAGAAGCTCCTAGCTTTCCTAGCTCGGATTTGGTCCAAGAACCACTCATATTTCCTTGTAATATACTCTAAAATGGATGGAGAAGGTGTAAAATGGTGTGGTGGAGGTGTATAGTGAGCTCCCATGGAGGATTTTCCTCCATGGGAGCTTGAATCACTCCTTTGGTGAAGAAGATGGAAGAGATGGAGAAGATGGAAGAAAGGGGTAGAGAAGGGTTTTAGAGAGGGGAAGAGTTGTCTGAAGAGTAAGGAGAAAATGAGGTATTTATAGTGTTGGGAGGTTAGGACAAGAATTGGGAGTGAAAGGACAAGATTTCCCCTCAAAAACGGGCTGAAAAACAAGTTTGACAGTGCTCCAGGCGACTTGTGAGGCGACATGTGGGAAGTCACCTCACAAGTCGCCTAACCCTATGGAGCAGAATTTCCAGCTACGCGCACCGTTATAAAAATGGCCATAACTTCCTTTAGGAAACCCAGAATTACGATCTGTAAATACCGTTGGAAAGTAGACATTTGGAGCTTTCCGAAAATAGGTAATGGTCAATGTAGTTCGGTCTGAGGAGGGAGATATGGCCCCCGAAGGTTAGGTATACTGCACGTTATCCACATCAGCCCAAATAACCTCCAAACTCTTCAATTAAGCTCAAATACCTTCTGTAGGGAACATGTACCTACACAAAGCTCACAAACACATTATATACCAAAATATGCTCGAATACGAAAACAAATTATAGGAAATGGGAACCTCAAATTAATGGTGTAAAAGGGGGCCGGCCCGGCCCACATCAGCACGGCCCCCCGGCCCGTTTTCCTAAATGGGGGCCCAGCACGGCACGCCGGCACGACCCTTCCGTGCTGTGCCGTGCCGCGTGCCGTGCCGTGCCGGCACGTGGGCCAAATGGGCCGGCCCATATTTTTTTTTTTAAATTTTTTTATATATTATTATTTTAGTATAATAAAAAAATGTTTATAATAAATTAATAATAGATTATAGATACATTTTTTATTTTATTTAATGAATTAATTCAAAATATAAATAAAGATAAAACATGAAAAAAAAAAAAAGTAGATAAAAATATGAAATGAAGAATTCTTTATTTATTTCGGACTTTCAGTATTACATATTTACATGATTGCCTTATTAAAAACCTTACCAAGAAAACCCAGTGGGATAAAAACTTGGTAAAGGAAAAAGAGTGCAATCGTATTACAAGTAAATGTACATGTACAACCTAGTTCTGGACCTGGTTACTGCCGGAACCCTCATCGACATATAAATTGGAGAAATTTTGAATAAACTGTTCGTCTACCGTTTCATTTTGCATCATCTTTTGAGCATGCTCCCAATCCCGAATGCATATTAATACCTCCACCATCTCTGGAGTCAAACAATTTCTTCTTGGTTCAATAATTCGTTCACTCGTGCTGAATGCCTGTTCTGAAGACACATTGGACACAGGGATAACCAGTATGTCACGTGCTAAGTGTGACAAGACCGGATACCTGTAGCTATAGGTCTTCCACCATAACAACAGATCAAAATTCTCCGTGTTTTCGTCGGTATCAAACTGTGCTTCAAGGAACCTATTCAGTTCGGCACCAGAAGATGCAGCAGATCTTGTAGTTGAAGAAGAAGAACTTGCTGATTTGTCTTTTTTCCGGCGTTTGAGAATGCTCCAACTTGTCTGCAACGGTTGTGTGTCCGGTTCTGGTGATGGTTCCGTGTGAATGCCGCCAAACCTGCGCTCATAAATACTAAAAACTTCGAACAACTTGTTTCGAATGTCAGTAATCTGTTCGGAATAATCTATTGACAATTTATTACCAGTAAACTCAAGCAAATATTCTAAACCAGCTAATTTAATTCTATGATCTACTATAACACCTAAGGCATAAAGAAAAGGCATTTCAGACCAGTATTTTTTAAACTTGGTCTCCATGGCAACAACTGCATCGCCAAGCAAGTCATCTTCCCTATAAGTGTTTAACATGTCAGACATTTCCACAATCTGATGGATTGCCTGGGAAGATGTGGGGTAGTAGACCCCAGAAAGAGTTACAGTGGCATTGTAAAAAACCTGTAAAAATTCAACAAAAATCTTTGCCACATACCAATCGTCTGGTGTCAGTGATTGAGCAGATGGACAGCCACTTTCGGCCAATTTCATGTTATAAAAACCTGAAATAGTTGTATCATATTCCAAACAATTTTTCAGCATTAAGTAAGTAGAGTTCCAGCTTACCGGCATATCAGTTTGGAATCGTCAGGGTCGTAGACCGTTTAATGTACAGTGTCTGCCAAATTCTTGAAATCTTGGATTAGAGCTACCAATCCAAGAAATGGCATCTCTGATGCGTTCTATACGATTGCTTACTTCCTTCAAACCAGACTGTACAACTAAATTTATGATATGACATGCACAACGCTGGTGGAAGAAATAACCCCCAGCTTGCGGGATGTTTCTTTCAGTAAACAATGCAATAGATTTAGTATTTGCCGATGCATTATCTAATGTGATAGAGAGGATGCGATGAGTTATGTTATAAGTTTCTAAAACAGAAAGAATGACAGCAAAAATATTGTCTGTGGTATGTGCAAAATCTATAGGACGAAAACCAAGAATTTTTTTTTTGTATCCTATATTCAGAGTCTAAATAGTGTCATGTGACACATAAATAGTCATGTTTGGAACATGCGTTCCAAATATCGGAAGTTAATGCAATTGAGACAGTTGGATACTGTAATTCAGCCGTCAAGTCATCTCGTTGGGTTTTAAACATTTTTATCAAATCGTTCCTAGTGGTGGTTATAGAAACAATTTGCATTTGGGGGCAAAATGCAGATGTGATAAATTCTTGAAAAAAAACACAGTCACCGAAATTAATAGGTTGATCAGTTTGTGCAATGTACCGTGCCAAATATTCTCTAGCATGCGTGGCGTCGTAATGCCACGTCGTAACCGACCCGTCTGGGTGCTGTTGCAGTTGTGTCTGGGTTGTATTGGGTACATGTACGTGTTTGGGCATGCATTTTAGCATATGCCTTCTCAAATGACCGGTTCCACCCCTAGTAGTGGTATAGTTCTTAGGACAAAATTTACATTTGGCTCTGGGGCCGACCGTACCGTCCGGAAGTGTCATTTCTACTACGTCAAAACAATGTCATACGTCTGATGTTAACCTCTTAGATTTGGTATGTGATGTCGGTGTGGCGCCGGAACCAGAAGGCCCCGCTACGGTTTCTGCCGGTCCGGAGAGATCAAAATCATCGTTCAGCTTGTTTAGACCGTCTGGAAAATAAGGATGGGTAGGATCCATTTCCTAGAAGAAAAAAAAATTTCAGGTCATTAAAATTAACTCATACACATACAATGATTATTTTACTAAAAAAATATATTAAAATTAACCCCTACACATAAAAATGATTTTTTTTACTAAAACAATATATTAAAATTAACTCCTACACATAAAATGATTATTTTACTAACAAAATATATTAAAATTAACTACTAAAAATAAAATGATTTTTTTACTAAAACAATATATTAAAATTAACCCCTACACATAAAAATGATTTTTTTTACTAAAACAAAATATTAAAATTAACTCCTACACATAAAATGATTATTTTACTAACAAAATATATTAAAATTAACTACTAAAAATAAAATGATTATTTTACTAAAAAAATATATTAAAAGTAACCCCTACACATAAAAATGATTTCTTTTTACTAAACCAATATATTAAAATTAACTCCTACACATAAAATGATTATTTTACTAACAAAATATATTAAAATTAACTACTAAAAATAAAATGATTATTTTACTAAACAAATTTATTAAAATTAACTCCTACACATAAAAACGATTTCTTTTTACTAAACCAATATATTAAAATTAACTCCTACACATAAAATGATTATTTTACTAACAAAATATATTAAAATTAACTACTAAAAATAAAATGATTATTTTACTAAAAAAATATATTAAAATTAACCCCTACACATAAAAATGATTTCTTTTTACTAAACCAATATATTAAAATTAACTCCTACACATAAAATGATTATTTTACTAACAAAATATATTAAAATTAACTACTAAAAATAAAATGATTATTTTACTAACAAAATATATTAAAATTAACTACTAAAAATAAAATGATTTTTTTACTAAACAAATATTTTAAAATTAACCCCTACACATAAAAATGATTTCTTTTTACTAAACCAATATATTAAAATTAACTCCTACACATAAAATGATTATTTTACTAACAAAATATATTAAAATTAACTACTAAAAATAAAATGATTATTTTACTAAAAAAATATATTAAAATTAACCCCTACACATAAAAATGATTTCTTTTTACTAAACCAATATATTAAAATTAACTCCTATACATAAAATGATTATTTTACTAACAAAATATATTAAAATTAACTACTAAAAATAAAATGATTTTTTTACTAAAAAATTATATTAAAATTAACCCCTACACATAAAAATGATATTTTTTACTAAAACAATATATTAAAATTAACTCCTACACATAAATGATTATTTTACTAAAACAATATATTAAAATTAACTCCTACACATAAAATGATTAATTTACTAAAAATTAAAATTAAAATTAACCCCTACACATAAAATGATAAATTTACTAAATAAATAAAATTAATAACTGATATAAACATAAAATGATAAATTTACTAACTAAACAAACATATTAAATTTAAAATATAACACTTAAATAAAAATGTACCTTTGAAGTTTGAACTTTGGTGTCTTGGTGGAGAGATTAGAGAATAATAGTAAATTACTAATAAAATATTATAATAGTATATTAGTAGTGTAGAATAGTAGAGAGAGAGTAAGAATGAAATTAAGAATAATTGAAATTGTATAGAGAGTTTGAGAATGGAGAGATTGAGAGAATTAGAGAAAGTGAATGAAAAGTGGAATGTGTGGGAGTATTTATAGAAAAATTAGAAAAGTGGGTAAAAATATAAAAGACAAGAATTGAGGGGGCAAATTGTAATTTTTATATTTTTTTAAAAAAAATACCGTTATATACATAAATTTAAAATTAAAAAAATATATATATATATATATTCCGCGGGCCCAACGGTCGGCACGCGTGCCGACCGTTGGGCCTGGCACGCCATGCTGGCGTGCGGTGCCGGGCCGGCACGCCGTGTCTGGAACCCTGACCCGGCACGGCCCGCCATCCTTGGCAGGCCGGCCAGACCGGGCCCTCCAGGCCCGGCCCATATTTATACCACTACCTCAAATAGATACATAAATCGGTACAATCATGTAATCTATCATTAGCTATATATAAATGAGAGTTGAGAATTATAATTCTCAAATTTAAAATCAATGAAGTTTTTATATTTTCTTCTCCTGTTAAAAAAGTTCAATTGGAGTTTAAATTTATAATATTTTAAATAATAAATATTATATAATTTTTATTTATACGGGTTCACCGGTTCACCCATGGGTTCGTTTTCCACCAGCATCCGAACCCGCTGGGTTTTTATTTATACGGGTTCACAGATCATAAATTCACCATCCAAACCCGACCCTACAGGGTTAGGTTCGGGCTGGTGCCCGCGAGTGCGGGTCAAATTGCCATCCCTAGTCTCCCTCTCTCTATTTGTTTTACAAATTTATTAGATAAATGGAGAGAGTTTTTGAGAGAGAAAGAACACAGAAGTTATTATTTAAATAAATAGTAATTTCTTCATGTATCTGTTTTACATGACCATCCATTACAAATCTCATCCCTATGATTATTCCTTCACTAATGTAGAAATTTTATAAAATAAAATAAAATACTAAGAAAAAAGAAAAATCAAAGATTAGTTCTTTCTCTCTCTTTTTCATTTTTTTTTTGGTTGGCCTCCCTCCTTGTTCTCCTTGTTCTCCTTAGTTCTCCTTAGTTCTCCTTAGTTGTTGTCTTGTTGATGAATATCCTTAAATTTTGCTGTGTTGTTCTTTCTATATCATGAGTGTCTTTTTTACACAGTGTAGTGTTGTTGGATGGTTTCAATGTCCAGCCCCTTCAACTTGACCACTGATTCAACATGTCCTTTAAGTGTGTGTAGTTCTCTCAATCTGCAAAGTAAACACAACACAACACACAAGTTTGTTAAGAGGCATGAACTCTCTTCTAGCTTCATATATGGTTCTATGAACTTGTACCCAACCTTGCAACTTCAGCACGCCTCTTTGCCTGCTCGGCAAGCTCATTCAATTCGCGATGGCTTGCCTTTTCGTTCAGCAGTATCTTTCTGAAGACTGGAGACCGTGAAGGGTACGTTGAGCCAAGGCCCATTGTGCCTCCCTCTCTCCTTTTCCATAGTCTTTCTTGGTTGTGAATGCAGTCTAGATTTGATCAATACAAGTTCAATGTAAGTATTAAAAAAAACATTACCTTTATAATGGAGACTCAAAAGATAGTTAATATAGTTTATAAACCTTGTTCTGTAACAAATTATCCCAGGCTCTGCCACTCAACGCATAGCGGATTATGAACTTGAGAATATCAAGTGGGAATGTAAGTAACAATGCTGAAAATCCAGATTACTCCTGCCCATCCCCAACCGATACCCTGGATTCTCGCAAATTCCCAGGATGCATACACGGTGATTACAGGTAGCCACCTCAATTCAGCAAGTAGCAGTTAAGTTAGGACAACATAATAAATGTAAGTTAGTTAGTAACCTATCAGATCTAAAAGCTTAAGCTGGTACAGGAAATTACCAACAATAGTATTTAAGCACTCTAACGAAAGCATCACTAGTAAAATTAATGAAATGAAATGAGATGTGGTACTGACTAGTTGTGCCGCAAGGAATGCACCTAGAAGCAAGACACCAGGGCGTTCAACAAAAGACCAGCTCCTTGACCTGGTTACAAAGATGAGTGCTTGACTGATGATGCTAACTTGGAGGTAGAGAGCTGATGCAAGCTCATCTACATTGTCCTTGATTGGCCTCACACCGAATTTATCCTGAAATTTGTTAATATTGTTAGTTAGTATAATGTTTAGATTATGTAACGGTCAATTGGGTGGGTAAATTTTGAGTGATTTTTACTTACGGAGAAGAAGTCTGTGTCATGGACAAGATAGAAGAACAATGCAGTCATTAGGGCCATGTAGGTACCAAGGACAACACCAGTTGCGAAGATTTCCTTAAGCTTCCATGAGTCAGGCATAGGAGATGGCTTGACTCTGTCCTTGGAGATTGTCATGATGGTTCCGTCGTTGAGGATTGCAATGATCAAAACCATGAAAGGTGGGAAATCAAACTTCCAGATGAGAGCAACAAGCAAGAATCCAACCACAATACGAATGGTAATGGAAACTGCATAAATTGTGTAATTTTTCATCCTCTGGAAGATGGCTCTGCTTGTCAACACAGCGCTTACAATCACACTCAACCCTGGCTCAGTCAAAACAATATCCGAAGCACCCCTGGCTGCATCAGTTGCGTCTGCGACAGCAATACCAATGTCTGCCTTCTTGAGTGCTGGCGCATCATTCACACCATCTCCAGTCATACCACAAATATGCTTCCTCTCTTGGAGCTTCTTAACAATCTCGTACTTGTGCTCTGCATGCATATCCCAAATTAGTATTAGTTTTCGATGTCTTTAATCTTGTTTTAGTTGAGTTAAAATGAAAATGAAATCACCAGGGAAAACTCCAGCAAAACCATCAGCCTTCTCGATGAGCTCCTCAACCGGCATGTTGGCAATGGCCTCATCCTTATACTGACCAAGCAGGAAGGATGAGGGATACATGTTGGTCCCCATACCAAGTCTACGACCAGTTTCTTTGCCGATGGCAAGCTGATCACCAGTGATCATCTTAACGTTGACACCAAGGTCAAGAGCCCGACGAATAGTCTCTGCACTATCATACCTTGGAGGATCAAAGAGTGGCAAGAGACCAACAAACTCCCATGGTGCTCCAACGCTTTCCTTGTTCTTATCTGGCACGGTCTGTAAAAATATATATATATATATATATATATATATATATATATAGAAAGGCAATTTAGCAGTAGGATACCCCTCCGCCAATCTCAAAATATTGTAATAGTTCCACAAAAAAAAAAATCATGTGACACGTAGGATAATGCACCTGTCTAGCAACTCCCAGTGAACGAAGACCGCGGTCAGCATAACTGGCAATGATTTCATGAGCCTTTTTCAATGTCTCGCCTTTAAGCTCACATAGTTCAATGATCTACTAGTAAACAAGTGAAAATTAGATAAATACAGTGCTTTTATATAATGATTTTATGAGACATGAGAATTGAGAAACTACGCCAGCCCAATACCTGTTCAGGAGCACCCTTGCTACATCTATGCCAGTCACCTTTGCCGTCAATGTAAGTAATGGCAGTACGCTTTTCCACAGGGTTAAAGGGGAGGAAATGCACTTCAGTGATTCCAGCTCTTGCCTACACAACTCACCGTAAACCAGAATTAGTAATACATTTTTAGACACGGAATTAATATTCATGACGAGATGGGATCTAATAGTATACCTCCTTCGGGTCGCCCAACATCCCAACTATTGAAGCATCAATGGCATCTTGGTTTTCAATCCTGGAAGCCATAGCTGCATACAACACAAGGGTGTCTTTGTCTAGGTCCTTTGGAAACACCTGTTGTTATTTATAGATACACTAATGTATGTCAAAAGTTGTCTATACTTGTTATGCTTCGGCGTAATAAATAATAATAATTTAGATCAAGCACCAACCTCAATGAGGCTCTTATCCACTGTAAGCTTGTTGAGAGTTAGAGTTCCTGTCTTGTCACTGCAAAGGACATCCATGCCGGCCATTTCTTCGATGGCAGTCATTCGCTTGGTAATAGCACCTTGCTCTGACAAGCGGTGTGACCCAATAGCCATTGTCACAGATAAAACTGTAGGCATGGCGATTGGAATACCTCCAATGAGAAGCACCAATAAGTTGTCAATACCATCTCTGTAAGCTCTTTGCTGAATTGGGTACATCACAATGAGCTCGATGAGCATTCCCGCCCCAATTGTGCAGATACAGAAGTTACCGATAGATGTCAACACCTTAACGATTAATCATACATAGAGGAACGAATCAATACACAATGAATACATTAAGGGCGCATTTATTAATCGGAATGAAATGAAAATGAATCAAGTTTCATGGAAAGGGAGCTTGATTCCTTAGGTGGAAGTGGGAATCAAGTAAACAGGTAATTAAGTTCTTTTTCCCTCGTTATGATTCCTGATTAGTAAACGCGCCATAAGGTTGAAAAATAGAAACAATATAAAGCTTCAAACATTACCAGTTGGAAATGACCAACATTGTTGGTGCTATCAACAAGGTGAGCAGCCTTGCCGAAGAAGGTATGCACACCCGTGGCGATAACAACAGCCTCGATTTCACCCTGTTTGCAGGTTGAACCAGAGAAAACCTCATCACCCGGGTTCTTTGTGACGGGCAGAGACTCACCGGTGAGTGCAGCTTGATCAATCTTTAATGGATCTCCCTCCAAGAGACGAGCATCAGCTGGCACAATGTCTCCTAACTTGATACTAATTATATCACCAGGTACCAAAATCTCTGCCTCTTGTTCACTCCACTTATTACTCCTCAACACCTTCGTTTTTGGGGCAAGTCCGGCCATCAAAGCAGCAGCAGCATTACCAGCGTTGTTTTCTTCAATGAAACTAATAGTAGAGTTGATAAAAAGCAACGCGACAATGCCGACAAAGTCTTGCCAGTCGGGGGCCTTGCCACCACCATTGGCCAAAACAATGGCCATGATTGCAGCAGCCTCCATAACCCATGATAGAGGATTCCACATAAAACCTAAGAACTTGAGGAATTTGCTTTCCTTTTTCTCTTCAAGCTTGTTGGGTCCAAATATTTCAAGCCTCTTCTGGCCTTCCTCTGCAGTCAACCCATTTTTTGAACATTTCAATTGCTCAAAGACTTCTTCTATTGGAATTCTCTCCTGTTCAACACAAAAACACACACAAACAATATAATTAACAACTTAAACACATCATTATCATTTAAAAAACAGTAAAAAAGAAAAACTGAGTAATACAAGATCAATGTTTTCGTTCTTGATTTTCTCTAACGAAATATCAGCCATTGCTACAGATTTTTTTTTATAAAAAAAATAAAAACAACTCTTATAAAATGTTAGTGTTTTAAGCTCTCTCCCTCTTCTGGCTGGCCATAGCCTAGAGATATCGATCCAGGGAGAAGAGAGGGAGAGAATGAGACTTGCTGTGTTTGAAGAAGTCTGGTTTTTGTTTTCAAATTTTACCAACAATATTTATAACACATTTTCTTGGTTATGTTTGATTAGATTTGAGAGACAGAGAGCAATTTGGGTTGGTTTGTTTTCTCTCTGTGGCTTCCCAAACTTACCGCTCTCTCAATTCTCAATTATAACTGTATTAACTGACCTGACATTTGAGCTGTTCATTATTTTTTTTTCTTTTTTTAGTATTCTTAATTTTATAACTGAACATACATATAGAAAGCAGAATCGAAATTTATGTATTGCCTTCTATAGTTCTATAATATATATATATATATATATATATATATATTTGGAGAAGCAGGTTTGCCTTCTAATATTAGTTTACGTGACTCATATATCATTTTTTTGGGTCTATTATCACATTATTTTTAGAGAACTCATATATCACATTTGTAATTACGTGTCCCAGTAACTTGAGCTTTTAGAGCTTTTAGGGTGCGTTTGGTATGCGGGACGGGACGGGACAAGGTGGGACAAGGTGGGACAACTTGTTCTTGTCCCAAGTTTGGCGCGACCTTAGCATGGGACAGGACGGGACAAAGTGGGACAAAAATCATAAAAAATTGTCTCACCCAAGACCCTAGGACAACATGTCTCATGGCATGGGACAAGAGTCAAAAAGACCACTTTACCCTTTAAATGTTCAAATAATTACAAACATATCCAATATATATGATATATATCCTATATATATTATTATATATTATATATATATATAATATAATAATATATATAATATAATAATATATATTAATATATATATAATGTCTATCCTATATATATTATTATATATATAATGTGTATATATTATTATATATATAATATGTATAATTACATATATAATATTAAATATTAATATATATAATAATAATATATAAGATACATATATATATATATATAATATACAATATATATTATTAATATATATACATATATTATAATATATATAATATTATATTTTTTATATGTACAAATATTTAATATTATATATATATATCTTATATATTATTATATATAATGATATAATATATCATATTATTATATAATATTATTAAATAATTATAATATATTTCAATTACAATATTACTATTTGTGTAAAATATAATAATATTGTAATTGAAATCAAGAGGTCATTTGAACCCTTTTATTTTTGTTAAATATTATAATATATTTCAATTACAATATTTATTTAATATTGTTAAATACGATATATAAAAATTGTTTAATATATTGTTTAATATTAGACCAAACAAGGAGGGCACTTTGGTCATTTGAATCTCTTGTCCCGTCTTATCTCAGCCATACCAAACGTATAACAGTACAGTCCACAGTCCTGTCCCATACATTCCAAACACGTCATGGAACAACTGTCTCATCCTGTCCAGTCCAGTTTAGTCCAGTCTCGTCCAGCCCCGTCCCCGTACCAAACGCACCCTTAGTGTTTGTAAAGTGTAATTGACATGTAATAACCGGAAAACTCGCCTATGGTAACCATTTGATTTCATATGGAAAATGTGTTGTAATTGATAAATAGATGTGTTAGTGTCAAAATGTTAAGACATTAAATCAATAACCCATACCATACAATTAACCTATTTTAAACTGTTTTCATTGACCGAGAATCTGAAGCCACAATGCACAGTATCAGAATCTGAATAAACCACAAATGCCTTGAAAGTTTAAATGTAGGTTCTTGCAACATTACTAATACCATAAAAACTTCACTGAAATGTCAACACTAAAAGCGTGTTCGGCGAAGTTTTCAAATCACTTTAGAAAAATTCAGGACTAGAAAAAAAAAAACAAACAACTCCTAAATTTACAAGCAGTGGGCATAAATGACAAATAAGTAATGAACAATTTCTTGTATCACATTGCTGATACAAGTCATCAATGGATCTCTGTGTGATTATTCATTCCTCAACATTTGAAAGGCTTGGATTTCTCACAAGCATATCGACATACTAAAAAACTGTACATCGACGTACTTAAAAACAGCAACATGCTGGACAAGCAAGCAATACAAGGCTTCAATAAAAGCAAGTCATCGATCACATGCAATATCAGGGAACAAATGCTTCGAAAAGATTAAGAAAACAGTCCATGGACTCGTTAGAGTTGATCCTCCCCAATGACAACAGCTTGAAATGTTAGTAATGACTAATGATCACCCACTTGCTACAAGCACACCACTTGGTATTATTAAGCCAAGGAAAAGTGAAACACAAAACAACCATTACATTCTAACATAAATACCAAAACCTATCAAATCAATTACGGCGACAAGTATTCCAAATCAATTACGTTCTACTCTGCTGTTCGTACATGAGGAAACACAACACAACCATTACATTCTAACATAAATACCGAAACCTATTTACCAATAATCTAAGCGGAGTGTATCATTATTTCCAAATTCAATCTTTTATGAACTTGAAAAAACTCTGATTTTTGATGCTCGACTCACTACTTCCTACAAGCTCAAATGCTTTGAAATGAAAAACGACATTTTCTTCAACGTAGCAGTTCTGCTGCGGCTTCTGCCAATAAAACAATACTCTAGCTCCTTCACCAACTTCCTAAATTAACATTTTCTATCTCTTCTGATCCTAACACTCTGCAACATTTCTAGTTTCCTTTTCTAATTCTCAAGTCAAGTAATCATCACAAACACCTTTGTTCAAATGCTAATGCATTGTGCAACTCGAATGCAATAAAAAATATATACATCTTCCTCTAGCTACCAGCCTACCAGCCTACCATTAAACAGTTCTTATCATACTAAGTTCCACTTTCAATCATTTAGTTTGAAGAAAAGAACATAAAAAAGTACATCGTATTTACAAATCATCAATCACATAATCCCCTATATATAAAGAGCACAAGCAAGCAAAATAACAAGAATCATATAAACACTAAAACACGACAATATCAAGGCGGCATTAAAAGAGAATCAACTTAAAATATCACGTACTAAATTTGACAATGTCTAAACCATAAATTTGAAACACCAATATCTCTGCAACTCAAAATTTAAAACAGAATCCCACATTTCAAGTCTTACAAATAAGAGTAAACTAATAACACTGAAAAACCAAAAAGCTCAAAGAGCAACTCATCCATCTTAAAACCCTAGCTTGGTGCAGCGCCCTTCGCATTGTACCTGAAAACAAAATAACACAAACCTATCTGTTGCGGAAATGGCCAGAAAATTTCTATAGAAAATGCACAAAACACACAAACACAAATATTTACGCGGTTCGGCAAATTGCCTACGTCCACGGGAGGCAGCAAACTAATATTATTGAGAAATTATACAAATACAAAACAAAATTTCTCTCAACTCTCTCAAGAACTCTCTCTAGAAGCTTTGCTTCTCTGCTGCTTGTTTTCTCTACTATTCTTGCCTTGTTGAGGGTCTTATTTATAGGGGAAAGGCAGAGACAACCCTCCCCCATTTTCAACATGGTGGTTTGGTTTTTTCCCCATTGTCAACAATATTAATTTCAAGAAGTTGGTGGGTGGTAGTTGAAGGAGGTGGTAGGTGGAGGTTGAGCAAATTTGTCAACAATCTCCACATTGGCGAGAATCCACCAATCAATGTTGCCTTCATTACGCCCTTTAGGCGCTACGAGCTCGAGAGATATTGATCAAGTCCATGCAGTGTTGGAACTTGATCCATGTTACCACTTTTGTTAACATATCTGCAGGATTGTCTGTAGTTCTGATCTTCTGAAGTAGAATATTCCCTTCATCTACTATTTCACGAATAAAGTGGTAACGGACGTCTATATGCTTGGTGCGACAATGATGGACATGGTTCTTTGCCAAACAAATGGCACTCTGGCTATCGCAGAAAATCTCCATGTTTTCCTGAACAATACCCAAGTCCTTGATCAAACCACGAAACCAAATGACTTCTTTGAAAGCTTCTGTTACAGCCATATATTCTGCCTCAGTTGTAGATAAAGCCATTGTTGACTGTATAGTTGATCTCCAACTTACTGGTCCTCCTGCCATAGTGAACGCATAACCAGTAGTAGATCGGCGTTTGTCAAGATCACCAGCATAATCAGAATCAACATATCCTATGATATGTTTGTCAATTGTCTGCTCTCTCTCTAACTTCAAACCAACATCTACAGTACCCTGAATGTACCGTATAATCCATTTCACTGCTTGCTAATGGCCTTTACAAGGATTGTGCATGTAACAGCTCACCATACTTACCGCATGTGAAATGTCGGGTCTCGTACACACCATTGCATACATCAAGGCACCAACAGCATTTGCATATGGAACATGATCCATTTGCCTTTTTGCATCATCACTAGTCGGTGACATCAATGCACTCAGTTTGAAATGTGGAGCCAACGGTGTACTTACAGGTTTAGACTTGCTATCAATGCCAAACCTTTGAAGTACAGTCTTCAAATACTGAGTCTGG
This sequence comes from Dipteronia sinensis, assembly GCA_033220585.1. Taxonomy (NCBI): domain Eukaryota; kingdom Viridiplantae; phylum Streptophyta; class Magnoliopsida; order Sapindales; family Sapindaceae; genus Dipteronia; species Dipteronia sinensis. The sequence continues at coordinate 7,073,123 of CM065641.1, read as the reverse complement.
GTCAAACAAATGGTACCTTTGGCTCTGTCCCTTTTGATCTCCATGCCAAGAATCTTCTTGGCCTCTCTAAGATCCTTTATGTCGAACTCTGAGCTCAATTGAGCATTCAGCCTATCGATCTCCACCTTGCTCTTAGATGGTATCAGCATATCATCCACATACAAGAGCAAATAGACAAATGTACCATCTTGGAGTTTGCGAAAGTATACACAGTGATCAAAATGACTGCGTGTGTACTTCTAAGTCATCATGACGCTATCAAACCGTTTGTACCACTGTCGCGGTGACTGCTTCAAACCATACAAGGACTTGCTCAGCTTGCAAGCCTAGTTCTCACGTCCAGGAACTTTGAACCCTTCTGGCTGAGACATGTAAATTTTCTCATTCAGAGTACCATGGAGGAATGCAGTCTTCACATCAAGTTGAGCTAACTCTAGATCAAATTGTGCAACCAAAGCCAATAGAATCCTAATAGACGAATGCTTGACAACAGGTGAGAATACCTCATTGTAGTCTATTCCTTCCTTCTGTGCGTAGCCTTTTGCTACTAATCTAGCTTTGTATCTGATGTTGTCTTTGCCAGGAGTACCTTCATTCTTGGCATAGACCCATTTGCACCCTATAGCTCTCTTTCCCTTTGGAAGTTGTGTCAATTTCCAAGTTTCATTCTGATGAAGTGATTGCATCTCCTCATCCATCACCTTCTTCCACTTGAGATTGTATGTACTATGTACAGCCTCTCTGTAGATGTACGGAACATCATCGTCAGTTACTGGAAGAGCGTATGCTACCATGTCTGTGTAACAGGCCGGCATCCGAATGTCTCGTTTCGGTTTGCTGATGGCAATGGATTCTGGCTGTTGTCTTATCTCAGATAATGGTTCTGAAGCCTCCACCTCAACTGATATATCCTCCTGACTATCTGAATCATCATCAGGATGGTTGACTGTCAGAGAAGCCTTTTCTGACTTCTTAGGAGTCTCAAACTCCACTTGTCGTAGAAAATTTGGATTCTCATTCTTTGTGTCATGAGGTATTTGTTTCAGCATTGCAGATTCATCAAAGGTAACATCTCGGCTTAAGACGATCTTCTTTGACTCGAAATTCCATAGTTTGAATCCCTTAACTCCTTCACTAAAGCCCAAGAAAACAACTTTATTGGCCCTAGGATCCAGTTTGGATTCTGTAACATGAAAGTATGCTGAACATCCAAATATATGCAATCGATCATAATCTGAAACAGGTTGTCCAGACCATACCTCCTTAAGAGTTTTCCCATCAAGTGCGGAAGTAGGTAGTCTATTGACTATATGAGAGGCATACACCAAAGCCTCTGCCCAGAATGTCTTGCTCGGGCCGGATTGAGAAAGCATACATCGAACTTTCTCCACCAAAGTACGGTTCATTCGTTCTGCTACACCGTTCTGCTGTGGCATGCCAGGAACTGTAAAGTATCTGATTATCCCTTCATCCTGACAAAATTTTATAAAAGGATCTGATTTATATTCCCCGCCATTGTCTGATCTGAGCCTTTTAATCTTTCTGTCTGTCTAGTTTTCAATCATCTTCTTCCATTGAAGAAAGATATCCAGAACTTCATATTTATGCTTCATGGTGTATACCCAAACATACCTAGAGAAATTATCAATAAACGTCACAAAATAATGTTTACCTCCCAATGAAGCATTTTTGGAAGGCCCTCAAACATTAGTGTGAACGTAATCCAGTGTTGCTTTTGTACGATGAATGGGAGTGCTGAACTTCACTCTTGTCTATTTGCCCATGACACAATGCTCGTAGAAATCAAGTTTACATGTCTTTGCACCTTTCAGGAGACCTTGCTTCACCAAACCTTGCAAAGCCTTCTCACCGACATGCCCTAAAAGCATGTGCCAAAGTCGAGAAGTATCAGATGACTCATCGTCGGAATTGCTGGAGATGGCTGCTCTCCCTATGACTGTGTACCCGTCCAGAAAATATAGATTTCTCTGTCGAGTACCTTTCATTACCAAGAATGCACCTCGTACAACCTTCAGGACTCCATCTTCCATGGTCACCTTGTAACCGTTGGAGTCTAAAACCCATAGTGAAATGAGGTTCTTCTTCAGATCAGGAACATATCTGACGTCTGTCAATCGTCTAATTGTACCATCGTACATCTTCAGATGAACAGTTTCTATCCCTTTCGTCTGGCAGGTGTTGTCATTGCCCATAAGGACAACTCCTCCGTCAAGCTCATGGAAGCTTGAGAACCACTGCCTGTTGGGACACATATGATAAGAACAACCGGAATCCATAATCCATCGATCAGAATGGCTGTTTGATGATGAAACTGTAATAACTGAATCCTCCTCATCATTAGCTTTATCTGTAACATTCACATTAGATTTGTCCTTGTTTGGACAATCTTTCTTCCAGTGCCCTTTCTGGTGACAGTAGGCGTCTGTATAATGATTATCCACTTGGCTTTGAACGGAATGCTCCTCTTGATTTTGAGCGAGATTTACCACGCTCACTACCAAATCTTATGTTGTTTGCTCTACCTCAGGCAACAAACAGCGCTTCTAATGTTGATTCTCTGTGATCAAGCTGATCTTTCTTCCGATACTCATTATTCACTAGAGCATTAGAAACGTCTATGAATTTAACCTCATCCTTACCATATAACAGATTTGTGGTTAAGTGTTCATATGTATCAGGCAGGGAATTTAACAACAGTAGTGCCTTATCTTTATCGCTAATTTCAACATCTAAATTTTGTAAATCGGCGAGAATTTTATTGTAATTATCCAAATGTTCAATCATAGAAATACCTTTCTTGTACTGGAAACGAAAGAGCTTCTTCAGGTAGAGTCGATTCTCTATGCTTTTCGTCATGTACTTGTCTTCCAGCTTCTTCCAGAGACTCGATGCCATAGTCTCCTTCATGACAAAGTACTTCTGGTCATTGACTAAACATAACCTAATTGTGCCGCAGGCTTGACGATTTACATATTTCCAATCTTCATTGGAAATATCCTTGGGTTTGAAACTCAAGGCAATATCAGATCCTGCCCGGAATAACATATCCAGAACTTCGCATTGCCACATGCCGAAGTTGTTGGTGCTGTCAAACTTCTCAATATCAAACATCGCATTTGATATCGAGCTTATTTGCCAAGAACTGATGGTTGATGCTGAGGTCTGAGGTTCAATTGATTGTTCCAAGATTTCTCCAGCTTTTGGATCTTCCATCGTGCCGGAAAATAGAGTTAATTAAGCTTGACTAAGTAAAACTAATACTTAAAGCGGAATTAGCTAAAACTGATGGAACAGTTGCATCCGGAACGGTCGAAATAGTTGAAAATAAGTCCGACTCGGTTGAAAACAGGTGAAAATTGCACTGAGTTGGGCAAAAAACTCTTTTGGACCGAGTTGACTTAGGAATATTCCGTTAGTGTAACTGAATATTCTGCAGATAACGGAATATTCTCTGATGGTAACAGAATATTCCCTAATGTGTGACGTGGCTTATTGATGATGTGTCAATGACGTGGCAATGAATCACTGATGACATGTCGATGACTGGAAGACGAAGTGGTAGCTGACTGGGCGCTGACGTGGCTGATGACTTGGTGCTACAGTGTCGTCTTCTTCCTTGAAAAAAATCTACAGAAAATTTCTGGAAATTGTTTCCAGAGTTGACCAAACTTTGACCGAAGTTAGAGAGTTCGTTTGAGCTCCGTTTCAGATGCGATCACCGGCGTTGGAATCGAATTTTTGAGAGGAACACAACACTACCCTCCGAACAGCGATTCGAGCACTTTGAAATTTCTGGACTTTACCATAACCAAAGCTTTGATACCAATTTGTTACGGAAATGGTTAGAAAATTTCTATAGAAAATGCACACAACACACAAACACAAATATTTACGTGGTTCGGCAAATTGCCTACGTCCATGGGAGGCAGCAAACTGATATTATTAAGAAATTATACAAATACAAAACAGAATTTCTCTCAACTCTCTCAAGAACTCTCTCTAGAAGCTTTGCTTCTCTGCTGCTTGTTTTCTCTACTTGTCTTGCCTTGCTGAGGGTTTTATTTATAGGGGAAAGGCAGAGACAACCCTTCCCCATTTTCAACATAGTGGTTTGGTTTTTTCCCCATTGTCAACAATATTAATTTCAAGAAATTGGTGTGTGGTAGTTGAAGGAGGTGGTAGGTGGAGGTTGAGCCAATATGTCAACACTATCAACACACAAACGACTCTAAAAACAAAACAAAGCAAACACATATTATATATTAGATTGATAAACAGCAAAAACAAAAACCTGATGGTGTTGTCGGTTCTCATGCGGATCCAGTTAGGAATGGGCTTGTTCTGCCTCATCTTCTTCGCTAGCTTCTTCTTGATAATGAACGTCTTGTGTGACGGCTACACATATTTACACAAAATAATAACAAAAAAGCGTTATCTCTCTTAGTTACACACAATATTAAGAGCTTCAAAATCGAAACTAAGGTCGACCCAGAAGCTCAAAATATGTAAATTGAAAAGGGTCTTTACCATTTTAGCTGTTGGAGGAGAGGGTGGAGCTGCTGCTGCTGCTATCCTAGCGAAGATTGAAATATTTTCACGTTTAACTTTTTTCCATTTTTCATTTTTTTCATCTACAAATGATTTGCATTGTTTCGATAACATGTGAAACATTTTCACGTTTAACTTTTTTTTTTCTTTTTTCTTCCAAATGAACAACACTGCACGAAGGGCTTGCCCCATCAATGCAGTTGCCGCACCTAGGTGTGCAAGATGATGTTAGCTCAGTAGTAAGCAATGATTGAAAAATCAATAATACCCCTGATATTTCCGTAGCTCAGGAGTACCGATATAGAGTATAATATCCTTTCCGTACAAATATCCTATAATTTTTGAAAATATCCACTATATTTCCGTAAAATATCAATACCGGAGAACTTGTAATGAAATGTTACGTAATATCGTGGATATTTCCAGAAATATAGTAGAATTGTCTGTAAAATATCTAATTTTGTTTTTCAAAAACCTCTCCTTCAATGGAGTTCGAACAAACTCCAGCTTGTGGAGACAACCTTTTCGATCCCACCAGGTCGGGTCAAGAGACTGTGAAGCTTGAAAACCGAGTTGACGGCCACCGTCTCGACGTCGGGTCGGATATCAAACATTTCGGGTTCTAGATCCGCCAAGCTATTCACGAAGATCAAAGCTAATCATTCGATGGAGCATGGAGGTCTGTTCGACCTCTGTTGATGACAATATTATGAATAAGGAAAGAAAAGAAGCATGCAAAACACGGATTTCACATGGTAAACCCCCAAGATGGGGAAACGTCCACGGTTGCCGGTGACGGCGAGAAAGAATTTCACTATGAATGTTTTATTACACACTCAATCTCTCATTTTCTCTCTTGAGTATCTAGTGATTCGTGTCCCCTTTTTTTGGTACTTTTAGGGTCTATTTATACATGCATAGAACCCTAACTCTTGGAGTACAAATACAAGAATATGTGTCAGTAATTTAGCGAGGTACCAATAACTCTGACTTATTGGAGTCGTGCTACTCTTCTTTCCCGTTTTGCTCTACTAGTGTTTGTATTTCAGACATATCAAGTCTTTTTTGCATATTTTGCATTCTGATATCTATAAGGAAATCTGTTTCTTTATCAAATTATGCTTCATGATATCTTATTTGAATAAGATTCTTCTTCGACAAATCTGAGTCGTGAATACATTAAATTCCATGTTGTCCACGTGTCCTTCATCCGAACATCTCTCAAAATTGTCGACGTGTCGCTTGGCCGACCACCTACCAAACCCGACCAAATATCTTTCACCCCGACCAGGTGTCTACTCTCGATCAAATAACTAGACCCGATCATCTGGTTTTTTCCGACCGATTTCTTTACCTGATCAATCTAATTACCTTAGTTGAATGTTTTCCACTCAACCATCTGAGTAATCTTGTCCAGTATCACGGGGTTATCTTACAGCCACCTTAAGTTGGTTGAATCCAGTCGTCATTTGTTGACACGTCATTGTTAATCTCTACAAAGCAGGGTGTTTATGTTGATACGTCATCTCTTCGATTTTTACCAATAACAATACCCTCTTAAACATTCAAACCGAGCATCTTGCTCAACAGAGAGATCTCACTCGGTGAGATATGTTTAACTTGGGAATCTTTTTTGTCATGTAGCTCATTAGTGCTCATTAATGTTTGACAGCTAATCTTTAAATTTTTAACCACAAACACTTGATTTGCCTAGGTGATTTGACGCGTTATGACGTAACTAACGGCGGTCGATTCAAATTTCAAATGGCGCATGATCTCCGAGATTTGCACTCCAACCGCCACTCTCGCATGAATTCACCTTCGCCAATATATTTTTTCAAAACCCTTCATTTTCCCTCTCATATATATATATATATATATATATATGGAATAGGGGGAAATATTCCCTATAGGACTGTATTGTATAGGACTGTACTAAATTACATTGTTTAGTATTGGATAATATTGGACAGCACTAAATTGGTTAATATATATATATATATATATATAATTTTTCTATTGTCAGTTCGAACTGATATAAGATATTATCAGTTCCTTGCATATGGACCATTAGATTTAAATGCTTTGACTTGGTTGCATGCGGCATGCTCTTGTCAGTGCGTACTGATATATCAGTGCATTGCATGTGGGTCATAAATTATAAATATTATTAGTGCATTGCATGTGACTCATATATATATATATATATATATATATATATATAGTTCTTTTCTCATATGTGCGTACTGATATAAAATACATCAGTGCATTGTATGTGGCTCATAGATTATGGATAAGCACTGATAAATGCATACATACTGGGTCAAAGCGTACGTATTGAGGTGAAAATTATCCTATATATATAAAATTAAACATTTATACATATATTTAAATATTAACTGAAAATATAATTATAAACATATAAAATTAAATTTTAAAAACAAATTTCAAAAAAATAAATAGAACCACTTTATTTTTATTTTTTTACTGTAAAGAAGTTAAACTTAATTGAAAAAATAAATTAAAATAAAATGCCATAGGACCCACACTAATCATTTTTGGACGAAATTAAATTTAATTAAAAAATAAAGGAAAATTAATGGGACCCGTATTAATCAGCTTTTTGACAGAAAAAAGTAAATACAACAAGAGAAATTACCTTGAAGTAGTGGTGTAAATATGGGTCGGGCCTAGAGGGCCCGACACGGCCGGCCCGCAACTGAGGTGGGACGTGCCAGGCACGGCCCCCATTCTTGGCACGTGTCGGGTCAGGGTTCCAGGCACGGCATGCCGGCCCGGCACGGCATGCCGGCCCGGCCCGGCACGGCACGCCAGCACGGCATGCCAGGCCCAACGGTCGGCAGACCGAGCCGGCAAGCTTGGTGGCCGACACACCGGGTCGGTACGCTTGCCGGCACGGCGTGCCGACCGTTGGGCCCGTTGAATTTTTTTTTTTAATTTTTTTTTAAATATAACGGTTACTTTTTATAAAAAAATAACCGTTGGCTGACGTCAGCCAACGGTTATGTTTTTAAAAAAACTATAAAAATTGCATTTTGCCCCCTCAACTCTTGTCTTTTATATTTTTACCCACTTTTTCTATTTTTTCTATAAATACTCCCACACATTCCACTTTTCATTCACTTTCTCTAATTCTCTCAATCTCTTCATTTTCAAACTCTCTATACAATTTCAATTTTTTACAATTTTTATCTACTTTTATTTTCTTTCATGTTTTATCTTTATTTATTCTTTGAATTAATTCATTAAATAAAATAATAAATGTATCCATAATCTATTATTATAAACCTTTTTTTTATTATACTAAAATAATAATATGTAAAAAAATTAAAATATAAAAAAAAAATTGGATATGGGCCGGCCCATTTGGCTCGCCTAATTGGCCCATGTGCCGGCCCGGCACGGCACGTGGCACGCCATGGAGAGGTTGTGCCGGCATGCCGTGCCGGGCCCCCATTTAGGAAAACGGGTCGTGCCAGGCACGGCCCATTTTCCTAAACGGGCCAGGGGGCCGTGCTGATGTGGGCCGAGTTGGCCCCCTTTTACACCACTACCTTGAAGGCGTGATTTGAGTTGAGTTGTGTGACACAAAGCTCAAGTCGGTAAGTGCCTATTTGGTATGGCTTTCGTAAAGATCAAAAATGTTTTTTATTATTATAATCTCTTTTGAATTTTTTTTAGTTAGTTGGTCAAACTCAAAACAGTTTTTTTAATATATGAATTGTCTCAATTATCCTTTATAAAAGTCATTTTATGTTTATTTGGAGAAGCCAAAAATTTAGGATTTTTCAAAAAACTTTTTTTTTAATTTTATTAAAACATATTAATTGTCTCAACTACCCTTTATAAATTTTATATATTCCATCATACAACTTTTTCATTATAAATACGATGTCAACACCCTTTTTGTAACTTACACAACCAAATTGTCAACACCTTTTTCTTATAATTTACACAACCAAAAACTTTTTTTGTTAGAAGCTCTACTCTAGAAGCTCTACTTGAAAAGTCATACCAAACAAACTCTAAGTCCGGCTGTGGCATATACTTAGAGCATCTCTAACAAGGTTCTCTATATTTTCCTTATATTTAGGGAGTCAGTTGTACTTTTTTACAAATAAGGAGCCATATAAGGAGTTAAAACTCTAACAAGCCTCCCTAAAAATGGCTTAGGGTGAAAAAATGGCTCATTATATTTTCCTTAAATTGAATTTGGACCATAAAATATTAAAGATGTGGACTCATCTTGACCACTCATTTTAATTGAGGAGTGAAAAAAAAAATGGAGAGGAAGCCTCTCTCCTTACATTTGGGGAGGCTTTGGCCGGAATAAAATTTAAGGAGTGAGATAAAGAGTAGACATGGTGCCGATTCGGTTCGAACCGGCGAACCGAACCAAACTGAAACCATCGACCAAAAATAGAAACCGGAACCGGTTTTTTCTGTTCCGCTTTCAGAACCGGACCGGGAACCGGTACTGGCCGGGCCCGGTTCCTGTTCGAACCGGCGGTTCCACCAAAAAAAATAATTTATTATTAAAAAAATAACACTTTATCTAAAAAATAAAATGTTTAAAAAAAATGGACATTGTAGAGTATTGGGTCATGACCCATAACCCATGTTCAAGTAGATAAATTTTCATTTGCATTCTCCTCTATTTTATATAGGTTATGTCATTCTTCACTTCTCTTATCTATCCAATGTGGGATGTGTGATTGAATATAACTATGATTATAAGCAATCACTCTATGACCAAGATTATGGAAGAATAATATGTGAATGAGATTTGATGATTTATTAATATATATATATATATATATATAATCATAGTATATTAAAAAAATGATACATATTATTGCATTCACAGTTCACATAATATAAAAGATTAAGAAAAGTATATATAGAGATGTGATATGATTTAATCCAAAATTAGATGATTCCGTTTATAAAATGATCCAATTCTTTTTTTCTTTTATTAACAATATTCTCTTTGTTTACATCCAATAACATCCAATAATATGTTAAAAATGTTTTCAAATGGAAATTCATTATGTTATATCAATGAATGTAAACGGAAATTCAATCCTACATCCAACATCAGATAAATAAGAAAAGTGGAGAGAGACATAACATATATAAAAATGAGGAGAATGCAAAGGAAAATAAACATACTTGGACAAGGGTTATGGGCCCCAACCCAATACTTTACAATGTCCTTTATAACATTTTATTTATTTTTTAAATAAAATGTTAATTTTTGAAGAAAAAAAAAGGGAACCGGCGTCATGCCTAATAGGGAGACTGTTGGAGCAAATTCCGGTCCAGCCTCCCTATTTATAGTTAAAGACATGCTTATTGGGCTGCTGCCAAATCCAAGTAACTATATTTGCACCCCTTTAAAATTGTATGTATATATCTTAAACTCTTAGGGCATGTTTGGCACACCGTATAGTATTGGACTGGATTGTATTGTATAGGACTGGACTGTATTGTCTATGACTATACTGGATTTAATTTAGTACTCTACATTGTTTGGTATTGGATAATATTATTGGACAGTACTAAATTGGTTATTATATATATATATATACAATCATTTTCCTATCAGTGCGCACTGATGGAATTATATAAGGACATTGAATGTTGGTCACTCATTTATAAAAGAGTTTTGACAAGTGCATACATACCAAGTCAAAGTATGTAAAACAAGTGGCTCACATTCAATGTCCTTATATAATTCCATCAGTACGCACTTAAGTGAAAATTTTCGTATATATATTAAACATTTATACATATATTTAAATATTAACTGAAAATATAATTATAAATATATTAAATTAAATTTTAAAAACAAACTTTTTATAAAAAATAGTAGAACCACTTTAGTTTTTTTTTTTTTTTGCCGTAAAGAAGTTAAATTTAATTGAAAAAAGGGCAATTACCTATTAGGTCCTGGGTATTTTTTTTTAAATTCCGAGTTGTTTGCCACTTTTACAAAAGTGACCAAATTGGTCCTTACATTTTTTTTTTCCAAGTGCCAAATTAGTCCCTTTCATTTTAGAAGTAACCAAATAGGTCCCTCTAATGATTTAACGGTGTTAAATATAACAGTTGACTTTAATACTTTTAGCTAAAGTACGTAAATACTTTTTATTTGTCATATTATGGCAAAGTTGTTTTGTATATATGCATTAAATTCATCATTATAATTACAACAAAATCCAAAAAAATATATTAATAAAACATCATTTGTACCTTTTTTTAATTAAAATTCTCTTTAAAAATCTAAAAATATTTTAATAAGACAATGTCTATTATACTTTTATTTTTTAAACAAAGTTACCATTCATTCTCAGTTTAGTCTTTTACCATTTTCATATAATAATGTTTTTTTGTTAATATTATACAAGCACTGTTTTTAAAATTATTTAAAAATCAAAACGCACAAATAAAAAAAATATACATGTGTTAAAAAAACAGTGCATATATCAATATTATATTGTTTATGAGTAAAGTACAATTTTACCTCCATACAGTTAAAGTTGATTGACGGAACTTAGATAAAGGGACTAATTTGACACTTGGGAAAAATATAAGAACCAATTTGATTACTTTTATAAAATTCGCAAACAACTTGAAATTTTTAAAACGTTGGGGACCTAATTGGTAATTGCCCTTGACAAAATAAATTAAAATAAAATGTCAATAGGACCCACACTAATCAGTTTTGGACGAAATTAAATTTAATTAAAAAAATAAAGGAAAATTAGTGGAACCCTTATTAATCAGCTTTTTGATTAAAAAAAACACTAAATGCATCAAGAGAAATTTCCTTGAAAGCATGAGTTGAGTTGCGAGACACAAAGCTAGTACAGTAGGAGCCGGATATAACAATACACCGGATTAAGCAATCCGGTTTTAAATTTTTTACCAAACATTGGACAGTATCAAATTAATACTGTCCATTCCATTTGTCCTGTCCAAATGTCCAATCAGGTGCACCACACACGTCTTTAAAGTAGTAAATTTTTTAAAATTCCACTATTACCTTTAATTCAAATTTAGTGCTGTAAAAGGGGGCCGGCCCGGCCCACATCGGCACGGCCCGTTTTCCTAAATGGGGGCCCGGTACGGCCCTTCCGTGCCGTGCCGTGCCGGCCCGTGGGCCAATTTGGCGGGCCAAATGGGCCGGCCCATATATTTTTTTTTTAATTTTTTTTATATATTATTATTTTTGTATAATAAAAAAAATGTTTATAATAAATTAATAATAGATTATAGATACATTTTTTATTTTATTTAATGAATTAATTCAAAAAATAAATAAAGATAAAACATGAAAGAAAAAAAAAGTAGATAAAAATATGAAATGAAGAATTCTTTATTTATTTCGGACTTTCAGTATTACATATTTACATGATTGCCTCATTAAAAACCTTACCAAGAAAACCCAGTGGGATAAAAACTTGGTAAGGGAAAAAGAGTGCAATCGTATTACAAGTAAATGTACATGTACAACCTAGTTCTGGACCTGGTTACTGGCGGAACCCTCATCGACATATAAATTGGAGAAATTTTGAATAAATTGTTCATCTACCGTTTCATTTTGCATCCTCTTTCGAGCATGCTCCCAATCCCGAATGCATATTAATACTTCCACCATCTCTGGAGTCAAACAATTTCTTCTTGGTTCAATAATTCGTCCACTCGTGCTGAATGCCTGTTCTGAAGACACAGTGGACACGGGGATAACCAGTATGTCACGTGCTAAGTGTGACAAGACCGGATACCTGTAGCTATAGGTCTTCCACCATAACAACAGATCAAAATTCTCCGTGTTTTCGTCGGCATCAAACTGTGCTTCAAGGAACCTATTCAGTTCGGCACCAGAAGATGCAGCAGATCATGTAGTTGAAGAAGAAGAACTTGCTGATTTGTCTTTTTTCCGGCGTTTGAGAATGCTCCAACTTGTCGGCAACGGTTGTCTGTCCGGTTCTGGTGATGGTTCCGTGTGAATGCCGCCAAACCTGCGCTCATAAATACTAAAAACTTCGAACAACTTGTTTCGAATGTCAGTAATCTGTTCGGAATAATCTATTGACAATTTATTACCAGTAAACTCAAGCAAATATTCTAAACCAGCTAATTTAATTCTAGGATCTACTATAACACCTAAGGCATAAAGGAAAGGCATTTCAGACCAGTATTTTTTAAACTTGGTCTCCATGGCAACAACTGCATCGCCAAGCAAGTCATCTTCCCTATAAGTGTTTAACATGTCAGACATTTCCACAATCTGATGGATTGCCTGGGAAGATGTGGGGTAGTAGACCCCAGAAAGGGTTACAGTGGCATTGTAAAAAACCTGTAAAAATTCAACAAAAATCTTTGCCACATACCAATCGTCTGGTGTCAGTGATTGAGCAGGTGGACAGCCACTTTCGGCCAATTTCATGTTATAAAAACCCGAAATAGTTGTATCATATTCCAAACAATTTTTCAGCATTAAGTAAGTAGAGTTCCACCTTACCGGCATATCAGTTTGGAATCGTCGGGGTCGTAGACCGTTTAATGTACAGTGTCTGCCAAATTCTTGAAATCTTGGATTAGAGCTACCGATCCAAGAAATGGCATCTCTGATGCGTTCTATACGATTGCTTACTTTCTTCAAACCAGACTGTACAACTAAATTTATGATATGACATGCACAACGCTGGTGGAAGAAATAACCCCCAGCTTGCGGGATGTTTCTTTCAGTAAACAATGCAATAGACTTAGTATTTGCCGATGCATTATCTAATGTGATAGAGAGGATGCGATGAGTTATGTCATAAGTTTCTAAAACAAAAAGAATGACAGCAAAAATATTGTCTGCGGTATGTGCAAAATCCATAGGACGAAAACCAAGAATTTTTTTTTGTATCCTACATTCAGAGTCTAAATAGTGTCCTGTGACACATAAATAGTCCTGTTTGGAACATGCGTTCCAAATATCGGAAGTTAATGCAATTGAGACAGTTAGATGCTGTAATTCAGCCGTCAAGTCATCTCGTTGGGTTTTAAACATTTTTATCAAATCGTTCCTAGTGATGGTTCTAGAAACAATTTGCATTTGGGGGCAAAATGCAGATGTTATAAATTCTTAAAAAAAAACACAGTCACCGAAATTAATAGGTTGATCAGTTTGTGCAATGTACCGTGCCAAACATTCTCTAGCATGTGCGGCGTCGTAATGCCACGTCGTAACCGACCCGTCTGGGTGCCGTTGCAGTTGTGTCTGGGTTGTATTGGGTACCTGTACGTGTTTGGGCATGCATTTTTGCATATGTCTTCTCAAATGACCGGTTCCACCCTTAGTAGTGGTATAGTTCTTAGGACAAAACTTACATTTGGCTCTGGGGCCGACCGTACCGTCTGGAAGTGTCATTTCTACTACGTCAAAACACTGCCATACGTCTGATGTTAACCTCTTAGATTTGGTACGTGATGTCGGTGTGGCGCCGGAACCAGAAGGTCCCGCTCCGGTTTCTGCCGGTCCGGAGAGATCAAAATCATCGTTCAGCATGTTTAGACCGTCTGCAAAATAAGGATGGGTGGGATCCATTTCCTAAAAAAAAAAAAGTTTCGGTCATTAAAATTAACTCCTACACATACAATGATTATTTTACTAAAAATATATATTAAAATTAACTCCTACACATAAAATGATTAATTTACTAAAACAATATATTAAAATTAACTCCTACACATAAAAATGATTTTTTTTTACTAAAACAATATATTAAAATTAACTCCTACACATAAAATGATTATTTTACTAAAACAATATATTAAAATTAACTCCTATACATAACATGATTAATTTACTAAAAAAATATATTAAAATTAACTCCTACACATAAAAATGATTTTTTTTACTAAAACAATATATTAAAATTAACTCCTACACATAAAATGATTATTTTACTAAAACAATATATTAAAATTAACTCCTATACATAACATGATTAATTTACTAAAACAATATATTAAAATTAACTCCTACACATAAAAATGATTTTTTTTTACTAAAACAATATATTAAAATTAATTCCTACACATAAAATGATTATTTTACTAAAACAATATATTAAAATTAACTCCTACACATAAAAATTATTAATTTACTAAAACAATATATTAAAATTAACTCCTACACATGAAATGATTATTTTACTAAAACAATATATTAAAATTAACTCCTACACATAAAAATTATTAATTTACTAAAACAATATATTAAAATTAACTCCTACACATAAAATGATTATTTTACTAAAACAATATATTAAAATTAACTTCTACACATAAAAATTATTAATTTACTAAAAAAAATATATTAAAATTAACTCCTACACATAAAATGATTTTTTTTAACTAAAACAATATATTATAATGAACTCCTACACATAAAATGATTATGTTACAAACAAAATATATTAAAATTAACTACTACAAATAAAATGATTTTTTTACTAAAAAAATATATTAAAATTAACCCCTACACATAAAAATAATTTTTTTTTTACTAAAACAATATATTAAAATTAACTCCTACACATAAAATGATTAATTTACTACAAATAAAAATAAAAATTAACCCCTACACATAAAAATGATAAATTTACTAAATAAATAAAATTAATAACTGATATAAACATAAAATGATAAATTTACTAACTAAACAAACATATTAAATTTAAAATATAACACTTAAATAAAAATGTACCTTTGAAGTTTGAACTTTGGTGTCTTGGTGGAGAGATTAGAGAATAATAGTAAATTACTAATAAAATATTATAATAGTATATTAGTAGTGTAGAATAGTAGAGAGAGAGTAAGAATGAAATTAAGAATAATTGAAATTGTATAGAGAGTTTGAGAATGGAGAGATTGAGAGAATTAGAGAAAGTGAATGAAAAGTGGAATGTGTGGGAGTATTTATAGAAAAATTAGAAAAGTGGGTAAAAATATAAAACACAAGAGTTGAGGGGGCAAATTATAATTTTTATTGTTTTTTTTAAAAACATAACCGTTGGCTGACGTCATCCATGACGTCAGCCAACGGTTATTTTTTTAAAAAAAACAATAAAAATATACTTAAATTTAAAAAAAAAAAAAAAAAATTCCGCGGGCCCAACGGTCGGCACGCCGTGCCGGCACGCGTGCCGCCCGGCGTGCCGACCGTTGGGCTTGGCACGCCGTGCTGGCGTGCCGTGCCGTGCCTGGAATCTTGACCCGGCACGGGCCAAGAATGGGGGCCGTGCCTGGCACGGCCCGCTACTGTAGTGGGCCGTGCCAGGCACGGCCCGCCATCCTTGGCAGGCCGGCCGGACCGGGCCCTCCAGGCCCGGCCCATATTTACAGCACTATTCAAATTATAAAAATAATTTCAAATACATCTCATATATCATAATATTACAATATTTAGTAGGCAAAATTCCACCTTTTGACCTAAAACTTAATGCAGTTTACAGAACTATTACATCCCAATAAATTTTCTTTTTTTATCCAAGAGAAATGTTTTTTAGACAAGATTACCCTTATCTACCTTTTCACTTTATTCTGTGACACAATTTTTTCTCTCTCTTTCATAAGTTCTTCTTGTCATGTTTCTCTCTTTATAACTTTGTTTCCCTGTCATTTCTCTTTAAAATATTGTTCTCCTCGTCGAAACGATTCCAACGATATATTACGGACGAAAATCGGATATCATTTGCCCCCTCAAAAGTCCTTTGAAAGTATTTCGTTTCACGCTGAAATCTATACACGCTGAAATATCAACATGATTACACGATGGAAATCTTTACACGCTAAAATGTCAATATGATTACACGCTGAAAATTTTTACAAGCTGAAATGCATTTCAGCGTGTAATGTTTCTAGAAACTTCAAATTTTCAATTTTTCAATCTCTCTTCCAAGTTTCAATTTCCTTAAAAAAAAATTCAAACATCCATTGATGAAAATCGAACAAACCTTCATATATAGAGGTCTGGAATAGACCTCCATTGATGGAGGAGATGAAGATGATTAAAAAAAAGTTATTATCCTTAGGTGTGATATTTGCACTAAGGGCATTTTTGTCTAAAATCATTTCTCTTTGATAAAAAAAGAAAAGTTATTGAAAAATGATATTTTTGTATACTCCCTTAATATTAGGGCTATTTATGATTATGGCCATATTTAATATTTTGAGCATTTTAAAAATTATGGATATTAAGATTTTAGTCTCTCTAATTTGCGTTTATCTAATTTGGTCCACCAGTTTTTAAAATTACTAGTTTTAGTCATTCCGTTAGAAATTCTGTGAAAATACACAGAATGGCATTATCATATGTTATAATGACTGAAATACCCTTTGAAGGTTTCTGATGAAAGGCAGTTTGGTAATTTTGTATTTAATTAAATACAAAATTAATAATTGAAAAATAAAAAAAATAATTAAAAATTGATTTAATAAAAAAATAAAAATCTCTCTCTTTCATACCACGTCTCTCTCTCTCTCTCAATCACCAGATTCACCACATCATTCATCATCTACACCACCACCACCACCACCACCACCATTCAACCATTAATCATCATCAACAAAAATTGAACCCATAACCCAGTACCCACTGTAAAACAATTTGAATTCAAGTGTATGTTATTTTATTACATAGAAGACTGATTATATACACAAAGAGGAATCAATTTAGATCCCGAATATTAGCTTTATACAGTGCTATTTCCTATTCTAATTATGTGCTGGAAAGTTAATAAAATAAATGTAAATTAATACAATGATACGCATAAAGTCAATGATCAATTCCTAGATTGTCGAGAATCTTCATTAACACTCCCCCTCAAGTTAGAATAGATGTTGATCATTCCCAACTTGCCAAGTAGATTCGAGAACTGTGGAAAGCCTAATGATTTGGTGAAGTTTTCTGCTGGTTGCTTTGATGTGGAAATATGGTATGTTTTAATCAGCCCGGTTTGGACTTTTTCCCTCATAAGATGGCAGTCAATTTCTATGTGCTTGGTTCATTCATGGAACACCGGATTTGATGCGATGTGAAGAGCTGCTTGATTATCACAGTATAACTTGACTGGCTGTGAGTGGTTAATGCCCAAATCGTGCAAGATATACCTCAACCAAGTGATCTCATAACAGGTTGATGCCATAGAGCGATACTCTGCTTCTGCACTTGATCGTGAAACTGTATTTTGCTTCTTGGTTTTCTAAGAGATTAACGAGTCCCCAAGAAATATGCAGTATCTTGTGGTTGATTGTCGTGTGTCTCGGCATCTCGCCCAATCCGCGTCACAAAAAGCATTTAATTGTATCGAACTATTTGCTGAGAGAAAAATACCTTGTCCCGGTGTGTGCTTGATGTAACGCAATACTCGATGGGCTGCTTCTAGGTGTGGAGTGCAAGGCTTGTCCATGTATTGACTAAGAATGTGCACTGCATATACCAAGTCAGGTCGCGTGATGGTCAAGTATATCAATCTCCCAACAAGTCTTCGATAAGATGAAGGATCACTGATATATTCACCATCATTCTTGCTGAGAGACAAATTTTGCTCCATAGGCAAATTTGCAGGTTTGACACCAAGGTAACCTGTATCATCTAATATTTCAAGTGCATACTTGCGCTGTGAGAGGACAATTCCTTTGCTGGAACGAGCAATTTCTATGCCAAGAAAGTACTTCAATTTGCCAAGATCTTTCAGTTTGAATTGTTGCATGAGATGAGTTTTTGTTTCTTCGATGTCTTGTAGGTTGTTTCCTGCTAAAATCACACCATCTACATATATAAGAAGAGCAGTAAAAATATTACCACGGGATCGGACGAAGAGTGAGTAGTCGGCTTTGGATTGATGGAAACCCGTTCGTCTAAATGTTGTGGACAGCTTGATAAACCATTGACGACAGGCTTGCTTTAGCCCATACAAGGATTTGTGTAGCTTGCATACCCTTGTCTCCCCCTTTCGTCTGAATCCGGGAGGTAGAGACATGTAGACCTCTTCCTCAAGATCACCATGGAGAAAGGCATTGTTGACGTCGAGTTGACAAAGATGCCAATTTTGAGTGACAACCACGGCAAGGAGAATGTGAACAGTGACAAGTTTGGCTACCGGAGCAAATGTTTCACGGTAGTCAAAGCCTTCAATCTGACTATAGCCCTTTGCTACTAAACGAGCTTTGTAACTCTCAATCGAACCATCCGGATTGAACTTGATCTTGTAGACCTATTTACAGCCAACTGGTTTCTTGTTTGGAGGAAATGGCTAGAGAGACCAGGTACCGTTTACCTTGAGAGCATTTAGTTCTTGCTCCATAGCATGGCGCCACTTAGGATCACAACTGCTTGAGCAAATGCTGCTGGTTCTTTAACAACTGAAATAGAGGTGGCAAAAGCTCGATGTGCAGGTGACAGTTTATCATATGTAAGTACATGAGATAAAGGATGAGAAATACCTCCAAGAGTAAACAACGCCGAGTTAGATGAAGGAACCGACTGAGAGAAACATGGAAGGAAGAGTGGCAGCGGAAATGGAATATGGAAACACATGTTCATGAAAGATAACATCACGAGATATGAATATTTTTCTTGTGTCTAGATCATAAACTCGATAGCCCTTGGTGCTATATGGATATCCAAGAAATAAACAACGAGTAGATCTAGCATCAAACTTAGTATGACGATGGTGATACGTGGATGCAAAACATAAACAACCAAACACACGCAAATGTTCATATGCAGGTGATTTGTGAAAAAGAATATCATATGGTGTTTTACCGTCAAGAATTGGTGTGGGTGTACGGTTGATGAGATATACGGCAGTAAGAATGGCATCCCCCAAAAATTGTTTCGGAAGACTTGCTTGAAAAAGCAATGCACGTGCCACATTGAGAAGGTGACGGTGTTTGTGCTCGGCAACTCCATTTTGTTGTAGAGTAGAGACACAACTGGTTTCATGCAAGATGCCTTTGTTAGAATACAGTTGGGTGGTGTTAAATTCCTGTCCATTATCACTACGAATGATTTTTATACGAGACTCAAATTGCGTTTCAACAAGATTAATGAAAGTAGTGAGAAATTCACGTGCATCAGACTTATTATGTAATAGATAAATCCATGTACAACATGAGAAGTCATCAACAACTGTGAGAAAATATCATGCCCCATTAAGTGTCGGTACATGATAACCCCCCAAAATGTCAACATGAATTAATTCAAAAAGTGCTTTTGTAGTAGTAGAACTCAAAGGAAAAGCATTACGAGTCTGTTTAGCAAGAGGGAAAATAGAACAATCATTAATAGAGTGAAAATTCATATTCTTGGTAGACAAAGAAATAGCATGCCGACTTTTATTGGATATGTGGCCCAGACGTTGATGCCAAACGTGAGAAGATGTTGAAACAGCGGCTGAAACAGAATAGCACCCAGCTTTCTTCACAACATCTATGTAGTAGAGCCCATCTCTCTCAGTTCCCATCCCAATCGTCTTCCCCGAGCGTCGGTCCTGAATAAAACAAAACTCATCAGTAAATGTGGCATGAGATCAAATTCAATCTGAATGAGGGAACACATAGCACATCATGGAGTATAAGTTCATCAGAAAATCGTATGATGCCTATACAGGTCACACGAGCAAGTGCATTGTTAGGTAAATGTACTTGGCGATCAGTGACTTCTGTGCTGGTAGTCATAAGGCTTGGGGAGCAGACCATATGATCAGTGGCTCCTGTATCAAATATCCAACGAGTTTATGTACTAAGAGCATGTGCACATATTGTATTACCTGAGAGGTTGCTCAGTGTTGATGATGTACTCACTTGATTGGCCATGTTGCTAAATTTGTTTCGATCAAGAAGGGTAATGAGATCATGGTATTGCTCGGCTGTAAGTTTGTAAGATGATGGTGGTGCATCAGGATTTTCTGGTTTATAATCAACATGGTGAGCCTTGGGGGGAAAACTGAAGCTTGCATTCTTTTTATCTTGATGATCAATCTTGTCGTCATGAGAAGTGGCTTTTTTTAGCTTTCGATAGATATCAATGGTATGACCTTTCCAGCTACAGAAATTGCACTTGAGATGCGCTCGGCAAGTATTAGAAGTGTGACCTATGGTACTGCAGCGATCACATTTGAGGTGTGGGTTCTTTGGCGAATAGTTTTTGTAGGAGTGGTGGGATCCGTCCTTGGCAGCAAACGCGGCAGCTTCTGGTGCATTTTCTGGGTTCCATAAGCAAGATTTGCCCACGAGCTGCTGTGTAGGCTACATTAAGTCCCATAAGAAATTTTATGGTATGTTGCCTTTGTTGGTACTGCTCTAGTGCTTCCACGGTATCACCACCACAAGATGGAAGAGGGCATAGGGCATCTCGCGTATCCCATAAACCCTTAAGTTTGGTATAGTACTCGCCGATACTCTTACCTCCTTGTACACAGTCATGGATTTCTTGCTCAATATGGAATAGATGTACGTTGTTGGTGTGTGAGAACCGTTCCTTTAATTCATTCCAAAGCTTGTAAGCGTCGTTATTGTACACGACGCTCTGTGCAATATTAGGCGATATGGTATTGAGGATCCATCCTTTGGTAAGATTGTTACAGCAGGTCCATTGTTTGATTTCCGCCGCCGAACCTGCAGTCGGCTTTGTGATGGTGCCATCGATGAAGCCATCCTTATTTTTGATGGTGAGAGCCATGAATATCTCATGACTCCATATGGGATAATTTTCTTAAGTCAACAATTCAGTCACAAGAACAAGACCGGGTTGGTCCGAGTGATGAAGGTAGAATGGATCGCTTGGATCATCATACCTGATTGTCTAAAGCTTTGTTGCCTCAGTTTTCTGTGGAGTTTTCTCGTTATCCTTTTCCATCGCGTTGGAGGTGAAAGGTGTGACAGCTTAAGGTTTGATTTGATTTACAAGGAGAGCCTTATTGCTCTGATACCATGTAAAACAATTTGAATTCAAGTGTATGTTATTTTATTACATAGAAGACTAATTATATACACAAAGAGGAATCAATTTAGATCCCAAATATTAGCTTTATACAGGGCTATTTCCTATTCTAATTATGTGCTGGAAAGTTTAGAAAATAAATGTAAATTAATACAATGATATGCACAAAGTCAATGATCAATTCCTAGATTGTCGAGAATCTTCATTAACACCCACCGAACCCATAAATTCCATTCATCATCATCACCATCAACAATGCCGCATCACCACCGAAGCATCATCATCAACAAAAATTCAACCATTCATCATCAACCATAACCCAGAACTTTTAATTTTTTTCATCATCATCAACAAAAATTGAAAAAAAAAATAATTGGAATCAAACCCAGTCTCTCTCAGACCTAGAACCAAATCAAACCCAGACCCATATCTTCTTCTTCTTCTTCTTCATACCACAATCATCCACCATCATCACCACACCAATCCAGATTTTTTTATAATAAATTAAAAAAAAAACCTTTCCAATATCATATCTCCCCTTCTTTACTAGATAAAAACTAAAAAACTCATCTTTTCTTTCAGACACTCTCTCTCATTGCTCTCTCTATTTTCTCTTCCGGTCTCTATAATCTATTGGCCGCCGGTGAGTCTTTCTCCTCCACTGAGAAGAGATCGGATCTCTCTCTCTCTCTCTATCTCTCTCTCTCTCTCGTTCCTTTTTCTCTCTCTGTCTTCTTTCGAACTCTTCCATTCAACGTCGATCGAGATCAGTGAGATTGAGCGTCGATCTCCTCTGTTGAGTGCAGATCGTCGCTCATGGTGGTGATTTATGGTGGGTGGAGATCCACCAGATCCACATTTTTTTATTTTTGATAACGAGATCAATCTCCTCAGTTGCATTTGATAAAATGGAAGTTTTGTGTTTGGAGTGATGTGGGAAAAAAAGAATCAAAGCAACCGTAACTAGTCGGCTCTTGACTTGTTGTATGGTGTGTGTGATGATATTTTCTTTCTTCTTCTTCTTCATCTTGTTTGAATTTGACAAAAAAAAAGACCAAATCAAAATCTTTGTTTCTATGCACCCCATATGGATTCAAAGTTTTGCTTTTATTATAAGATTTGCTTTTATTATAGAGATGATGATTAATGACTGGTTTTTCAGTATTTTCTGGGTCAATATAGGGTCTAATTTGCATGGTAACTCTCTCTTGAGTCTTGAGCGTCTTCCAAATTTAAATTTTTTTTTTTTTTTTGCTTTTAAAAAAAAATATGTGGTGGTGTCGTGGTGATGATCGGCGACGGTGGTCTGATTAGTTTTTTTTTCTAGGTGTGTGTTTGAATAGTTTGAATTAGTTTTTTTTTAATTTAATTAGTTTTATTTTTAAATTTAATCAATTATAAATTTAATTAGTTTTTTTTTCATTTTTGAATTTTAAATATAATTAGTTTGTGAATGAAAGAAGATAGAGAGAGAGAGAGGCGATGAGAGTGAGAGAGAGAGAGAGAGAGAGAGAAAGAAATTAAAGTTAGGGTTTGTTTTTATTAATTTTGTTTTTTAGTTGTTTATATTATTTAATTTAATTTAATTTATTAATTTAAATGAATTTAATATATATAATATATATTTTTAAATTTTTAAATTTTTAAATTTATGTTTTTAAAGTTTAATTTAAAAATGTTTTTGTTTTTTAATTATTTGTAATATTAATTATTTTAATATATTTTTAAAAATTTTAAAAATTTTACATTATTAAATACAATTTTTACCCTTGTTTATGAAAAGCTTATAGAAGCTTTCGTCATATTTTTCATATTGCCCTTTGTTGACCTAACGGAAGTCAACGAAAATCTAACGGAATTGGATGGTATGGACTGAAATAGGTATTGTTAGCGACCTAGTGGACTAAAGTTAGTAATTCTAAAAACTAGTGAACCAAACCTAGATTAACGCTAACTATATATAAATATATATATATATATATATATATATATATCAATAGTAAAAAAAATATAATAATTTTTATTATAATATAAAATATTTAAAACTTAAAATGTAAATAGTAATTATTTAAAATTAAAAATATTAGGTAACTAAATTAAAATAAAAACAGATTATTAATAATTAAAATAAAATAAGGAAAGTTCAAAAAAGAAAAGAAAAGAAAGAAAGAATGATTTGAGGTTGAAGGTTGCTGCCAAGATTAGGCCGAGATACTACAATCTATTCATTTCTTGTTTTCAAAAAAAAAATTAGAAAGAATTTTTGTTTCCAAGTTTTTATTTTAGTTATTTTATAATTTATAATATTTTCACAGAAATTAAAAGGGAGGGCATATTTGATAACATTGAGATAGACATGACGTCGGTTCTGGCTCGATCCGGTTCCCGATTCGGAACCGGCGGTTCCTAATTCGGAACCGACGGTTCCTATTCCCCTGTTCCAGCGGTTCGGCCAGTTCAATTCTTTTCTTTTTCTTTTTTAATTTTTATATCATACACTCACCACTCACCTAGTCACCACTCACCTAGTCACCACTCACCCAACCTTTTCAAACACGTTTGATCTTCCAAAATCCAGATTCACCTCACATTCACTCGTCACTCAACACTCAACACTCACCAGATTCACATCTCTCTCTCTCTCTCTCTCTCTCTCTCTCTCTCTCTCTCTTCAAGATTCAGATTCAACACACAAAAAACACAAATTATAGAAGAAGAAGAGATCGCCCAGATCCAAGAGAGAGACACTGTCCGTTGATCGCCGGCGACAGGATGAAGAAGAGATCAATGAGAGAGAGAGAGAGATCAAATGACGATGGTTGTCTTTGATGATGATATGATATTATGATATGAGAGATCAGAGACTTCAGAGAGAGAGCAAGAGAGAGAGAGAGAGAGGCTGCTCGGTTAGGACGTTAGGTATTAATGAATTTTATTTTAAGTTTTTTTTAATAATACATATATTATTTGGTAAGGGAACTGTCGGTTCCAAAACCGGAACCGAACCGGCGGTTCTGTTCCGGTTCTGAGAGCTAAGGAACCGGAACCGAAATCGCCCTGATTCCGGTTCCGATCAGGTTCTTGGCCTTACGGCTCCGGTTCGGTTCCACGGTTGGAACCGAACCGGCATCATGTATATGTTGAGGTATGCTTACAAGTTTTAACATTTTAAGAACATTTAATGAGATTCACATACAAAAAGGGGTTTACATACAATTTTCCAAGAGCGTAAATATTAAATATTGCCACTCATCCAGCCTACTCTTGTTTCCCAAGCCTATTTAATACCATACCACTCTATTTTCAACATAAAAATTAAAAATTAAAGTAAATAATATCGAAAAATATTTTCTCTGCATAAATTCCATAAGACCTAAGCTGGTTGGTCAAACACCACACATGTCCATGCAATTCTGTTGTAGGGATCGACTTGTCAAACAACCGAACCCACTCGATGAATTCGAGTTTGAAATTAGGTCCCTGCTGAAGTGTATAATCTTTGAAAAACAAAACATAACCCTAAACAGAATTCAAGATTTCGATTTGTAAATTACAAGTTACAAGATTCGACCATAATTCATTCCACAGCAATCAAACCTAAATAACTCAAAATAAAATAAAATAAAATAATACACAAATGAATTGTTATATGTCTATACTCTATAGGTCGCGGCCATAATCAGGAGAAGGACAATATTGTAAAACCAAATCTTTAAAAACTTGAATTAAGCCCTTCAAGTCATTGCTCCCTACCTCCAAACAATCCCTTAATAATCCACCATCCACCACCTCTCTTTCCACTGTTTCCACCACTTCCCTTATTGCCCCCTGCCATTACAATATATCCTTCAATTTATCATTAATCCTTCTATGTAATTCAAACATCACATTACATTCTTCTAAATTCTTAATGTCTTCTATTACACTTACATGTCTTGACAATTGTAAATTATACCACCAAACTAATTTTATTTTACTTTATTTCCATACAAATTTATCATTTAGTTAATATTAATGACAGTTTACTAATTACTAATTAGAGAGAATATTAAGGGGGGTGTATTCAGTTATGATTCTTGGGGACATTTAAAGACTTTTTTAAGTGATAGATTTTCATGGATTTCCACTGACTTTTATAAATCCACATGGACTTTTATTGATTTGTTTAGACATCCATCTCAGATTTTTATGGATTTGTTTAGACATCTATCTCAGACTTTCATAAATTGGTTTAGACATCTATCTCAGACTTTTATGGATTTGTTATCGCTGAAGTCAGACTTCTATTATAGATGGATGAATTATACTAGTATATGGCCCAATCAGTCAACCGAAGAGAAACTTCATTTCAAAACTCAATTTTCACAAAGATCTCAACTTTCTTGATACACAAAAAAAAAACTTATGAATATATAAAACTTCACGTATGAATAAACGTTGTACACAAAAAAAAATCTAACAATAATAATTTCCACTCAATTACTAAAAGCAATCACAAATGAAAGAAAGTGACATAGTTTATAACAATTTTGAGAGCAAAATTAAAAGGAAAATACTCAACATTCATAACTCATCTTCAATGATTTTCATTGTTATTCAACTAATCATATAAACAAACAATAATCAACTAATCGAACAACCAAGCAAGCTATACATAAAATATTGAAAAAAAGCATAACCCTAACCCAAACCTTGTCACAACTGACCACCCTTTGATATACGATTTTTAATTTGTTCTCTACAGCTCCAAATCTTACAAAATTTGACATGGATAATCAAGACATATAGTATATGCTACAGTAAAATTATCAATTAAATCTATGGTCATTTGTATATGAAAACATTCATTCTTTTCTTGTTTTCCGAATCTATCCAGCATAAATCAATATTGACCTTTGTCCACTCCAAAAATTATAACAATTTTTATACTCATATATAATTCACGAAATTTTGCAGAATAACAATAGACATAATATTCTATCTATATATAAGTTTTCATAATTTTCTTAATAGAAGAACCCACCTAAATAAATTTACAAATTCTTGTCATTTGTCAAAATAAAAAGTTCCGGCAAGCCTTTGTATATTTCGAAAACAAATAAAAACTAATAACCCTCACTATCAATTGAATAGACTATAAATCATCATCATGATCTCTACTTTCATCAAGTTAAGCATATCAGAATCATAACTTAGCATATTCTAGAAGTTCAGCCATGAAAGAGATAAATAAAGGAAAATAGAAGCAATGAACCCTAGCAACTAGGGGTGGGCAAAAAACCAATAAACCGAACCGAACCGATGAACAGAACCGATCCAATCGGTTTTTTTTCGGTTTTTTTATGTTGACCGGTTCGGTTTAGTTCATTTTTTTGAAAACCGATTGAATCGGTTTTTTTCCGATTCGCTATCCCAAACCGGAAAACCGAACCGAGATCCAATATATATATATATATATATATATATATATATATATATATATATATATATATATAAACCTTAGTTTTAATGTTTAATAGTCCATGAAACTATAAAATTATGAAAGTGTGTCACATCATATTTTTTTCTTAGTTTTTTTTTTATGAATATTATTTTAAACTAATATTTTCAATTTGTTTAAACTCATAATTTAATTTGGTCAAATGCACAAAAAGATTAAAATATGAAAATATGTGTAATAATTAAAACCAAAAAAATTGGTCCAATTGACACAAAACCAAAAACACCGAACCGAACCGAACCGGTCAAATTTAATCGGTTTTTGATCAGTTCATAATTGTTAAGTTGATCGGATCGGTTCACTTTTTCAAAAACCGAACATTATAGGTTTTTTATCGGTTCACTCCAAAAGTGAACCGATCCATTAAACGCCCACCCCTACTAGCAACAAGAAAAACTCAAAATCCTTGAGAAGATGGCTGGACTTGTTATGGACTTTGATATTTATATCTCTCACCATCAAGTCCACCAAAATCCATAACCTAAGAAAATCCTTTAAAATCTAGTCCCAATTGAATACACCTTGATTTTTGTAGACATTTTTAAAGTCCTAGTTCAATACACCCGGATTTCTATGAACTTTTTAAAAGTCCATAGAAATATGAATTGAATACTACTAGATTAATATAAACTTTTTTAAAGTCTTTAAATGTCCGAATTGAATACACAAGGATTTATAAAGTCTTTAAATGTCCTCGAGAATCCTAATTCAATACATCCCCCTAAGTTTCATTTCCCGATTACTTCCAATAATAATTTATTCTTTTTTATTTTCATTCTCGATTAATAAAAACAACCTTTAATTTGGTAACATTATTCATACGTGTCATGCAATCATGCTACTATCTAATTCATAGGAATCGCCTACTACATGGGACCTGTATAGTTGTGTAGTCATGTGAGTGAATTGTGTTTTCTTTTCTTTTCTAATTTTTAAATAAATGACATCCAATAACTAACAGATAACCTAACTGTAACTCAACCTATATAGTGACTAAATCCGATTTTATAATGTCAATGCCCACTTAAAAGGGGGAAAAAAATGTGGTTAGATAAAAAGAAACGGTGGACAAGAAAAACGTACCGATTGACTAAGCACTTTGAGGAGTTTAACAAAGAGGCGTTTCGAAACGCCAAGGACATTCCCGTAATTTTGGCGAACCCACGTAGCCCTCCCCATCTCCGAGTCGACTCTCATCAACTCGCTCAAAAACCTCATCAGTTCGTTTAAATCTGAAACGGCGCCGTATAGTTCCTGGTGGTCCCTCCACGCGTAATTTCTCATGTAGTCCCAACCCACCGACCACGCCAACCCGAATAACCCTAACCCGAGCCCTCTCTCTAGCTTTTGAGAAATCAGCTTGACCCGGTTCGAACCCGAAATGTCGCCGCGCTCCGCCCGTAGGTTTGCCACGCGCCTGAGGAGGGAGTGGGAGAGGGAGAGGAGGGTGCGATACTGGTTGAAGGAGGATTGGCTGGGTTGTGGTGCGCTGCTTGTGACGAGGATGAGGATCAATAGAGTCGCGCAAGGAGGTCTCATCTTTGCCATTTGATTTTAAATTGTTATGATCGTACGGTCGAGTCTTCTTTCTGTTTTTGGAAGAAATTGATCGCCGTTGTGTTTTCTCGTAACGGAGAAGAAAGAAACTGGTGGATGCTGACGTGGACGGTTCAAGATTATTTAAAAAAATAATAATCTGATCATGGGCCTTTGGAATTATGGTCGTACATGTAAAGGCCCAATATCTAATTGTATCGAAAACCCAAAAGTCAATTTCAAGAAAATTAGTTTTTTTTTGTTTAAGTTCTAGTATTACTCTATATTAAAAAAATATACCATTTTAATTAGTTAGTTAGCTAATTATATTATTTGGGTGTCATTTTAATTAAGTAGTTAGTTGTTAATTATATCATTAGAGGGTTTTGTCCTTGTATTGTCCTTATATCATTAGAGGGTTTTGACTGGTCAGCATCCAAACATTATCTTTGTATTGTATGAATGATAAGAATTTGTCGTTAAATTAAAATTTTATTTAATTCCCTTGATAAAAATTGAAGTGTGATTTCAAATTTCATATTTCAATTGGAGTCATGAGAGGGAATATTGTGGTCACAAGTTTGTAATCCAAAAAGGAAAAAACTCTAGAATTTTTCTTTCTTACGAATGAAAACAACAAGACTGTGTTGACTCTTGCAAGCACCCGATGCCGACTAATGGATGAATACATGTGGTAAGAGAACCAATCAAATATGTTTTCCTTAACACGTGGCATGTGGTCATTGGTTATGAATTACAATGCATGGTGCATACAAGTTTTTCTCCTCCAAAAACCTATCGATTTTACCTGATGACTTGTCTATGTCAAATAGATATTTCTTAATTCTTGTGTTTCGTTTTAGTAATTAAAGCTAGGCATTTTTAATTAATTAATAATTTGTATCTCAGTGAAGTAAAGACAATATTATGTTTGGTAATGTGTTATTCTCGTACTTTAAATATTATTGTTTGATCTCTTTCAAATTAACAAGTGTTTGAATTGAGTGATTTTTAACATGTTGTTGTAATCACAAGGTTTCAAGTTCAACCTCAGCCCCTCTAGAATCTAGATTTTATGAATTTCTTGTTCATTGTGGATAAAGTCTATATATCTACCCATAACGGAAGATATTTAATTCTATAATTTTGAGAAGAAAACTTTTCACATATGAAATATACTTGTATTAGTCTATTATATAACTCGAACTATCAATCACTAACGTGGAAGGGAAGATGAATTACCACATATGTTAAGTGGTAATGTGTTGTGTAATATTTAGCTCGAGAGAATTAGAAAAATGACTCTAAAACAAATATCTTTTAAAAAAAATGCTTTTGTTTGAACATATCTTGATGATGAAGATTATTATTATTTCGTTTAAAATTTGTAGTTCACAAGATCCTTAATAATATAAGTGATATAAACAAAACATAGAAGAAAAAAAAAGGAGGAAAGAGATACAATTGGATATTAAAGAATTTGACAATAAAAAGCTCCACAAAGTGCATGGTGTATATATTATGGTTGAAGATTTTTGTTATTTGATAGAGTCAATTTCTTTGTTTTTTAGTTTGTTTTTAAAGATTGTTTTTTTAGATTTTAGATTTTAGATTACAAACAAAAAGAATAATTAGTGGGGATAAGATATTTACCAAAATAAGTGAAGTACACACACGTACAAGCAAGCACCGAATAATAAAAACGACAAGTAGGTGACCATGACTCAACACTATTGGTCATTTTCACTCCCGTTCAAAATGTGTGAAGTCTCTATTCATTTTTAAAATGGAAAATTGTAATAACTTTTTAGGTATATATGTCCAGAGTAATACTATACAATCTAAAAAATTAATCCAATCTTACAATTTACAGGGTAATGTGGTAAATGATATGATAGAGGTAAATAATTTGCCATATCATTTATGTTGGTTTTTAAAATAATTTAATGTGTTATCTAGCATCATTGATATGCAAAATTGCAAACTTTGATAATTAATGTGTTAATTACACAAAAAAAAACCTTTGAGATTTGACCCTTTTCTAAAAATAACCATTTTTGAAATTATATATTAATTTATTATAATTGGTGGGGTATTTTTACTTAAATTTAGACTTTGACATTTTAATTATTTACCGCTATCCAATATGATTAAATAGTAAAATTGTTTATTTTACAATATTTTAATTTTAAATTGTCATAACTATAAACGGAATATAAAAAAAACACATTTAATTATTTATTTATTGTAATGCAATTGTTTAGATGCTAGTATTATACCATATCATTTCATTTTGGATGATATTTTTAATTGAGTTTCAAGATGATGGGACATTGCACTCCTTTTCTACCCTAAAATTTGAGTAAATGAATGGTCTGATTATAATGTTTTGATTTAAATATTTAAATTAAAATAAGTTCTTCTTCTATTGATATAGGTGATGACAAGACGAGCTAAGGATGCGATCCAAATCCCTCGACTATTGATTCTTTTTTTTTTAAGTACACACTTCAAAAAACATTAGGAAAATTTAGAACACATTATCAAATTTCTTAAATTTTATAGCTCTATTTTTCAATTTTTTTCTACATTTAACCCATTGTTATAATGCTTCACATTTATAAAAATTAGAAAGAAAAAAAAATATAGTGCTTGTAAAATTTTCTAAAATTTTCACATTTATATTATATTATTTTTAGAATCCATAAAGATAAATCATATCAAAATACATTAAAAAAATATAAGATTAACCTTTGGAAGTTGGAACAACCACGGAATAAAATTATCTATTTCTGCCATCAAGTTACAAGTAAACCTTTCTATAAATTATTGTGCATTAATCACCGTAAAAATACGGTAATGTAAAAATGTAATTGTACAATTAAAAAAAAGGTAAAAATATAATTATGTTTTTTTTAACTACGAACCTACAACCCTGTATTATATATGTACGAGAGGTTTACCATCGAACCAACCTCGTCATGTAAGTTAAAAGTTATAAAATTGACACTCACCGATCAAATATCAAAAATGTTGCAGTTGAGTATAAATAGCAACGTATATTTGAAAATGGTGAGTGGTGGTGGTGACAGATTGCATGGATTCACATAAAAGGGTTCGTGGTCACAAATAATATAATATAATATATGATTGATATTGATATATATATATATATATATATATATATATATATATTTCATGATGATGAACCATATCATCGGCTTTACTTATATGGTGAGTTTTTGGTGTCTATCCTGAATCTTGAATCCTGAATCCTGACCACAGCCCCCAAAAATATCGGTTTTGCCCAACTTGATCTCTCGTCTCCATATGGCCTCCTTTTCGTTTTCGTTTTATTATATAACCACAGGTCCACAATACACCATACCAGTTTCACTTCCTCAACAAGCTTTTTGTCATGAATGGGAATTCATGCGAAGAAGATATCCGCATTTTGCAAAACAATCCGGTACTTTTTTTTTTTTTGGATTAATCAGATCATCGCTTTGTTTATTCTTATGCTACATTTACGGTTGATCTTTTTATCATTTGAGATTTTGATTAATGATATTTTGGTTTACATTTTGTTTGTTGAGGAAGAAATCCCAGATGTTCAATTTCTTGCTTTGTCTTGGATCAATAGGAGAATCTGATCAATGTCTGTCTACTTTTTCATTGATTTTTAATTATTTGTGTTGAATTTGCTTTGTTGTTTGTTGTTTTGTTGCCTTAGTGTTCACTCATTGGTTTATTCTTAATTCAGACAATAATGCAAACAATGAGAACGCAGTTTTGTTGTAATAATTGTTTTTGCTTACTTAATAATTGGTTTGAAATTCATTTTTCCTTTGAATGGAAATTAATGTTGTAACAATTTAGTGATACGAACAATGATGTTCAGTTCTTCTTTTAGTGGATGTGTGAACAAATTGCTAGAAGTAGTAGTCAATTTACCAAGCAGATGAATGTTATATTGACAATGATTTATGAAAATTTTCAAATTGCAGTCGCCGTTGCAGACCAAGCATATGCCCGGGAACAAGTATAACTGTAATCCTAGCACACCAAGATCTAGGTTGGAAAGACTCTTGAGAGAAAGAGAATTACGGAAGAACAGGTCCTTTCAACACCTGAATGAGGGAGAGCTTGAGTTCTCTGGGAGCGACTCGTTTTCAAATGATGGTGAAAACTGGGGGACAGTGGATGAGGATGAGTTTCTGGAGAAGCCAAGGACATTTAGTGATAGCAATGAAAGGCAAGAAGGACGGCCTTCTAAACAACGTTTATTGGTGGTGGCCAACAGGTTGCCTGTGTCTGCTGTTAGGAGGAGTGTGGACTCGTGGCAACTTGAGATGAGTGTTGGGGGGCTTGTCAGTGCACTTTTGGGTAAATGATTGCTAAGCATTTTGTTAATGATCCCTATTTATTTTGTTCTTATTGCTACATTTTTTTGTTTATTTCTCATCAAAGGTTTTAATAGTTATGGTGTTTTCTACAATTTGTCATTCGTTCATTTTGCAATTTTAATTTACATATAGGATTCTTATTTCTGTAGTGAAGTCTAACTGATCCCTGGTTTTTTGCTGAAGGTGTGAAGGAATTTGATGCCAGATGGATTGGTTGGGCTGGTGTAAATGTATCTGATGATATTGGGCAAAGAACACTAACTAAATCCCTTGCAGAAAAGGTTTGAAATATCAGTTACGTCTTGCACTTGAAGTTCCCATAAAACTAAAACTTTTTTTTTCAGCCATTATCATGGATTATAATATTGGTATATAACAACCTACCTTCCCATGAGTGCCTGCACACACGTTAAGACATAATTTTCCTTCTTCCTCACCTTGCTCCATTTGATTGCAGAGGTGCATCCCCGTGTTCCTTGATGAAGAAATTGTCCATCAATATTACAATGGTTATTGCAACAACATCTTGTGGCCTCTTTTTCACTATCTTGGGCTTCCACAAGAAGATCGCTTGGCAACCACCCGTAGTTTTCAGTCCCAATTTGATGCATATAAAAAAGCGAACCAATTGTTTGCTGATGTGGTAAACAACATTTATCAGGAGGGAGATGTTGTTTGGTGCCATGATTACCACTTAATGTTTCTTCCGCAATGTCTGAAAAGGTGTAACAGCAACATGAAAGTTGGTTGGTTTCTTCATACACCCTTTCCTTCCTCAGAAATACATAGGACATTGCCTTCTCGATCAGAGCTTCTTAGATCTGTTCTTGCTGCCGATTTAGTTGGGTAAGATCACTTGTGTTTGAGCATGGTATTTTCAGTCACATTGTTTTTATTGTTATTTCTTGTCCTCACAATGCCTCATAGTTTGCATTCAAGTATATGAGCACCTAATTGGCCTTTATAGTTGCATTTCTTAGAACATCTCTAAATTCCCCTCTGAATTTAGTAATGTTGAGGATAGAATTTGGAGTCGGTATCTGTACCTCCAGCAACTAGTCTTCACAGTGCTTGAATAGTTCTTCACCTTTTATCTGCTCCTGTGGTTATCTATGGAACATAGTGATTTAAGAAACAAATGAGAGCCGCATCTTCAATAAGATGCATTCTAGTTGTGCCTTTAGGAGTGTCAAATTATTAAGGAGGGCAACTGATTCAACAAGTGCATGCGAAAAAGGAAAAACATGACTTAAAGAGAAGAGAGATTTGTAGCAAGAAAATGTATGTTAAGTTAACATGGCAGGAAAGACTTGTTATTATATGCTTGTGAACCTAATAGACTTTTTTTCTAATACTGTAAACTTGTTTCCAATTTTCATCCAGTCTTCGCTTATAAACCTTTATACTATATGAAATGAACTCTTTAGCTGACAACCTTTTGATAGCGAGGAGGAAGAATAAACAAGGGGCCTCTAAGAATTTCACACTTAATATCATGTCTTAGTTTCGTGCTAGATTATTTTGTATCGGTGCATGGTATCTCTAAAAGTGGGAAAATTTGTCTGTCATATTGCATATCAGATGCTTTTATTGAAGTGAAACATTTGTGTATATATCTCCTAAAAGGCTAAATTATTTGGACATTTGTTTCCAAACACTTGGAAAGCTATGTTTAATGTATAACTATCAGGACATGTGACTAAAAATCAGGCTACACAGCTTCTGCCAGAGCTATTAATTTTGGGTAAATAAATTAAATTGTTTGCTGAACTCTGGCTGGAGTAATTCTGGCTCCCTTCACTTTTACCCTACAGAAAAACAGTAGCTCTCAAGTGTATAAGATATTTAACGGTTCATTATCCCTATATAGCATCCTTCCAAACCATCTACCTAACTGTTGTAGTATGATGTATCAATATTTCATAATGGCTATGTTTTGGGTAGTAAGGTTGAAAGGGAATAGAAATTTTTTTGAGGATGCTCCTGGAGAAGTTCATTCTTTGCAGGATAGGATTCAGTTTTTAGCGTCTCTCTAGGCTTCTGTTTTTTCTGTTATTTAAGGTGTTTGCTTTTTCTTTATTAATCTTTTTTTGGAGGCAGCTATCAGGGTTTTTGTGTAGGCATTTTGTTTAGGCCTGGTTTTTGTTTCCAGGCCGATCTTATTTTTTGTTGAGGACAGCTTGTTCTCTATAGACTATACTTGTACATCTTTTTATATATAAAATCGCTGTTTCTGCTAAAAAAAATAATTAAAAATCTCATGCTCTCAATATACCACTGTAATATACCACTGTACTATCATTTAATTGGACTTTTCATCTTGCAGCTTTCACACATATGATTATGCAAGGCATTTTGTTAGTGCTTGTACTCGTATTCTTGGGTTTGAGGGCACACCTGAAGGAGTAGAGAATCAAGGAAAGCTGACTCGTGTGGCTGCGGTATGTATTTGCTGATAGATTATTCATTACCTTTTTGTTAACTGTAGAGCTGCAAAACTGGAGATTTATTTTGTCAGGCCGCATAAGAGTGTCTGTAGTGACAATATTTATTAATTTAACTCTGAGAATTATTCGTCATATTGCAATCCTCTTTTCTGGGAGATTGAAATTACAGTTTCCAATTGGAGTAGATACTAGATAGTTCCTTATGGCGCAAACCCCTTTTCCTCATTCTTTCTCTGTTATCTTACAGCCACAAAACTGGAGATTTAAATTGTCATGATGCTAGGGTGGTCTGCATTAAAATGTTTATCAATAAGAACTCTATGAATTCCTCCTCATATGCTACCTTTTTTTTTTCTCTCTTTGGGAGATTGTAATTACAGTTTCCAATTGGGATAGATTCTGAACGGTTCATTCGAGCTCTTGAACTCCCTCAAGTCCAGGATCACATTAAAGAATTGAAAGAAAGATTCGCAGGCCGAAAGGTGGGAGCTACTTTAATCAATCGAAATTACCGTATGGTAGCTGTTTTCATTGACTTTGGTAATTGTGTGTCTAAATCTCTTGGTGATACATCAAAATCTCAGGTTGAATTTTCAACAAATAGAGTTATGAATGCGAACTTAAGCATTAATTGAACATTTGCATTTTCT
Organism: Dipteronia sinensis; assembly: GCA_033220585.1. Lineage (NCBI taxonomy): Eukaryota > Viridiplantae > Streptophyta > Magnoliopsida > Sapindales > Sapindaceae > Dipteronia > Dipteronia sinensis. The sequence goes on along the minus strand of CM065641.1, from coordinate 7,036,986 downwards.
CTCTTAATCTTATGTATGCTTAATGCATTAATGATAGCAGATGAATTTACTAATCTAATATCTATATTGAATTTTCTAATACTATGGATGTTATATATATATATATATATAGAGAGAGAGAGAGAGAGAAGCTTTGTGGTGCAGGATCCTGCATGTTTCTTTTTTGTGCGGGATCCTGCTTCACTAAAGTTCGAGATTTGATCATATATCTGATATTAGGTAGGCTAGGCATTAATACATATAGCAACTCTAATTAAAAATTTTACCTTTCTTTCTCAGACACATCAAAAATCGTAACTCTTCTCTAGTTTTTTTTTAAGACCTTTAGAAACTTTTGATCCTTAATAAAATTGTTCTTTCGGTTATGCTCTCAATGTGACAATCACTGATAATATTCCTTGATGTCCAAAATACCAGTTATGGTTATCGCGGTTTTATGATTGGTTATGTCAGATGTTGGTTGCTTTAAATATGACCAATCTCAATGTGCTGATGCTAAATCTGTGTAGTCATCCTTGACCTCTACTACCATCGGTCTGTTTCTTATTATTATTAATTATTGTTACCTTTAACTATGGCAGGTAATGTTAGGTGTTGATCGACTTGATATGATTAAGGGAATACCTCAGAAGATTTTGGCTTTTGAAAAGTACCTTGAGGAAAATCCGAATTGGCGTGATAAAGTCGTTCTCCTTCAAATTGCTGTGCCCACAAGGACAGATGTTTCTGAATGTATGTTCCTTTCTAAATTCATTTCTCTAATATGTGGTATTCTTATTCTTATGATTGTTATGCTTTTTACCATGCTTGCGTAAGAAATGGGTTCAAATGGCCAACGGCTCATAAATAAGGTTTATTTTAGCTCTCTTGTTATTCTGCTTTATCCAAATGATTTTTTACATCCTTGTTTCAATAGTTATGTACAATATGTGAAGAAAAAAAATGTGATTTTTGGGATGCAGTGCCGTATCTTTGTTAATTGGTAAAACAAAGAGATTAACCATGCACCTTCATTAATTTTTTAACAATCATGTTATGTTATTGATGTTTTTGTTTAAACTATATTAATATTATTACTGTAATTATTTTTGTTGTCATTATTGGTTTTTTTTTAATATTTAAACTATGCCATGATACAAATTGGCCAGATAATTGGATATGCGCTCTCCTCTGTCTTTTCTTAGTTTGCTTTACTTTGCTCTGTTATTGCACAGGGCTTGTATTGTTTAGGTTCTTTCCTGACATTTTATCATTCAGATGGTTATGCCTGCAAGCTTTTTTCTAACTGGAATTATTTTGTTACTCAAGTTATTTGCTGGCCTGGATGTTAAAGTTTTTTCACCTAATTTTTTTTAATTTATCTTGAAGAATTATCTATCGGTTTTATTTTATTTCATTCTTTTTTATTGCCTTTTGGTTTTCATGCAGATCAGAAGCTCACTAGCCAGGTTCATGAGATTGTTGGACGCATAAATGGAAGATTTGGAACTCTTACTACTGTTCCAATACATCATCTGGTTTGTTTTGTTTTTGCCTTGTTATTTTCAGGATCTATCGTACACTACCACAAAAACAATAATATACACTGAACCAAGTATCACAAATGGTTGTATGATTGTTAGTTATACAGAGACTATGAGTTTGGTTTTATAACTTCTTGCAATTCTGAAAGGCCTCTTGAATGTAAGATGTACAGGCTCATTAGGAAATATTGACAATGTAAAATGTACAAAGCAGTTGGAAAGTGTTTTTATTGTTATGTAATATGATTTCTTAAGGCACAAGCATAGATCATCAACCCTTTAAATAATATGGTTTTTGGATTTATGAACTTCCACTCATATCTTCTAAAGCCATGCGCTTACCAGATAACTTTTTGATCTAATGAAAGGATGGCTGCCATTTCTGTGAATTTTGGCATCGGGCTGAAAATAAAAAGAGAGAAGAATTAGTCAAAGTGCATTAATTTATTGGTAATGGATGCATTAATTTGTCTTTTGATTATACCTTGGTAAGTTTTCAGCTCATGCCTGTCCAAACTTATTTATCCATTTCTTTTTCTTCTGGGCTGGAACTTATTTATCAATCAACAGCTATTTTTGCTGATTACATGAAGGTTTCTAAGGAATTTTCTTCTCTATTTACAGGATCGATCTCTTGACTTTCATGCATTATGTGCACTATATGCTGTTACTGGTACTAATTTTGTGCCGAAACGCTTGCAGTCATAAATTACTGTTGTCATTATCAATTATAATCTGTCCTGTCTTCAATAATGTCAACTTTTTTCAGACAATATTTTACTTCTTATATATGGATGATAATTTAATTGAAAGCATAAAAAGACATAATATGGGGAATTTGAAACAATAGGATTGTTCTTTCTTTCTGATACTTGTGTTAAAGGAGACCTTCTAGCTAGCTTGTGCTTCTCTGCTTCTTTTTTCTTCTAATTATATGATATTTTTCTCTTATTCCTCATGGGATAACTATTCTTTTTGTGATGGTATGTCCTTTTATTTGTTCCTATGAGAATTATATTTCTCAAAAATCATTGTTCATATGCTACTTTGGTCATTAAATATACATTGTTTATTTCCAGACATCAATACACACAATATAAAGGTACTGAAGACAGTGATTTCTCTATATCGAGCTCCTTAGAAATGAATGCACTTTACGTATGTTCTTCTCCATACTTGCATGTAAGGGAACCTTACTGGTTTGCATGTTAACAAAACTAGTGGCAACAATCTTCAGGAGTCTGTTTGTGTTCACGTATATAGTTAAACTTGAGTCCAAAACCGACTAGCCATCATAGTCACTTGTTTGTACATGGGGCTTTTACTGATTTGAAGTTTACAGACTTGTGATTCATTGTTTTCCTTTGACTTTATTTCTTGTTTAGATGTAGCACTTGTTACATCTCTACGGGATGGAATGAACCTCGTCAGCTATGAGTTTGTTGCCTGCCAAGCATCCAAGAAAGGGGTCCTAATTCTGAGTGAGGTAACTAAACTATTAATCTCTAACTTTATTTTTGATTTACTATTTGTTAGACAAGAAGACAACAAGAATAGAAAAAAATCTGGTCATACTTACAAATACGAATTTGCTGGTGTAACTAACTTCAAGAAGAAAAATCAGTCATTATTCAGTATTGCATAACCAGAGTTATTCAAACCAATGTTCTTGCATTTGTCAGGCCCTAGATTTTCCTGTCATTCCAGGAAAGGACATCTAGTACTCCAAACTTCACTGTTTTATTATTATTATTATTATTATTATTTATTTGGGGTAGCATAGAAATTTAAGTGCATAGAAACTGTTATCCCTGTGAATGGTAAGTATGATTTTTTTTTGGCAAATGACTCGTTTCTAAAACCACAAGTTATTGCATCTAACAACCTTAAGATAAGCCTTCCTGCGAGCAAAATTTGAAATACAGAGATTTTCTGTGCATGCCAAAGATGTACAGAAAAGAGAATAATTATTTCTAAGGCAGAAAACATCTTATTTCAAAACAATGGGGGCTATAAAATATAAAGTGACAGCATCAAGTGGGATATATTGACATTTAGTGTTGCTTTGTGGTCCTAACTAATTCAGCCTTCCATGCTCCTACTATATAAGCTAATGCAATATTTAGAAATCTTGAAGGATTTGAAATTCAAAACACATTGCAGGGTACTGGGGAAAAATCACTTTATTGGATTTTGAATTTAGAAGTGTGAAAATCACTTTTCTAGTACTCATATGATCAGAAAAGGGTGTCTTTGTTATCTTTAGAACAAGAAAGAGTACTTAAGAAACGTGATCGGTTCATTAGAAAAGTAAAATGGTTTGGCTAATTTGCAGTGTATCGCTTTCCACCTTAGCTTTTATGCAGGGCATGATAATGTAAATAATATATAAAGAATGATAGAATATCATTAATTTCATCAACCTAAACATGTGACAGTTTGCATATCGAATATTATGAAATTTTATATTTTGTTAAAAATATTTTATTCATTTTTAGTTTGCAGGCGCTGCACAGTCCCTTGGTGCTGGAGCTATCTTGGTAAACCCATGGAATATCACGGAAGTTGCTGCTTCAATTGGTTATGCTTTGAATATGCCAGCTGATGAAAGAGAGAAACGGCACCAGCACAACTTTATGCATGTGACTTCTCACACATCTCAAGAATGGGCTGCAACCTTTGTAAGGTGTTCATTATTTTTTCTCTCTAAATTACTTATTTTAGACATAGTTTGAACTCTGTTACAAGTTATGTATTTACTTGTGATCAAGGTCATGTAAATGGTACTAAGGCCTACTTTTCTTTGTACTCAATAAACCCACCCTGCTGCCACTCACCCACTCTTTCATTTACACATTAAGAAATTTGTACATTCGTTATTCTTTAGATAGACAGAGAGGAGAAATCGATTACTTCCATTGATTAGTTATTTACTTGTTTTAGATGTCAAGTTAGTTTGAGAGAGAGATAAGAAAATATTTGTGTTCTATGTCATAATTTTAAGTTGGTCCTGAATCTAATTTCTTCTGTCACTAAGAATTTCATTGAAAGGAATTTCTTTGACATATAAATGCAAAAAATGAGTCTATATATTGTAAACCTATATTTGGACTAGAGTTGAGACACAATTCCTTATTCTAAGATGTCTATATTTAAGCTTTTGCTACTTTACTTTTTTGTTAGTTTCATTCATTTGTCCATAATCTAGTTTTGTGAGAAAGGAAAAAAAAAAAAAAAAAAAAAAAAAAACGAGACATTGAAAAGGAAAAGCTATGCCCTTTATAGTCTCATCGGATTATAAAAAATGAAGTGACAGCAGAGATATCAAGCTCCGGTACGACTTGTCAAAGTCCACATTTCATTTAGTGAATAAAGAAGGTAATATAATTAAAAGAACCCATTGAAAAATAAATGTTGGTGGTTATATCATTTCTAATAGTTCCATTACAGTGCTTAAAATTTGTTTTAACTTTATAGCTAACAAAATGAATGCTGGGGCATAGATCCCAAACACTGAGCAAGAAGAATGGAAATTGACATGGATATATAAGTTTGCTAGTCAATAAAGAAACTTCTCTAGATAGATTTTTTTTTATAGAATTGGATGTTTATTCCTTCTCATGTTTTATTCTAATCATGAAGTTTTACATTTATGTAGTGAACTCAATGATACTATTGTTGAAGCTCAACTGAGGACTTGCCAAATTCCACCTTCCCTTCCAATAAGAGATGCAGTTGATAGCTATTTTCAATCCAGTAATCGATTGATTATACTGGTATGCTTGTCTGCTTTCACATCTGGATGTTGAGTCTTAGGCCATGGCAATTGGATTACCAGTTTTCATTGTATAAGTTCACAAATTTCAGATGTTCGTGCTCAAGGAATAACTTATTTTTAAATTGTTAAAGCACATGCAAGGTTTTGTTTTATAGTCCCTTTTATCTCCAGAAGTTGCATTTTATGGCACAAAAATGTTTAGTTTTTTTTTTAACTTTTTTTTTTTTTTTTATAATTCCAACATATGCTGTACATTCCTGATCTTGATCAACATCAACATACTTCCATATTACAGGGATTCAATTCAACTTTAACTGCACCAAGGGACTCAATGGGGAGAAGGGGAGCTCAAATTAGAGAAATGGAACTCAAGTTGCACCCAGATTTAAAAGAACCCTTGAAGAAGCTTTGTGATGATCCACTGACAACCATTGTCGTCCTTAGTGGAAGTGACAGAAGTGTCCTAGATGATGTACTCCTGTTTCTTAAATTATACCTTTTTCAGCTGCTTGCATACCCTGATTTGGACTAACAATATCTTTACAGAATTTTGGAGAATACAACATGTGGTTGGCAGCAGAAAATGGGATGTTTTTACGTCTTACAACAGGAGAATGGATGACAACAATGCCAGAACATTTGAATATGGACTGGGTTGACAGTGTTAAGGTTTAGATATTAATTACATGAAACTAAGTGGATTCCATATGATGTTTTTTGACTCTTACTCATTGTCAATGATTATTCATGGTTTCAGCATGTTTTTGAGTATTTTACTGAAAGGACACCTCGATCACATTTTGAGCTCCGTGAAACATCACTTGTATGGAATTACAAGTATGCAGGTACACGACCATAAATTTGATCTGATTTTATTTTGTGATTTTTGGTGCAGAATATATTATCACACTTTGTTTTAGTTTATTTATTAAAAAAAATCTTTCTATAAATTTAGACATTGAGTTTGGAAGGCTTCAAGCTAGGGATATGTTGCAGCATCTGTGGTCAGGCCCAATCTCAAATGCAGCTGTTGATGTTGTCCAAGGTGGCCGATCTGTTGAGGTCCGGGCTGTTGGTGTTTCAAAGGTATGTGCTATTGATAGCTGCAGTTATTTTCCTGTTGTCATAAATTAGAATCACATTTTTCTGATACCCATCAAATTTCACATGTATCAACAGGGTGCAGCTATTGATCGTATCCTAGGAGAAATAGTTCATCACAAAGGCATGAAAGCACCAATTGATTATGTCCTGTGCATTGGACACTTTCTACAGAAGGTGTGTTTTTCTTCGCTTACAATTTTTAAGAGTAGCTGTGGTTAATTTTTAATGAATATCTTAGCCAGAACATATGCTTGGACTGTATCTTTGCTCAACCTGCATTTCTTTAACAGTTAACTAATGTCTATTTAAACTTTTGCAATAGAAAAAAAACAATTGTTTATCTGCTGGTGAGCATGCAAGATTCACAATTTTCTTTATGTTGTAGACCTGCACGCTCTGAAGAGCTATGCTGTGATGTTGAATATTAATCTGGAATAGAATTAAGAAAACATTCTCATTCGTTTCAGATTATATTCCAGTTAGTCCTTGGTCAATTAGTAGCACATACCCACCACCAAAGGCATAAACATAAGCAATGTTTGATTTTGAGCCATGAAATTATGAATAACTGTTTTTGAATTTGTTGCTTCAGGATGAAGATGTCTACACATTTTTTGAGCCGGAGCTTCCATTTGAACCACCACCTCCTATACCTAGAGCCAAGGTAGCTGATGCTGTCAGGGCATCCATGTCACAGTTTTCACCTGGTAAAAGTGGATCCAAGGTAGCTCGTTTTAGGAAACAACGGTCCTTGTCTGCTATAGAAAGGAGAGTAACTAACAACCTGACTACTGGTGGTTGGTGGCCCACAGCTCGTGATAGGATGGCACTTCATGAGGGTTCTTCAGTTCTTGATCTCAAGGGTGACCATTACTTTTCTTGTGCTGTTGCAAAAAAACGATCAAATGCAAGATATCTCCTTGGATCGTCAAGTGCTGTTGTCGCACTTTTGAAGGATTTGGGAGAGTATTCAGTATCAAGTTGATTGCAGCAATACCTGTTCATTGGTGCTTTTTCATCCAAAGATTGAGAACCTAGCAGATCAGTGAGAGGACATGCCATGGTGATCATGACAGTTGCCAGATGTTTTCACACGGATATGTTAATTTTTTTGCCCAATCAACAATTTTATAGATCTCAGTCTCTTCTCTAATAAGTTGAGAATCTGTCTAGTTGTTAGATGTTTCAGTTTCATTTTTTTTTTCTTTCCATTTTTGACCATAGAATCTTGAGGCTCGGCCAGCATTGGCATCAACTGTACCTATTACATGTTACATGGGATAGAAATTATGAATTGTACTCTTCTCATCACAAATTTAAAGTGAATAAAAGATATATCTCAATTCACAAATTTGCCTTCAGGTTGACCTTTTTCTCTGGCTTATGCTTCTATCTTTCCATGTAGTACTTCAAACGATAGTAATCATCATACTTGCAGCGTATGACTTATCTGCTGAATTATATGGGGATTTCAGACATGCAGGGTTGGAACCTAACAGACCTCTGCTGTAGACCTCTGACTTTCAGGAGCAAACTGACAATGCGAATACTCGCTAACAACTATTCACTAGCTTCCAGTGGCCAACATCGATCAGGTTTGTTCTCAGTCTATCAAATTATGGAATAGAATCTTGCATCACCCTAAACTATACTGCTCACTCTTCTCCTTTCTTTTGTGACTTATATTGTACTGCTCCATCATTATCATTATAGTTAATATGCATGACTAGAAGGTGTTAACTAGTTGCAAAAGAAGCAAAATATGATAATTTATGTGTGCTTTTGTGCAAAATATTTACATGTCTTGATAGCATTAAGGGTTGTGGTGGGGCTTGCTATAATAAGATAAAGATGCCTAGAAGTTTTGACAATTTTGGTAGTGAAGGGAATGCTGTAGTTGTCATGCATCAAGACATTCTTTGCCCTTGTCTTTTTATTTTTATTTTTATTATATTTATGATAATGCACACGAGAGAATCTAAGCTTACCTTAGAAAACGAGAGAGATCTTTACCATTTGTCAATTTTATCGGATATAAGATCATTTCAGAATTTCAAAGATGAAAATGATCGGAAGAGAGTTTCCTTGATACAGGCTATAACTATGGAGCATGCTTACTAATACAATGCATAGAAATCTGAATGTCAATGTAGATGATGGACCATATCCTTTATTCCCTTTTTAGGAGTACCATATTGTCACACCACCAATGAGGGAGTAGGAGAATGGTCAGATATGTCGTTTGCTTCCACAAAATCTGGGGTTCGAATCCCCTCTATGACCTACATAGCCAAAAGCCATAGTTTCTTGTTTCCCAAATATTGTAGATTTCGGTGAGAGCTCCGGTTTCAAACTCGGATTCGCTAAACGGGTTTAGGGGATTTCTTTACTATCCCTATCCAAATGTACTTGCAATTAAATTCATGAACGGATGGTCTATGCTAAGCTATTGGACCTAGACCCTACACCCCACTCAAATAAACTTCATTCCCAGTCAGTATACACTTCCCAGGCCACGCCTTGGAAGCTAGTTGAAAGTGCTTCCAAAAAATAACAGCCTTTTTGACTTTTTTCTACTTCAATTATTTAGTTTCCAAATATAAAATAGATGGATTGAAAACGTTGCCCATTCTACGGGTTATTTAGATTTCCATTGTATTTGTAACATCATTTTTTGTTGACCGAATATATGTCAACATTCTATACAATTCGAGACACTTGTTTTTCTTTTTAATTAATTAGTTTTTTTGTATACTAATTTAGATTTCATAAAATCTTATATCTTTTTTATTCTTTTTTGGGTCAAATTTAGTGTTCAGAATTTATTTATTTTGAAAAAAACTTATTGAGCTTGAATTCAAGATTTTGGCCCTCATCGGTATATTTGGATTGAACTTGGATTAATTTAGTAAGTTTGAATGTGTAGAGGTAAATAAAATAAGAATTGATGGTTTTAAAAAAATTTCATATATAGGAATTAGTCCTCCACATATCAACTATCGGCAGGGCCGTTTTCAGACATTTCAGGGCATGATCTATTTAATGATATTAACAAAAATCGGGACCCCATAACAAATTATTATCATTAACATAAAAAAATTAAATAAATAATTCTTCATTTATTATATAAAATGTAATCCACATAAATTAAAACAAAAAATATTTATAGTATCTAAACCATAAAAACAATTAAATTTCTATTCTTCTAGCTTATTGAAGTGTAAATTTATTAATTAGTTGATTTGTTGTTGTTTTTGAATTTTCTGCCGTTTGTTTTTGTTGTATCAGATATGATAGTTTCACACGTTGACAACTCAATTGGGCCTTGGCATTCAATTGAATGAATAGTTTGTTTTTGATGAATTGAATTGTTCAATTGGACATGACTTTTAAAAAGAAAATAAATAGTTATGATATTTGTATCCCTCTAAAACGGTATGTACACCCTAAATTTATATATTTTTAAAATTTCAGCATTACCCTTAAATTAAATTATTATCATTTTAATTCAAAAATATAACAATTTTTATAACTATTTAATTTTTCGAATTTTTTACTAACCAAATCTTTTATTCAAAAAAAAAACTAAATCAAATTATAAATAACAAAGAAAAACAAAAAATCAAAATCAAAATGGAAACTCAGTATCGTTTTTCCAAGAAAAGTTGGAAGCAACCTCCTACATCCTAGATTAGATTAGAAAAGGATGGAGGAGCCTCCTCCAAATTTTGGGATGAAGACGTAGGAGATTTCTGCATTTTTTTTGTTTTTGTTTATGAGTAATTCATTTTTCTTTTTTCTTTTTCTTTTGTAAAATAATGAAAAAAAAATGAGATCTAACAGCTGACATTAAAAAGTGCAAGACAGAAAACTTATATTTTAGGTATATTTTATAGTTTTGTTATTTATAATATTTTAAAAAAAAATTAAAAGGGCATATTTGGTAACGTGGGGTGTGATTACAATATTTCTTATTTTAAAAAATTGTAATGGGGTGTACATACAAAAAAAAAGGTGCACATACAGTTGTCGAGGGATGTAAATATCGTCACTCATAAATAAATAAATAAAAAGGAAAAGAGAAAGATTGGACCCTTTTTAAACTTAGAAAGATTGGACCCTGATTTCACAAAACCAATAAAAAAGGGCATATTTGGTAATGTGGGGTGTGATTACAATATTTCATATTTTTAAAAATTGTAATGGGGTGTACATACAAAAAAAAGGTGCACTTACAGTTTTCGGGGGATGTAAATATCGTCACTCATAAATAAATAAATAAAAAGGAAAGGAGAAAGATGGACCCTTTTTAAACTTAAAAAGATTGGACCCTGGTTTCACAAAACCAATAAAAAAGGGGATATTTGGTCATGTGAGGTGTGATTACAATATTTCATATTTTAAAAAATTGTAATGGGGTGTATATACAAAAAAAAAGGTGCACATACAGTTTTCGGGGATGTAAATATCGTCACTCATAAATAAATAAATAAAAAGGAAAGGAGAAAGATTGGACCCTTTTTAAACTTAGAAAGATTGGACCCTGATTTCACAAAACCAATAAAAAAGGGGATATTTGGTAATGTGAGGTGTGATTACAATATTTCATATTTTAAAAAATTGTAATGGGGTGTACATACAAAAAAAAGGTGCACATACAGTTTTCGAGGAATGTAAATATCGTCACTCATAAATAAATAAATAAAAAGGAGAGGAGTAAGATTGGACCCTTTTAAAACTCAGAAAGATTGGACCCTGATTTCACAAAACCAATAAAAAAGGGGATATTTGGTAATGTGAGGTGTGATTACAATATTTCATATTTTAAAAAATTGTAATGGGGTGTACATACAAAAAAAAAAAGGTGCACATACAGTTTTCGAGGAATGTAAATATCGTCACTCATAAATAAATAAATAAAAAGGAGAGGAGTAAGATTGGACCCTTTTAAAACTCAGAAAGATTGGACCTTGATTTCACAAAACCAATAAAAAAGATTGTTTAAAAAAATAAAAAATAAAAACAAAGAAGAAATCTGGCCCCTGCAAAATGCTGGGTTTGTGCACCCATGGGCCAGCCCTGACTATCGATTGAATGATTGTGGTTCATCCCTTATTGAAGAGGATTCCCACCTTACTCATGAAAATCCTAACATAGACATCTCTTATATGTTGTGTAAGTAAACTATCTAAATCTAGTAACTATCTAAAACTAGTTGGGATGGAAGTCGAGATATGAGTTGGGATATGGATAGAAACATGATATAACTTGTCCCTCCCATCAAGGACGGAACCAAAAATTCAAATTTGAGGTCATTATACAATTTTAAAAAATTTCAGGGGATTAAAGTGAAAGTTTTTCTAAATGTATTAACATTTATATATAATAAAAAAAAATTAGGGGAGCGGCGGGTTCCGTTAGGCGCCAGCCCCTCTCTACATTAGGAATTTAAGAGGGGTTAACTTTTGTTTTTTTGGCGCAAACATATATATATATATATATATATATATATATATATATATATATATATGGACATATGGTATAATATAAATGCAATAAATGATTATTCAATTTATACTTTATAATTTCTTAAAATTAAATGTCAATAATTATAAAATTTGAAACAGCATTTGAATAATTCACAACCATACAATCCAACTAATTATTTTATTCCTTACAAATACTTAAAACATCTCAATCCAACTTTTGTATGGATTAGCAAAATTTTGAAATAAAAATCAAATATACACTAAAATCAACTACAACAAACTTCCATGTTTGGGTAGCAAATAACAAAAAAAAAAAAACTATTTAATCTAATAATCTAATTTACATGATGATGAAATAAACATGCAAATATAAAATCAAAACAATTCTAATTACAATAATACTACTTTACCTAAGTTTGATTTCACATTATTTAGACAAAATAGCATTACTCTTCTAATTAAATCAGATATAGGAAACCTAATGAAAGAGAAGAATGATGGTGATAGTGTGTTTTATTTATTTATTGGTGGTAAAATTCCATAATTACTTTAGCTTAAAAGCTTTAAGAATATTAATTTGTGGATTTAGCTTACTACAGAGGTAGTTATGAGAATAATGTATTTTTATTTTATTTTTAATTTTCACAGACCCTTGATTAGAATCTAATTAGTAATAATCAGCGGCAACCTCACCGATGCAAAGAAGGCTGCCTCCTCCGCAAGCCTATAGGAAGTTTGCCGCCTCCTTCCATAAAGGCGCAGCAAACCTCTTCTAAACAAAAAAGGAAAAAGGAGGAGGTTGAAATGCCTCCTTTACACGGAAAGAGGCTCAGAATACCTCCTCCGACAATTTTGGCAGGCGGCTGCAGCAGAGGAGGGAGATGCATGACAAGGGTGGATTGTGGAGTATTTCCAATTTTGTAAACTTTTGAATTATTTTATACCAATCAACCCCAAAATCATCAGCCAATTCTTTTTAAAAGAAAAAATAGCTTAAGTGGAGGGTATATGGGTAATTTCTCAGACCTTGTGGTTACAAACGATTTAACTTTTGTCTTTGGTTAAAAACCAAACTCTAAAATTTAAGAATGACTAATTCTGAATTTCTCCATGCAATGCGACTTAAAAGTCTATAGAAAATATGATTTGAATAATTCTCAACTCAATGTGGTTGGTTGTGATGGACATTCATTTAGTTAATTAGTTTGACACTGTATAGTATACCACATTACCACAGTAATTATATTTATATTTATGGGATAAAGTCAAAAGTCAAAACATCTTATAAACTATAAACTACCTTGATATGAAAATAATTAAAACAAATCCAAAAGAGTCTGCCAAATTCAAGTTTCCTCAATTACAGGGAACCTATCTCTTTCCTACATTATTGATATTATATATACTGTAAAATATAATCACACAGATTTTTCAATTACCAAAAAAAGAATCATATAAATATGTATAGAAATACCCCAGTCTAGTCTAAAAAGTAGGGACTGTTTTTAAAGATTCTGTTTATAAACTCCTATAAAAACTCCATTATCATTATCACAAGATTATATGATTATTGCCTTATCATCATCATCAGTGCACCATCATGAACAAAATATCCATACTACTCTCTCTCTTTCTCCTTCCCCTCTTAGCTTATACATCTGCACAAAAACAGGTTTGTTTTCTTTAATTTCTCTTATAGAGAAATTCTATATGTTAATTTGTAGTATTAATAATAATTACATGCCTAGCTATATATAATATTATAATTTAATTGAAAATATTGTGACTGACAGGTGTATATAGTGCATTTTGGTGAAGATGGTGGTGGTGGTGGAGGAGCAAAAGAATTACATGAAATAGAAGACACCCACCACTCATATTTGCTATCTGTGAAAGAAAGTGAGGAGGAAGCAAGAGCTTCTCTTGTTTACAGTTACAAGCACAGCATCAATGGCTTCGCTGCAGTGCTTACTCCTGACCAAGCCTCCAAGCTCTCTGGTAATCAATCAATCAATCAATCAATTTATCAATATCAATCATGCATGGCTACTACTCATGAAATCTCTCATTAATTTCCCATCTCTTAATTTGCTCAATATTATGTTAACACACAGAATTGGAAGAGGTTGCATCAGTATATAGAAGCGAACCGGGGAAGTACTCGGCTCACACAACAAGATCATGGCAATTTGTAGGGTTGGAAGAAACACATAAGAAGAAGATGAGTGGTGGTGGTGATGATGATGATATGTTGGTGAAAGCAAGTTATGGAAAAGATGTCATTGTTGGGGTTTTGGACAGTGGTAAGAACTTAGAACTAATACTACACACTACCAACCAAACAAACACCTCCTGTTTCTCATGTGACTCTTCTCGTGTCTTCTTTTGTATTCTTCTGCTATCATTTTGTTAATAATAATGTATATATGTTTGATATGATTGGTCATTTGGTTGTCTTGAAGAAATATATATATATATATATATATATGTGATTGCTTGTGAAATTTTTGGGTGCAAGATCCTGTATTTTTTTGACACGGGATTATAGTTTATCACATCAGACAATTAGTTTTAGTTTTGTAACTAAACTATGATCCCTACGAAAAGAAACATGTGGGATCCTGTATACGCTTGATAATTTATATATATGTGGGTGTGCCCGCGATTGCATGTGATGATCAGCAGAGTGATATTGGTGTGTTTTGTTTGGTTGATTAGGTGTATGGCCAGAATCAAAGAGCTTCAGTGATGAAGGAATGGGGCCAGTTCCAAAATCATGGAAGGGAATCTGCCAAACTGGGGTAGATGATTATAATGGATTCCATTGCAACAAGTGAGTTTTTTTTCTTTCTTTACCTTATTTGTTTGATTGTTTACTTAATTACTTGTTTGTTTGTTTTCAATTGACGTCTTCTTGGTTAGGGTATATATATAAAAAAAATTGTTCTCTCATAAGGGATCATTTATTTGAATTTTGGTAAAGATTTTGATGAAATCAAACCGATTTCTATAATTTTGTGGATGATAAATTCAATCAAATCTACCAATCAAAAAAATTTAAGAATTTTTCAAACACTACAACTATTAATCCCGATTTTATTAAATATGAAGGCATTGAAAAATGGGACAAATATAGAAAAATGCAAGAAAAATAGTTGTAGTGGTTAAAAAATTCTTAAATTTTATTCATAGGTAGGTTTCATTTAACATATTATCCATAAAAATATTCAATTCAAAATTCATAAAAATAAATGTGATTTCGTCAACTGTTTACCGAAATTAAAATAATTGATCTCTTACAAGAGAACCACTTATATATATATATATATATATATATATTAATGTTAATTTATCCAAATTCGGTGTCCAAATAATGTGACAATACTTTAATTCATTCATTTAAATCATACAAATCCAATACAATATAAATTAATGAATTATAATATTGTCACATCATTTAGATACCTAATTTAAACAAATTAGAAATATTGAAATATATATAAGAGCAGCCACCAACCAATATATAATTGTTTATTTTATTAATAATTATCTGATTAATTAGCATGTGTGATGGGGCCTTTTGTTTCGCCGTAAATTAATTATCAATGCCTAATTGTTACTATTTTTTTAAGAGAAAACGTGTATAGTTGACTAACTATTAAACAAATTAATTTTTCTTAAATATATATATATATATATATATCTATATATATATCTATATATACCGTCATTTTCTCCTCGGTGCGCATTGATATAACTTATATCAGTGCGTTGCATATGGATCACTGATTATAAAGAAGTTTTGACAAGTGCATACACTTTAAGTCAAAATATGTAAATTTAATGGTCTACATCCAACGTACTGATGAAGTTATATCATTGCATACTGACTTGAAAATTTATATATATATATATATATCAGTTTTTCTCTCTTCAGAACCGAACCGAACTTTTAAAATTAGGACGAGACTCGTGAGTTATTGATTAAATTTAAGAAGACTTTGACTAAACTAAAGTATGTGAATCTATTGGTTGATAGTTGTAGAATTAATATAAATAAAATCAATTCGTCCTAAGAAGAGAATATATAAATATATATATATATATATATATATATATATATATACAGTATTTTCTCCTCAGTGTGCACTGATTATGGAGAAGTTTTGACAATCGCATACAGTTTAAGTCAAAGAATGTAAATCTAATGGTCAACATCCAACGCACTGATGAAGTTATATCAGTGTGTACTGACTTGAAAAATTATATATATATATATATATATATATATATATATATATATAACAAGCCTAACGAATCAAATCAAATGAGCTTTTAAATCATTGTTTAGATAGTGTATTTTAGATTTTTTTTTCCCGCTCTTTTATTCATTAATAAGTGATAAAGAAATGGCTTCCCTTATTAACTTAGAAGTTTTCACTAAACAAGCATAGTGATAGGTGGGTGAGTTGGTCTAACTGTTCTTAGAAAAGTTTTTCAAAACATAAAACTCAAAAAAAAAAAGGTATGGTCATACACTCATACCAACCTCTAAAAACCATTTATGGTTAGAAAAAAAATGGAAAACTGGCTTCTAAAAATCATGCATGGCAAATAGATTGAAGGGTATATATTGTCTTGATGTCATTTTCAAATGGCCAAAATCACATGCAATTACAATACTTTTGAAAATTAAAGTTTGGGAATCTTTTCATCTCAATCTTGAAAAATAAAAAAGGTAAAAGAATCCGATACTTGGCTGAAAAATCATGTTATGGGTTGATTAATTGTACAATACTATAATATTGTTGACTTGTTTATGTGTTTGGACATTTTCCAAATTTACAAACAAGGCATTTTCAGTGACACCATAGATTTTGGATGATTATATATAGTTGTTATTGTTACAGAGAAATGATAGTTGGTGGATTCAAAGCATTCTCGATTTGTAATTATTGTTTTTGTTTGTTTCCCATTTTGATCCTGTGAGTTGTGACCACTTATCTCTTCGATGTCCACCAAGCATTGGGAGTCGTCAATCAATCTATTATATACATACATACACTGCAATTTGATTCTATTATTATTTATTTTTCCCTTTGAAGAAAAAATGATTGGTTGGTTTGTGTAGGAAAAATGATTGCACATTGTGTTTTGTAAATTATTTTTTTTTTTTAAATATCATTATTGGTGCAATATTTTCCATACCCGTGAATGTGTTGTTTTGTTTTTGTGAGGTTACAACTTACAACTTACGAACTCTCATGTGCTCAACATGATATTCTCAAGTGTTGGAACTTGCATCTTTTGAAAAATAAAAATGGAGACCAAAATGGGAATTTATAAAAAGAAAAAGATAAGAATAATTAATGATTTTATTCTTATCTTTTATGTCATGATTTGTGAAATAATAGATAGCATAATCTTACAATCCATTAGAAAGAAAATTCTCTGACTAGTACTATTCTGAAAAAGTTTCATGTCGGATTCCAATTGACACCGATTCTATTTTATACCGGTGTCAATTTAGATTCCATAACTCTTTTGACTAAATGACTTCATTTCGGATTATTATAAGATTTGTTCATATGAAATTAAGAACTATAATTACTAAAATGTCCTGTTAGGACACAGGATAACAACTGAGTTATTTTTATAAAAGAAAATTAAAACACTGGATTTATTGCAACAAGACAATAAAGACATTGATTGACCTGTACTTTAATGTCCTTTATGAAAATAAAACAGTTGTTATCATATGCTCTTAAGGCACATGTTAACACTACTATGAGTGAAACCATGAAATTTTGTAATTTACCATAACATCACTTACAAATTAAGAAACAGATATGATAAATGAAATTCATTACACTAATTATAATTATTTGTGTGACATTATTTTTACAGGAAGATCATTGGAGCAAGATACTACTTGAAAGGTTACGAACAATACTACGGCCACCTCAATGTCAGCGAGGACTGCCATTCGCCGCGTGACCTGGATGGCCACGGGACCCACACGGCATCCACAGTGGCTGGCCGCTGTGTCCCTGAGGCCTTTGCCTTGGGCGGATTTGCTCGTGGAACGGCCTCCGGAGGTGCCCCATTGGCCCGTCTAGCCATCTACAAAGCATGTTGGGCTCTCCCAAATGTGACAAAGGCCGTAGGCAACACATGTTTTGAAGCTGATATGCTCGCAGCCATGGACGATGCCATCGCGGACGGTGTCCACGTGATGAGCATCTCCATAGGGTCTACCCAGCCCATCCCTTTCACTCAAGATGGTATAGCCATTGGTGCACTAAATGCTGTCAAGAACAACGTTGTTGTTGCCTGTAGTGCTGGAAATTCAGGTCCTACACCGGGTACATTATCAAACACGGCTCCATGGATCATCACAGTGAGCGCTAGCAGTGTGGACCGTGCATTTTTTGGGCCTCTTTTGCTAGGCAATGGCCAGGAATTCTTGGTAAGAAATCTGAATGTGCTGTAACCTGTGATACCGTTTGATCTTTTTTAAACACCACCAGACTGAATGAACGTTATTTACTACAAAATTTTGCTCATGTTTTTAAATTTTGTTTTTCTTGAATGGTTTAATGTAGGGACAAACTGTCACTCCTTACAATCTTGAGAAGATGCACCCATTAGTTTATGCAGAAGATGTGGTTGTCCCCGGAGTGGCCAAGAATGTCTCATCGTAAGTTCTTTTCGATCCCCTTCGATTTTACTACTTAAAAACATTTTTGGCGATATCAAAAACACTTTTAAATGGACTAATTAAAAGTATTTCTTGATCCTGGAAATTAACTTGGGAGTGTTGTGTGTGCCTGCAGACAATGCCTGCCTGGTTCTCTTTCACCTGAGAAGGTGGAAGGAAAGATAGTAATGTGCCTGAGCGGGCTTGGAATGAGAGTTGAGGAGGGACAAGAAGTGAAGAGGGCTGGAGGCGTTGGTTTTGTCTTAGGAAACAGTCCGGCAAACGGAAACGAACTAGCTTGTGATGCTCATCTTCTTCCAGCAACTGCAGTTGGCTACGATGATGCTGTTAAAATCCTTAAATACATCAACTCTACCAAGAATCCAATGGCATTCATCAAACAAGCAAGAACAACTTTACATTATCAACCAGCACCCTTCATGGCTGCATTCACTAGTAGGGGTCCTAATGTCCTTGATCCTAACATTCTCAAGGTACCAAATTTCTGCTTTTATACGAACCAAATTTCCTAAGACAGCTAGAGGTTCTGATACCATTTTTGTTTTTCTGTTGACAGCCTGACATTACAGCTCCAGGACTGAATATATTGGCAGCATGGAGCCCGGCATCTTCTCCTTCAAAGTTGTCAGAAGATAAGCGATCTGTCAACTACAACATTGATTCCGGAACTTCCATGGCTTGCCCTCATGTGGCTGCAGCAGCAGCACTTCTCAAGGCTATACACCCTCATTGGAGCAGTGCTGCTATAAGATCTGCCCTCATGACCACAGGTTGATTTTCCTCAAAAACTTCATTATTTTTAGTGCCTGGTTATGTTTACAGGACCATATAAATTGTTGAACATTTTGACATTGCAGCCTGGATGAAAAACAACGAAGGTTTGCCAATAAGTGAAGCAAATGGCGATCTTGGGACTCCCTTCACATACGGATCAGGCCACTTCCGCCCTGTAAAGGCGATGGATCCAGGTCTCGTGTATGATGCCTCGCACAATGACTACCTTCTCTACCTCTGCAGCAACGGACAAAATGACACCAACCTGACATTTAAGTGTCCGAAAGTGATACCTTCAGCTGCCAATCTCAATTACCCATCACTAGCTATTCCTAATCTTAATGGCACAGTGATCGTAAAGAGAACAGTCACAAATGTTGGTAGCAGCAGCAAGAGTGTTTACTTCTTCACTGCAAAACCACCATTGGGAGTCTCTGTTAAGGCCACGCCGAGTCTTCTGTTCTTCAACCGTGTTGGCCAGAAGAAGAGCTTCACCATCACAGTTAGAGCAAGAAGAGGAAAGCATCAAAGGAATGAGTATGGATTTGGGTGGTACACCTGGACAGATGGACACTACTATGTTAGAAGTCCCATGGCAGTGTCTTTAGCTTAGGTTTTCAGTTTCTTTTTCCCAATTTATCTTTCTTACATTATTCTCAATTATTATTATCCAATCTACAAAAGCATAGTGAAAGAAAACAAATATAAAATTGTTTAAAGTTTGGAATAATTTAAAGTGGTTGTAGGCTACTGCTGCTATTTACAGGGGGGAAATTGTAGTTAGAAATTCAAGCTTGTTTTATCTATCTTGCGTTAGAAATGTAATATTTTAGCTCTACAAATTATTTAATAAGTATATAAAGGGATATCTAAGCAAGCACAATCAGCCAAGTAGCTCAAGTGGGCAGATTGGGTTGATGACAGATTAACACTTAATAGTAAGATATTGGAACCTTTCCAAGTTCAAGATCTAATTCAGCACTTATCCATGTCAGAATACAATGAATATAGATCCATGGAATTCAAAAATTCAATCCCAGAAATGGTTCAAAACTTTCAATAACATCATTGATTGTTTAAAAATAATGATTTGAAATCAACTAGCAGTATTTGAACAGTATAAACATATTTGTTGAACAATACTAGAGACAAATTAATTAATACAAAGTCCTCATCTTAATGAAACTGTATTTTGCTTGTAATTTTACATTAATCTATACAATTTCTTTACATATTTCCATACAAATAGGTCAGAAAAAAAAAAGGTAATGAAAAAAGTGGATGCTACACTTCAAATCTAGAATCGGCGAAGACAGTGGAATTATCTTACCAGAGGGAATTCAAGTTGATTTCATCTGTAGCATCGGCCATGAACAGATGAACTTTCTATGGCTTGTCTCCAATTTGGGGGACCAACTCGGAAAAAAGGATGATAGCATCATGAAGTATGCCCTTAAAGTGACGAATCATTCAGTCGAACCATCTTCATTACATGCATATCTTCTCACTCTAACTCGTTCTCCGTTAAAGTGCATGTATTTCCATTTACACTGGTATTTTTTCAGAAACAGCTTCCGCTTCTCTTCATGACCTAGCTTTCGAAAGGCACGCGCAATTCTTCTGACCGTATCTTCATCAGGCCTTACACCCAGCTCCTCCATATCTGCAAATGCCTGAATGTGCCAAAAAGAAAAATTAGAAGTTTTGACGCCACAGTGAAGATTCTCAAGTAAAAAAAATAAAAACAAAACTCTAAAAAAGCAGAGCGATCACAGTGGAGTGTGGCAAATTTGAGGCCCTTCTGTTTACCTCTATTATCTTATCTTGCATGCCATGATGATCATATAAAGAGACAATCCTGGAACACAACTGCTTTGAGATAGAGCGTGTGTGTGTATGCACAATCATGTTCCATAATGATTCTGCCTCATCTACCCTCTTATCCTTGTCAAATGCTAATAAAAGAGTGTCATATGTTGCCATCGTAGCTCCCTGACCTTTGCTCAACATCCACTTAGCCACCTGAGTATTACGGAGATTAGCAACCAAAAACTCTTATGATATTTAACTCAGCTACAATTAGCTTTTATCTACCTGAGCTAGAAATATAGTTCACTATATATGACCACCAAGCGCACAAATAAGATTGTGTAGAAAGCACGCCATATGATGATTGATGAATCACTAGCACACAGTATGATCATTCCACAAACTAGTATAACTCATTACATTTACAAAGTCTTTTCGTGGACATTCTTCTCTTGCGATATTTATGTTCCCATCACATGTAGCTAAATGATACAATCAGCTAAATATATAACACAAATTACATACAAGACCTCTGATTCTGAATATGTATCAAAATCCAGCTTCTCGGCAGCATGACACAAATAGAATCTTGATTTCAGTGGACTGTCATACTAGGTAGTCCTTCATAAGCATCACACAAATAAAACATGGAATGTAAGAGAAGTACTCTCATAGTTTTCTATTGAGATTGGCATTTCAGAATCAAACCTAGTTCAGTCAACAGTAAACCTAATATACACAGTTTCAATTAAATTTAAGTTGCTAAAGGTCATACATATCTATCAAGTTTTTATTAATTATTAATTGCGATTTCAATCAGATAATTTTGTGCAATTACTCTTGGCAGTTTTCAAGTAAAATATATGAACCTTGAAAATAGACACAGTCGCACAGATTGATTAAGCCTACAGTATGAGCTTGAACTGACTTTGTATCTCTTAACGCTCGGAAGCATATCTGGATCCTTCCCTCATTTGTGTTGGACAACCCTACCCAAATCATTGCTCTTATCTGAAATAAGGATCCTATAACATTCTTGTCTTACATTGGTCTACCTCACCTTATACCAACATTATAGAAGATCTATAACATTGAACTTTCTCATCTCACAATGTACGAGAGAATATTGAGTATCATGCTAAGCCCCGTTCATGACATTGCCAAGAAAGAGAGAATAAGCTCTCCCATAATTCTTTTAACATATTCATCCACGTTATATACGATATAAATTCCAAATAATATATCTCTTAAATCTAATAATAAGTAAGCTCAAATTCTTATCCTATGACCATCTAGACCTCAGTAAACGATGTCATCTAAATTTGTGCATATGATAGCCTATATATGACCACAAAAGCACGATTAGCTGAGTTAAAGAGTATTACTTGAATCACACGCAACCATCGACCTCTCTTCCTGAGAATATTTAAAGCTTTAGCTGCTGCAATCAATGGAAACTCTGTCTCCCAAGCTGTCCATTTATTTAGTGCTCCATAAACAGCCTCTTTTTCGTTAGGAAGTTCAGAAATCTGTCATTCAAGTTTTACAATCTAATTACATAAATAATTTCAAATTCACTAGACAAGTAATAAATACCGCACATGAAAGACAGAAAACTGATAGTTGGATTTTTTTCATTAAAGTACTTGAAAATGCTGTTCAAAAACCGATAGCAGTTGTCTTATTGATCAGATAAACAAGACACAGCAGGAACCAAAATATGAAATACAAGTACAACCAACAAAACTTACAATTTTAACAAGATTGAGTGCTTTTTTACCAGATCCAGCTGAATCCCTTTTCTTCCACAAGTGGTGCTCATTCTTTCCTACCTTCTTTACTATTTTACTGCATTCAATGGCAAAAGCTTCTAAGTGAACTCAAAAAACAATTCTTCCAATAATCGTTTACGAGAATACTATAGTTGAAATTCCATTGACAGTGCACAATTTAACAGTACTAAGACTAAATTGAACATGAATAATTAGCAACAGCTTGTAAATTTCAAAGCTAGAGAAATCACCTACTTCTGAGCAGCTTTAGAATTAGATACTGATTGTCCATTTTGATTGATAAAGCACTTGACATGAGGAATGCTTGTCACCTACATGACACAAAGAGGTTAATAAAAAACAAAGAAATTAAATTAAAGCATCCTAACTCAGAAGATAAGAAAAATTTTATAAGAAAGCAATAAAATTTATTGCTTACCTTTGTTGTGAGAAAAGTAAACCCAGTTGCCCTCAGCAACAAAAACACTCTGCAATTTGAAACCTAAACCCCATGAAGAGAGCCACTTCAATTGTTAACAATGAAATGCCATATGAAGAAGAAAACATGAACAACATACAATATACAATGATGAAAGTAAAATTATCAACCTGAGGAGGAAAAAGACTATAACTTGAGTTCATGCCACCAAAAATCATCGTATTGAAGAAGAACCCACTTGGGTTTACCTTTAATCAAAACCTTTAAAACCCTGAATTCTGTCTGATGTTTCAGAGAGAGAGAGAGAGAGAGAGAGAGAGAGAGAGTAACCTCTGAATACTGGACTGGGCTTCTGGGCCAGTGTACAATGAGTCAATACTGGACTGGACTTGGTCTTGTGAAGCAGGCTGGTCCAAAAGTTACAAACTGGTTTATCCTAGAAAGCCACTTTTTTGAAGCATTTTCGTTTTGATTCTTGTTTGATTTTCATGACAACAATGGACTCTGTCTATTTCTCTGGTTTTTCCATTATATCATGAGTCTTAGAAACTTACTGAGTCTATAACATAGTTTTTTAATTACAATGAAAATTTTGAAGATCAAAAATAATGTGTAATTGATTTTTCTTTTGGGTTTTTGATCGATCAATATTCAAATGGTTGCTCTAAAATGTCAAATTTCCCTTTAGCGATCTCTTATCTTTGGTGACAATCATCTACTTCAATGTCTTAACTACGTACCAACTACTTACCAAGATTTATTTGCAAATTCAGTCAATTACGTAACTCCATTAGCAATATTACAGATCCAATATTTGTACTCCAACTTGTATTTTTTTTTTCGGACTTATATAATCCCAAATAAAATGTTATCTGATTGGACTAATTTAAATATCATTTAATGGATTAGGGTTGGGTTAATTGGATCGTGCCAATACCCTTATCAACCTATTTAATAAATGTGTCTTGTTTGTATTTACTATGAATTGAAATTATTACTAAGGGTATAAATGTAATTTTAAACTTAAGGTGTATACTTGTAAATTTGACTATAGTGTTATACATACCATATGAAACCCTAAATTCAAAAATAAAAATACGGGTTAGACTTGCCATGTTTGTGTTGATCCAAATTTATAGATGTCATGTTCGTATTTAAAGAGTCAGACCTAATTGACAGAGTCATTGATCCAAAAATAATCATGTCGTATTCATATTGGGTGGACCTGCCAACCCGAATAACAAGCTTTGATTATCCTCGAAATATCTATAAATTGGCAAGACAGTTTCTTTGTTTTGTATAGATTAAAGCAAATGTGGACCAATTTCTTTCGTAGGCAGAAGATGATAATGTTTATGACAGTATGCGAACTGCTATTGCACGTAATGATGGAGCACAGTTTCCATATATTACTCATCAATCAGCTGCAATAAAAATTATTAAGTATTATAAGTATGAATACCATTTCAATGATATTATTATTTATTATTATTACCACAGATTTTTGTAATAAAACTTATATACCCAGTTGCATTTTGCTTCTAGTTACCATGGTTATTCGTTCACCAAAACTTTTCTTTTCATCCTTAAAGTATATGAGCTACATTCATGACTCATGAGATCAGTGTTTAAATAATATATATATATATATATATATATATATATATATACACAAATGAGTATATGACACAGTACTCTCATGTAAAGAAGTTATAATATGAGAGGTCCGGGCTGTTGGTGTTTCAAAGGTATGTGCTATTGATAGCTGCAGTTATTTTCCTGTTGTCATAAATTAGAATCACATTTTTCTGATACCCATCAAATTTCACATGTATCAACAGGGTGCAGCTATTGATCGTGTCCTAGGAGAAATAGTTCATCACAAAGGCATGAAAGCACCAATTGATTATGTCCTGTGCATTGGACACTTTCTACAGAAGGTGTGTTTTTCTTCGCTTACAGTTTTTAAGAGTAGCTGTGGTTAATTTTTAATGAATATCTCAGCCAGAACATATGCTTGGACTGTATCTTTGCTCAATCTGCATTTCTTTAACAGTTAACTAATGTCTATTTAAACTTTTGCAATAGAAAAAAAAAAACAATTGTTTATCTGCTGGTGAGCATGCCCTTTATAGACTCGTCGGATTATAAAAAATGAAGTGACAGCAGAGATATCAAGCTCCGGTACGACTTGTCAAAGTCCACATTTCATTTAGTGAATAAAGAAGGTAATATAATTAAAAGAACCCATTGAAAAATAAATGTTGGTGGTTATATCATTTCTAATAGTTCCATTACAGTGCTTAAAATTTGTTGTAACTTTATAGCTAACAAAATGAATGCTGGGGCATAGATCCCAAACACTGAGCAAGAAGAATGGAAATTGACATGGATATATAAGTTTGCTAGTCAATAAAGAAACTTCTCTAGATAGATTTTTTTTTATAGAATTGGATGTTTATTCCTTCTCATGTTTTATTCTAATCATGAAGTTTTACATTTATGTAGTGAACTCAATGATACTATTGTTGAAGCTCAACTGAGGACTTGCCAAATTCCACCTTCCCTTCCAATAAGAGATGCAGTTGATAGCTATTTTCAATCCAGTAATCGATTGATTATACTGGTATGCTTGTCTGCTTTCACATCTGGATGTTGAGTCTTAGGCCATGGCAATTGGATTACCAGTTTTCATTGTATAAGTTCACAAATTTCAGATGTTCGTGCTCAAGGAATAACTTATTTTTAAATTGTTGAAGCACATGCAAGGTTTTGTTTTATAGTCCCTTTTATCTCCAGAAGTTGCATTTTATGGCACAAAAATGTTTAGTTTTTTTTTTAACTTTTTTTTTTTTATAATTCCAACATATGCTGTACATTCCTGATCTTGATCAACATCAACATACTTCCATATTACAGGGATTCAATTCAACTTTAACTGCACCAAGGGACTCAATGGGGAGAAGGGGAGCTCAAATTAGAGAAATGGAACTCAAGTTGCACCCAGATTTAAAAGAACCCTTGAAGAAGCTTTGTGATGATCCATTGACAACCATTGTCGTCCTTAGTGGAAGTGACAGAAGTGTCCTAGATGATGTACTCCTGTTTCTTAAATTATACCTTTTTCAGCTGCTTGCATACCCTGATTTGGACTAACAATATCTTTACAGAATTTTGGAGAATACAACATGTGGTTGGCAGCAGAAAATGGGATGTTTTTACGTCTTACAACAGGAGAATGGATGACAACAATGCCAGAACATTTGAATATGGACTGGGTTGACAGTGTTAAGGTTTAGATATTAATTACTTGAAACTAAGTGGATTCCATATGATGTTTTTTGACTCTTACTCATTGTCAATGATTATTCATGGTTTCAGCATGTTTTTGAGTATTTTACTGAAAGGACACCTCGATCACATTTTGAGCTCCGTGAAACATCACTTGTATGGAATTACAAGTATGCAGGTACACGACCATAAATTTGATCTGATTTTATTTTGTGATTTTTGGTTCAGAATATATTATCACACTTTGTTTTAGTTTATTTATTAAAAAAAATCTTTCTATAAATTTAGACATTGAGTTTGGAAGGCTTCAAGCTAGGGATATGTTGCAGCATCTGTGGTCAGGCCCAATCTCGAATGCAGCTGTTGATGTTGTCCAAGGTGGCCGATCTGTTGAGGTCCGGGCTGTTGGTGTTTCAAAGGTATGTGCTATTGATAGCTGCAGTTATTTTCCTGTTGTCATAAATTAGAATCACATTTTTCTGATACCCATCAAATTTCACATGTATCAACAGGGTGCAGCTATTGATCGTATCCTAGGAGAAATAGTTCATCACAAAGGCATGAAAGCACCAATTGATTATGTCCTGTGCATTGGACACTTTCTACAGAAGGTGTGTTTTTCTTCGCTTACAGTTTTTAAGAGTAGCTGTGGTTAATTTTTAATGAATATCTTAGCCAGAACATATGCTTGGACTGTATCTTTGCTCAATCTGCATTTCTTTAACAGTTAACTAATGTCTATTTAAACTTTTGCAATAGAAAAAAAAAACAATTGTTTATCTGCTGGTGAGCATGCAAGATTCACAATTTTCTTTATGTTGTAGACCTGCACGCTCTGAAGAGCTATGCTGTGATGTTGAATATTAATCTGGAATATAATTAAGAAAACATTCTCATTCGTTTCAGATTATATTCCAGTTAGTCCTTGCTCAATTAGTAGCACATACCCACCACCAAAGGCATAAACATAAGCAATGTTTGATTTTGAGCCATGAAATTATGAATAACTGTTTTTGAATTTGTTGCTTCAGGATGAAGATGTCTACACATTTTTTGAGCCGGAGCTTCCATTTGAACCACCACCTCCTATACCTAGAGCCAAAGTAGCTGATGCTGTCAGGGCATCCATGTCACAGTTTTCACCTGGTAAAAGTGGATCCAAGGTAGCTCGTTTTAGGAAACAACGGTCCTTGTCTGCTATAGAAAGGAGAGTAACTAACAACCTGACTACTGGTGGTTGGTGGCCCACAGCTCGTGATAGGATGGCACTTCATGAGGGTTCTTCAGTTCTTGATCTCAAGGGTGACCATTACTTTTCTTGTGCTGTTGCAAAAAAACGATCAAATGCAAGATATCTCCTTGGATCGTCAAGTGCTGTTGTCGCACTTTTGAAGGATTTGGGAGAGTATTCAGTATCAAGTTGATTGCAGCAATACCTGTTCATTGGTGCTTTTTCATCCAAAGATTGAGAACCTAGCAGATCAGTGAGAGGACATGCCATGGTGATCATGACAGTTGCCAGATGTTTTCACACGGATATGTTAATTTTTTTGCCCAATCAACAATTTTATAGATCTCAATCTCTTCTCTAATAAGTTGAGAATCTGTCTAGTTGTTAGATGTTTCAGTTTCATTTTTTTTTCTTTCCATTTTTGACCATAGAATCTTGAGTCTCGGCCAGCATTGGCATCAACTGTACCTATTACATGTTACATGGGATAGAAATTATGAATTGTACTCTTCTCATCACAAATTTAAAGTGAATAAAAGATATATCTCAATTCACAAATTTGCCTTCAGGTTGACCTTTTTCTCTGGCTTATGCTTCTATCTTTCCATGTAGTACTTCAAACGATAGTAATCATCATACTTGCAGCGTATGACTTATCTGCTGAATTATATGGGGATTTCAGACATGCAGGGTTGGAACCTAACAGACCTCTGCTGTAGACCTCTGACTTTCAGGAGCAAACCGACAATGCGAATACTCGCTAACAACTATTCACTAGCTTCCAGTGGCTAACATCGATCAGGTTTGTTCTCAGTCTATCAAATTATGGAATAGAATCTTGCATCACCCTAAACTATACTGCTCACTCTTCTCCTTTCTTTTGTGACTTATCTTGTACTGCTCCATCATTATCATTATAGTTAATATGCATGACTAGAAGGTGTTAACTAGTTGCAAAAGAAGCAAAATATGATAATTTATGTGTGCTTTTGTGCAAAATATTTACATGTCTTGATAGCATTAAGGGTTGTGGTGGGGCTTGCTATAATAAGATAGAGATGCCTAGAAGTTTTGACAATTTTGGTAGTGAAGGGAATGCTGTAGTTGTCATGCATCAAGACATTCTTTGCCCTTGTCTTTTTATTTTTATTTTTATTATATTTATGATAATGCACACGAGAGAATCTAAGCTTACCTTAGAAAACGAGAGAGATCTTTACCATTTGTCAATTTTATCGGATATAATCATTTCAGAATTTCAAAGATGAAAATGATCGGAAGAGAGTTTCCTTGATACAGGCTATAACTATGGAGCATGCTTACTAATACAATGCATAGAAGTCTGAATGTCAATGTAGATGATGGACCATATCCTTTATTCCCTTTTTAGGAGTACCACATTGTCACACCACCAATGAGGGAGTAGGAGAATGGTCAGATATGTCGTTTGCTTCCACAAAATCTGGGGTTCGAATCCCCTCTATGACCTACATAGCCAAAAGCCATAGTTTCTTGTTTCCCAAATATTGTAGATTTCGGTGAGAGCTCCGGTTTCAAACTAGGATTCGCTAAACGGGTTTAGGGGATTTCTTTACTATCCCTATCCAAATGTACTTGCAATTAAATTCATGAACGGATGGTCTTTGCTAAGCATATTGGACCTAGACCCTACACCCCACTCAAATAAACTTCATTCCCGGTCAGTATACACTTCCCAGGCCACGCCTTGGAAGCTAGTTGAAAGTGCTTCCAAAAAATAACAGCCTTTTTGACTTTTTTCTACTTCAATTATTTAGTTTCCAAATATAAAATAGATGGATTGAAAACGTTGCCCATTCTACAGGTTATTGGTTAGATTTCCATTGTATTTGTAACATCATTTTTTGTTGACCGAATATATGTCAACATTCTATACAATTTGGGACACTTGTTTTTCTTTTTAATTAATTAGTTTTTTTGTATACTAATTTAGATTTCATAAAATCTTATATCTTTTTTATTCTTTTTTGGGTCAAATTTAGTGTTCAGAATTTATTTATTTTGAAAAAAACTTATTGAGCTTGAATTCAAGATTTTGGCCTTCATTGGTATATTTGGATTGAACTTGGATTAATTTAGTAAGTTTGAATGTGTAGAGGTAAATAAAATAAGAATTGATGGTTTTAAAAAAATTTCATATATAGGAATTAGTCCTCCACATATCAACTATCGGCAGGGTCGTTTTCAGACATTTCAGGGCCCGATCTATTTAATGATATTAACAAAAATCAGGACCCCATAGTAAATTATTATTATTAACATAAAAAAATTAAATAAATAATTCTTCATTTACTATATAAAATGTAATCCACATAAATTAAAACAAAAAATATTTATAGTATCTAAAACCATAAAAACAAAACATTTAAATTTCTACTCTTCTAGCTTTTTGAAGTGTAAATTTATTAATTAGTTGATTTGTTGTTGTTTTTGAATTTTCTGCCGTTTGTTTTTGTTGTATCAAATATGATAGTTTCACATGTTGACAACTCAATTGGGCCTTGGCATTCAATTGAATGAATACTTTGTTTTTGATGAATTGAATTGTTCAATTGGACATGACTTTTAAAAAGAAAATAAATAGTTATGATATTTGCATTCCTCTAAAACGGTATGTACACTCTAAATTTATATATTTTTAAAATTTCAGAATTACGCTTAAATTAAATTATTATTATTTTAATTCAAAAATATAACAATTTTTATAACTATTTAATTTTTCGAATTTTTTACTAACCAAATCTTTTATTCAAAAAAAAAACTAAATCAAATTATAAATAACAAAGAAAAACAAAAAATCCAAATCAAAATGGAAACTCAGTATCGTTTTTCCAAGAAAAGTTGGAAGCAACCTCCTACATCCTATAGATTAGATTAGAAAAGGATGGAGGAGCCTCCTCCAAAATTTGGGATGAAGACGTAGGAGATTTCTGCATTTTTTTTGTTTTTGTTTATGAGTAATTCATTTTTCTTTTTTCTTTTTCTTTTGTAAAATAATGAAAAAAAAATGAGATCTAACAGCTGACATTAAAAAGTGCAAGACAGAAAACTTATATTTTAGGTATATTTTATAGTTTTGTTATTTATAATATTTTTTAAAAAAATTAAAAGGGCATATTTGGTAATGTGGGGTGTGATTACAATATTTCATATTTTAAAAAATTGTAATGGGGTGTACATACAAAAAAAGGTGCACATACAGTTGTCGAGAGATATAAATATCGTCACTCATAAATAAATAAATAAAAAGGAAAGGAGAAAGATTGGACCCTTTTTAAACTTAGAAAGATTGGACCCTGATTTCACAAAACCAATAAAAAAGGGCATATTTGGTAATGTGGGGTGTGATTACAATATTTCATATTTTAAAAAATTGTAATGGGGTGTACATACAAAAAAAGGTGCACATACAGTTTTCTAGGGATGTAAATATCGTCACTCATAAATAAATAAATAAAAAGGAAAGGAGAAAGATTGGACCCTTTTTAAACTTAGAAAGATTGGACTCTGATTTTACAAAACCAATAAAAAAGGGGATATTTGGTAATGTGGGGTGTGATTACAATATTTCATATTTTAAAAAATTGTAATGGGGTGTACATACAAAAAAAAAGGTGCACATACAGTTTTCGAGGAATGTAAATATCGTCACTCATAAATAAATAAATAAAAAGGAAAGGAGTAAGATTGGACCCTTTTTAAACTTAGAAAGATTGGACACTGATTTCACAAAACCAATAAAAAAGATTGTTTAAAAAAATAAAAAATAAAAACGAAGAAGAAATATGGCCCCTGCAAAATGCTGGGTTTGTGCACCCATTGGTCGGGCCCTAACTATCGATTGAATGATTGTGGTTCATCCCTTATTGAAGAGGATTCCCACCTTACTCATGAAAATACTAACATTGGAGACATCTCTTATATGTTGTGGAAGTAAACTATCTAAATCTAGTAACTATCTAAAACTAGTTGGGATGGAAGTCGAGATATGAGTTGGGATATGGATAGAAACATGATATAACTTGTCCCTTCCATCAAGGACGGAACCAAAAATTCAAATTTGAGGTCATTATACAATTTTAAAAAATTCAGGGGATTAAAGTGAATTTTTTTTTAAATGTATTGACATTTATATATAATAAAAAAAAATTCGGGGAGCGGCGGGTTCCGTTAGGCGTAGCCCCTCTCTACATTAGGAATTTACGAGGGGTTAACTTTTTTTTTTTGGCGCAAACATATATATATATATATATATATATATATATATATATTATATGGACATATGGTATAATATAAATGCAATAAATGATTATTCAATTTATACTTTATAATTTCTTAAAATTAAATGTCAATAATTATAAAATTTGAAACAGCATTTGAATAATTCACAACCATACAATCCAACTAATTATTTTATCCTTACAAATACTTAAAACATCTCAATCCAACTTTGTATGGATTAGCAAAATTTTGAAATAAAAATCAAATATACACTAAAATCAACTACAACAAACTTCCATGTTTGGGTAGCAAATAACAAAAAAAAAATATTTAATCTAATAATCTAATTTACATGATGATGAAATAAACATCCAAATATAAAATCAAAACAATTCTGATTACAATAATACTACTTTACCAAAATTTGATTTCACATCATTTGGACACTAGATTTGAACAAAGTAACATTACTCTTCTAATTAAATAGGAAACCTAATAAAAGAGAAGAATGATGGTGATATTGTGTTTTATTTATTATTGGTGGTAAAATTTCATAATTACTTTAGCTTAAAAGCTTTAATAATATTAATTTGTGGATTTAGCTTTCTATAGAGGTAGTTATGAGAATAATGTATTTTTATTTAATTTTAAATTTTTACGTACCCTGATTAGAATCTAATTAGTAATGATCTGCAAGCCTCTAGGAAGTTCGCCGCCTCCTCCCATAAAGGCGCAGCAAACCTCCTCTAAACAAAAAAGGAAAAAGGAGGAGGTTGAAATGCCTCCTTTACATGGAAGAGGCTCACAAGTCACAATACCTCCTCCGACAATTTTGGCAGGCGGCTGCAGCAGAGGAGGGAGATGCATGACAAGGGTGGATTGTGGAGTATTTCCAATTTTGTAAACTTTTGAATTATTTTATACCAATCAACCCCAAAATCATCAGCCAATTCTTTTTAAAAGAAAAAATAGCTTAAGTGGAGGGTATATGGGTAATTTCCCAGACCTTGTGGTTACAAACGATTTAACTTTTGTCTTTGGTTAAAAACCAAACTCTAAAATTTAAGAATGACTAATTCTGAATTTCTCCATGCAATACGACTTAAAAGTCTATAGAAAATATGATTTGAATAATTCTCAACTCAATGTGGTTGGTTGTGATGGACATTCATTTAGTTAATTAGTTTGACACTGTATAGTATACCACATTACCACAGTAATTATATTTATATTTATGGGATAAAGTCAAAAGTCAAAACATCTTATAAACTATAAACTACCTTGATATGAAATAATTAAAACAAATCCAAAAGAGTCTGCCAAATTCAAGTTTCCTCAATTACAGGGAACCTATCTCTTTCCTACATTATTGATATTATATATACTGTAAAATATAATCACACAGATTTTTCAATTACCAAAAAAAGAATCATATAAATATGTATAGAAATACCCCAGTCTAGTCTAAAAAGTAGGGACTGTTTTTAAGATTCTGTTTATAAACTCCTATAAAAACTCCATTATCATTATCACAAGATTATATGATTATTGCCTTATCATCATCATCAGTGCACCATCATGAACAAAATATCCATACTACTCTCTCTCTTTCTCCTTCCCCTCTTAGCTTATACATCTGCACAAAAACAGGTTTGTTTTTCTTTAATTTCTCTATAGAGAAATTCTATATGTTAATTTGTAGTATTAATAATAATTACATGCCTAGCTATATATAATATTATAATTTAATTGAAAATATTGTGACTGACAGGTGTATATAGTGCATTTTGGTGAAGATGGTGGTGGTGGTGGAGGAGCAAAAGAATTACATGAAATAGAAGACACCCACCACTCATATTTGCTATCTGTGAAAGAAAGTGAGGAGGAAGCAAGAGCTTCCCTTGTTTACAGTTACAAGCACAGCATCAATGGCTTCGCTGCAGTGCTTACTCCTGACCAAGCCTCCAAGCTCTCTGGTAATCAATCAATCAATCAATCAATTTATCAATATCAATCATGCATGGCTACTACTCATGAAATCTCTCATTAATTTCCCATCTCTTAATTTGCTCAATATTATGTTAACACACAGAATTGGAAGAGGTTGCATCAGTATATAGAAGCGAACCGGGGAAGTACTCGGCTCACACAACAAGATCATGGCAATTTGTAGGGTTGGAAGAAACACATAAGAAGAAGATGAGTGGTGGTGGTGATGATGATGATATGTTGGTGAAAGCAAGTTATGGAAAAGATGTCATTGTTGGGGTTTTGGACAGTGGTAAGAACTTAGAACTAATACTACACACTACCAACCAAACAAACACCTCCTGTTTCTCATGTGACTCTTCTCTTGTCTTCTTTTGTATTCTTCTGCTATCATTTTGTTAATAATAATGTATATATATGTTTGATATGATTGGTCATTTGGTTGTCTTGAAGAAATATATATATATATATATATATATGTGTGATTGCTTGTGAAATTTTTGGGTGCAAAATCCTGTATTTTTTTGACACGGGATTATAGTTTATCACATCAGACAATTAGTTTTAGTTTTGTAACTAAACTATGATCCCTACGAAAAGAAACATGTGGGATCCTGTATACGCTTGATAATTTATATATATGTGGGTGTGCCCGCGATTGCATGTGATGATCAGCAGAGTGATATTGGTGTGTTTTGTTTGGTTGATTAGGTGTATGGCCAGAATCAAAGAGCTTCAGTGATGAAGGAATGGGGCCAGTTCCAAATCATGGAAGGGAATCTGCCAAACTGGGGTAGATGATTATAATGGATTCCATTGCAACAAGTGAGTTTTTTTTCTTTCTTTACCTTATTTGTTTGATTGTTTACTTAATTACTTGTTTGTTTGTTTTCAATTGACGTCTTCTTGGTTAGGGTATATATATAAAAAAATTGTTCTCTCATAAGGGATTATTTATTTGAATTTTGGTAAAGATTTTGATGAAATCAAACCGATTTCTATAATTTTGTGGATGATAAATTCAATCAAATCTACCAATCAAAAAAATTTAAGAATTTTTCAAACACTACAACTATTAATCCCGATTTTATTAAATATGAAGGCATTGAAAAATGGGACAAATATAGAAAAATGCAAGAAAATAGTTGTAGTGGTTAAAAAATTCTTAAATTTTATTCATAGGTAGGTTTCATTTAACATATTATCCATAAAAATATTCAATTCAAAATTCATAAAAATAAATGTGATTTCGTCAACTGTTTACCGAAATTAAAATAATTGATCTTTTACAAGAGAACCACTTATATAATATATATATATATATATATATATTAATGTTAATTTATCCAAATTCGGTGTCCAAATAATGTGACAATACTTTAATCATTCATTTAAATCATACAAATCCAATGCAATATAAATTAATGAATTATAATATTGTCACATCATTTAGATACCTAATTTAAACAAATTAGAAATATTGAAATATATATAAGAGCAGCCACCAACCAATATATAATTGTTTATTTTATTAATAATTATCTGATTAATTAGCATGTGTGATGGGGCCTTTTGTTTCGCCGTAAATTAATTATCAATGCCTAATTGTTACTATTTTTTTAAGAGGAAAACGTGTATAGTTGACTAACTATTAAACAAATTAATTTTTCTTAAATATATATATATATATATCTATATATATATATATCTATATATACCGTCATTTTCTCCTCGGTGCGCATTGATATAACTTATATCAGTGCGTTGCATATGGACCACTGATTATAAAAAAGTTTTTGACAAGTGCATACACTTTAAGTCAAAATATGTAAATTTAATGGTCTACATCCAACGTACTGATGAAGTTATATCATTGCATACTGACTTGAAAATTTTTGTATATATATATATATATATATATATATATATCAGTTTTTCTCTCTTCAGAACCGAACTAAACTTTTAAAATTAGGACGAGACTTGTGAGTTATTGATTAAATTTAAGAAGACTTTGACTAAACTAAAGTATGTGAATCTATTGGTTGATAGTTGTAGAATTAATATAAATAAAACCAATTCGTCCTAAGAAGAGAATATATAAATATATATATATATAATATATATATATATATATATACAGTATTTTCTCCTCAGTGTGCACTGATTATGGAGAAGTTTTGACAATCGCATACAGTTTAAGTCAAAGAATGTAAATCTAATGGTCAATATCCAACGCACTGATGAAGTTATATCAGTGTGTATTGACTTGAAAAATTTTATATATATATATATAACAAGCCTAACGAATCAAATCAAATGAGCTTTTAAATCATTGTTTAGATAGTGTATTTTAGATTTTTTTTTTCCCGCTCTTTTATTCATTAATAAGTGATAAAGAAATGGCTTCCCTTATTAACTTAGAAGTTTTCACTAAACAAGCATAGTGATAGGTGGGTGAGTTGGTCTAACTTTTCTTAGAAAAGTTTTTCAAAACATAAAACTCAAAAAAAAAAAGGTATGGTCATACACTCATACCAACCTCTAAAAACCATTTATGGTTAGAAAAAAAATGGAAAACTGGCTTCTAAAAATCATGCATGGCAAATAGATTGAAGGGTATATATTGTCTTGATGTCATTTTCAAATGGCCAAAATCACATGCAATTACAATACTTTTAAAAATTAAAGTTTGGGAATCTTTTCATCTCAATCTTGAAAAATAAAAAGGTAAAAGAATCCGATACTTGGCTGAAAAATCATGTTATGGGTTGATTAATTGTACAATACTATAATATTGTTGACTTGTTTATGTGTTTGGACATTTTCCAAATTTACAAACAAGGCATTTTCAGTGACACCATAGATTTTGGATGATTATATATAGTTGTTATTGTTACAGAGAAATGATAGTTGGTGGATTCAAAGCATTCTCGATTTGTAATTATTGTTTTTGTTTGTTTCCCATTTTGATCCTGTGAGTTGTGACCACTTATCTCTTCGATGTCCACCAAGCATTGGGACGTCGTCAATCAATCTATTATATACATACATACACTGCAATTTGATTCTATTATTATTTATTTTTCCCTTTGAAGAAAAAATGATTGGTTGGTTTGTGTAGGAAAAATGATTGCACATTGTGTTTTGTAAATTATTTTTTTTTTTTAAATATCATTATTGGTGCAATATTTTCCATACCCGTGAATGTGTTGTTTTGTTTTTGTGAGGTTACAACTTACAACTTACGAACTCTCATGTGCTCAACATGATATTCTCAAGTGTTGGAACTTGCATCTTTTGAAAAATAAAAATGGAGACCAAAATGGGAATTTATAAAAAGAAAAAGATAAGAATAATTAATGATTTTATTCTTATCTTTTATGTCATGATTTGTGAAATAATAGATAGCATAATCTTACAATCCATTAGAAAGAAAATTCTCTGACTAGTACTATTCTGAAAAAGTTTCATGTCGGATTCCAATTGACACCGATTCTATTTTATACCGGTGTCAATTTAGATTCCATAACTCTTTTGACTAAATGACTTCATTTCGGATTATTATAAGATTTGTTCATATGAAATTAAGAACTATAATTACTAAAATGTCCTGTTAGGACACAGGATAACAACTGAGTTATTTTTATAAAAGAAAATTAAAACACTGGATTTATTGCAACAAGACAATAAAGACATTGATTGACCTGTACTTTAATGTCCTTTATGAAAATAAAACAGTTGTTATCATATGCTCTTAAGGCACATGTTAACACTACTATGAGTGAAACCATGAAATTTTGTAATTTACCATAACATCACTTACAAATTAAGAAACAGATATGATAAATGAAATTCATTACACTAATTATAATTATTTGTGTGACATTATTTTTACAGGAAGATCATTGGAGCAAGATACTACTTGAAAGGTTACGAACAATACTACGGCCACCTCAATGTCAGCGAGGACTGCCATTCGCCGCGTGACCTGGATGGCCACGGGACCCACACGGCATCCACAGTGGCTGGCCGCTGTGTCCCTGAGGCCTTTGCCTTGGGCGGATTTGCTCGTGGAACGGCCTCCGGAGGTGCCCCATTGGCCCGTCTAGCCATCTACAAAGCATGTTGGGCTCTCCCAAATGTGACAAAGGCCGTAGGCAACACATGTTTTGAAGCTGATATGCTCGCAGCCATGGACGATGCCATCGCGGACGGTGTCCACGTGATGAGCATCTCCATAGGGTCTACCCAGCCCATCCCT
The DNA here is from genome assembly GCA_033220585.1 of Dipteronia sinensis. Taxonomy (NCBI): domain Eukaryota; kingdom Viridiplantae; phylum Streptophyta; class Magnoliopsida; order Sapindales; family Sapindaceae; genus Dipteronia; species Dipteronia sinensis. The sequence continues at coordinate 6,998,545 of CM065641.1, read as the reverse complement.
TTCACTCAAGATGGTATAGCCATTGGTGCACTAAATGCTGTCAAGAACAACGTTGTTGTTGCCTGTAGTGCTGGAAATTCAGGTCCTACACCGGGTACATTATCAAACACGGCTCCATGGATCATCACAGTGAGCGCTAGCAGTGTGGACCGTGCATTTTTTGGGCCTCTTTTGCTAGGCAATGGCCAGGAATTCTTGGTAAGAAATCTGAATGTGCTGTAACCTGTGATACCGTTTGATCTTTTTTAAACACCACCAGACTGAATGAACGTATTTACTACAAAATTTTGCTCATGTTTTTAAATTTTGTTTTTCTTGAATGGTTTAATGTAGGGACAAACTGTCACTCCTTACAATCTTGAGAAGATGCACCCATTAGTTTATGCAGAAGATGTGGTTGTCCCCGGAGTGGCCAAGAATGTCTCATCGTAAGTTCTTTTCGATCCCCTTCGATTTTACTACTTAAAAACATTTTTGGCGATATCAAAAACACTTTTAAATGGACTAATTAAAAGTATTTCTTGATCCTGGAAATTAACTTGGGAGTGTTGTGTGTGCCTGCAGACAATGCCTGCCTGGTTCTCTTTCACCTGAGAAGGTGGAAGGAAAGATAGTAATGTGCCTGAGAGGGCTTGGAATGAGAGTTGAGAAGGGACAAGAAGTGAAGAGGGCTGGAGGCGTTGGTTTTGTCTTAGGAAACAGTCCGGCAAACGGAAACGAACTAGCTTGTGATGCTCATCTTCTTCCAGCAACTGCAGTTGGCTACGATGATGCTGTTAAAATCCTTAAATACATCAACTCTACCAAGAATCCAATGGCATTCATCAAACAAGCAAGAACAACTTTACATTATCAACCAGCACCCTTCATGGCTGCATTCACTAGTAGGGGTCCTAATGTCCTTGATCCTAACATTCTCAAGGTACCAAATTTCTGCTTTTATACGAACCAAATTTCCTAAGACAGCTAGAGGTTCTGATACCATTTTTGTTTTTCTGTTGACAGCCTGACATTACAGCTCCAGGACTGAATATATTGGCAGCATGGAGCCCGGCATCTTCTCCTTCAAAGTTGTCAGAAGATAAGCGATCTGTCAACTACAACATTGATTCCGGAACTTCCATGGCTTGCCCTCATGTGGCTGCAGCAGCAGCACTTCTCAAGGCTATACACCCTCATTGGAGCAGTGCTGCTATAAGATCTGCCCTCATGACCACAGGTTGATTTTCCTCAAAAACTTCATTATTTTTAGTGCCTGGTTATGTTTACAGGACCATATAAATTGTTGAACATTTTGACATTGCAGCCTGGATGAAAAACAACGAAGGTTTGCCAATAAGTGAAGCAAATGGCGATCTTGGGACTCCCTTCACATACGGATCAGGCCACTTCCGCCCTGTAAAGGCGATGGATCCAGGTCTCGTGTATGATGCCTCGCACAATGACTACCTTCTCTACCTCTGCAGCAACGGACAAAATGACACCAACCTGACATTTAAGTGTCCGAAAGTGATACCTTCAGCTGCCAATCTCAATTACCCATCACTAGCTATTCCTAATCTTAATGGCACAGTGATCGTAAAGAGAACAGTCACAAATGTTGGTAGCAGCAGCAAGAGTGTTTACTTCTTCACTGCAAAACCACCATTGGGAGTCTCTGTTAAGGCCACGCCGAGTCTTCTGTTCTTCAACCGTGTTGGCCAGAAGAAGAGCTTCACCATCACAGTTAGAGCAAGAAGAGGAAAGCATCAAAGGAATGAGTATGGATTTGGGTGGTACACCCTGGACAGATGGACACTACTATGTTAGAAGTCCATGGCAGTGTCTTTAGCTTAGGTTTTCAGTTTCTTTTTCCCAATTTATCTTTCTTACATTATTCTCAATTATTATTATCCAATCTACAAAAGCATAGTGAAAGAAAACAAATATAAAATTGTTTAAAGTTTGGAATAATTTAAAGTGGTTGTAGGCTACATGCTGCTATTTACAGGGGGGGAAATTGTAGTTAGAAATTCAAGCTTGTTTTATCTATCTTGCATTAGAAATGTAATATTTTAGCTCTACAAATTATTTAATAAGTATATAAAGGGATATCTAAGCAAGCACAATCAGCCAAGTAGCTCAAGTGGGCAGATTGGGTTGATGACAGATTAACACTTAATAGTAAGATATTGGAACCTTTCCAAGTTCAAGATCTAATTCAGCACTTATCCATGTCAGAATACAATGAATATAGATCCCATGGAATTCAAAAATTCAATCCCAGAAATGGTTCAAAACTTTCAATACATCATTGATTGTTTAAAAATAATGATTTGAAATCAACTAGCAGTATTTGAACAGTATAAACATATTTGTTGAACAATACTAGAGACAAATTAATTAATACAAAGTCCTCATCTTAATGAAACTGTATTTTGCTTGTAATTTTACATTAATCTATACAATTTCTTTACATATTTCCATACAAATAGGTCAGAAAAAAAAAAGGTAATGAAAAAAGTGGATGCTACACTTCAAATCTAGAATCGGCGAAGACAGTGGAATTATCTTACCAGAGGGAATTCAAGTTGATTTCATCTGTAGCATCGGCCATGAACAGATGAACTTTCTATGGCTTGTCTCCAATTTGGGGGACCAACTCGGAAAAAAGGATGATAGCATCATGAAGTATGCCCTTAAAGTGACGAATCATTCAGTCGAACCATCTTCATTACATGCATATCTTCTCACTCTAACTCGTTCTCCGTTAAAGTGCATGTATTTCCATTTACACTGGTATTTTTTCAGAAACAGCTTCCGCTTCTCTTCATGACCTAGCTTTCGAAAGGCACGCGCAATTCTTCTGACCGTATCTTCATCAGGCCTTACACCCAGCTCCTCCATATCTGCAAATGCCTGAATGTGCCAAAAAGAAAAATTAGAAGTTTTGACGCCACAGTGAAGATTCTCAAGTAAAAAAATAAAAACAAAACTCTAAAAAAGCAGAGCGATCACAGTGGAGTGTGGCAAATTTGAGGCCCTTCTGTTTACCTCTATTATCTTATCTTGCATGCCATGATGATCATATAAAGAGACAATCCTGGAACACAACTGCTTTGAGATAGAGCGTGTGTGTGTATGCACAATCATGTTCCATAATGATTCTGCCCTCATCTACCCTCTTATCCTTGTCAAATGCTAATAAAAGAGTGTCATATGTTGCCATCGTAGCTCCCTGACCTTTGCTCAACATCCACTTAGCCACCTGAGTATTACGGAGATTAGCAACCAAAACTCTTATGATATTTAACTCAGCTACAATTAGCTTTTATCTACCTGAGCTAGAAATATAGTTCACTATATATGACCACCAAGCGCACAAATAAGATTGTGTAGAAAGCACGCCATATGATGATTGATGAATCACTAGCACACAGTATGATCATTCCACAAACTAGTATAACTCATTACATTTACAAAGTCTTTTCGTGGACATTCTTCTCTTGCGATATTTATGTTCCCATCACATGTAGCTAAATGATACAATCAGCTAAATATATAACACAAATTACATACAAGACCTCTGATTCTGAATATGTATCAAAATCCAGCTTCTCGCAGCATGACACAAATAGAATCTTGATTTCAGTGGACTGTCATACTAGGTAGTCCTTCATAAGCATCACACAAATAAAACATGGAATGTAAGAGAAGTACTCTCATAGTTTTCTATTGAGATTGCATTTCAGAATCAAACCTAGTTCAGTCAACAGTAAACCTAATATACACAGTTTCAATTAATTTCAGTTGCTAAAGGTCATACATATCTATCAAGTTTTTATTAATTATTAATTGCGATTTCAATCAGATAATTTTGTGCAATTACTCTTGGCAGTTTTCAAGTAAATATATGAACCTTGAAAATAGACACAGTCGCACAGATTGATTAAGCCTACAGTATGAGCTTGAACTGACTTTGTATCTCTTAACGCTCGGAAGCATATCTGGATCCTTCCCTCATTTGTGTTGGACAACCCTACCCAAATCATTGCTCTTATCTGAATAAGGATCCTATAACATTCTTGTCTTACATTGGTCTACCTCACCTTATACCAACATTATAGAAGATCTATAACATTGAACTTTCTCATCTCACAATGTACGAGAGAATATTGAGTATCATGCTAAGCCCCGTTCATGACATTGCCAAGAAAGAGAGAATAAGCTCTCCCATAATTCTTTTAACATATTCATCCACGTTATATACGATATAAATTCCAAATAATATATCTCTTAAATCTAATAATAAGTAAGCTCAAATTCTTATCCTATGACCATCTAGACCTCAGTAAACGATGTCATCTAAATTTGTGCATATGATAGCCTATATATGACCACAAAAGCACGATTAGCTGAGGTAAAGAGTATTACTTGAATCACCCGCAACCATCGACCTCTCTTCCTGAGAATATTTAAAGCTTTAGCTGCTGCAATCAATGGAAACCTCTGTCTCCCAAGCTGTCCATTTATTTAGTGCTCCATAAACAGCCTCTTTTTCGTTAGGAAGTTCAGAAATCTGTCTTCAAGTTTTACAATCTAATTACATAAATAATTCAAATTCACTAGACAATAATAAATACCGCACATGAAAGACAGAAAACTGATAGTTGGATTTTTTTCATTAAAGTACTTGAAAATGCTGTTCAAAAACCGATAGCAGTTGTCTTATTGATCAGATAAACAAGACACAGCAGGAACCAAAAATATGAAATACAAGTACAACCAACAAAACTTACAATTTTAACAAGATTGAGTGCTTTTTTACCAGATCCGCTGAATCCCTTTTCTTCCACAAGTGGTGCTCATTCTTTCCTACCTTCTTTACTATTTTACTGCATTCAATGGCAAAAGCTTTCTAAGTGAACTCAAAAAACAATTCTTCCAATAATCGTTTACGAGAATACTATAGTTGAAATTCCATTGACAGTGCACAATTTAACAGTACTAAGACTAAATTGAACATGAATAATTAGCAACAGCTTGTAAATTTCAAAGCTAGAGAAATCACCTACTTCTGAGCAGCTTTAGAATTAGATACTGATTGTCCATTTTGATTGATAAAGCACTTGACATGAGGAATGCTTGTCACCTACATGACACAAAGAGGTTAATAAAAAACAAAGAAATTAAATTAAAGCATCCTAACTCAGAAGATAAGAAAAATTTTATAAGAAAGCAATAAATTTATTGCTTACCTTTGTTGTGAGAAAAGTAAACCCAGTTGCCCTCAGCAACAAAAACACTCTGCAATTTGAAACCTAAACCCCATGAAGAGAGCCACTTCAATTGTTAACAATGAAATGCCATATGAAGAAAACATGAACAACATACAATATACAATGATGAAAGTAAAATTATCAACCTGAGGAGGAAAAAGACTATAACTTGAGTTCATGCCACCAAAAATCATATATGAAGAAGAACCCACTTGGGTTTACCTTTAATCAAAACCTTTAAAACCCTGAATTCTGTCTGATGTTTCAGAGAGCGAGAGAGAGAGAGAGAGAGAGAGGTAACCTCTGAATACTGGACTGGGCTTCTGGGCCAGTGTACAATGAGTCAATACTGGACTGGACTTGGTCTTGTGAAGCAGGCTGGTCCAAAAGTTACAAACTGGTTATCCTAGAAAGCCACTTTTTTGAAGCATTTTCGTTTTGATTCTTGTTTGATTTTCATGACAACAATGGACTCTGTCTATTTCTCTGGTTTTTCCATTATATCATGAGTCTTAGAAACTTACTGAGTCTATAACATAGTTTTTTAATTACAATGAAAATTTTGAAGATCAAAAATAATGTGTAATTGATTTTTCTTTTGGGTTTTTGATCGATCAATATTCAAATGGTTGCTCTAAAATGTCAAATTTCCCTTTAGCGATCTCTTATCTTTGGTGACAATCATCTACTTCAATGTCTTAACTACGTACCAACTACTTACCAAGATTTATTTGCAAATTCAGTCAATTACGTAACTCCATTAGCAATATTACAGATCCAATATTTGTACTCCAACTTGTATTTTTTTTTTCGGACTTATATAATCCCAAATAAAATGTTATCTGATTGGACTAATTTAAATATCATTTAATGGATTAGGGTTGGGTTAATTGTATCGTGCCAATACCCTTATCAACCCATTTAATAAATGTGTCTTGTTTGTATTTACTATGAATTGAAATTATTACTAAGGGTATAAATGTAATTTTAAACTTAAGGTGTATACTTGTAAATTTGACTATAGTGTTATACATACCATATGAAACCCTAAATTCAAAAATAAAAAATACGGGTTAGACTTGCCATGTTTGTGTTGATCCAAATTTATAGATGTCATGTTCGTATTTAAAGAGTCAGACCTAATTGACAGAGTCATTGATCCAAAAATAATCATGTCGTATTCATATTGGGTGGACCTGCCAACCCGAATAACAAGCTTTGATTATCCTCGAAATATCTATAAATTGGCAAGACAGTTTCTTTGTTTTGTATAGATTAAAGCAAATGTGGACCAATTTCTTTCGTAGGCAGAAGATGATAATGTTTATGACAGTATGCGAACTGCTATTGCACGTAATGATGGAGCACAGTTTCCATATATTACTCATCAATCAGCTGCAATAAAAATTATTAAGTATTATAAGTATGACCATTTCAATGATATTATTATTTATTATTATTACCACAGATTTTTGTAATAAAACTTATACCCAGTTGCATTTTGCTTCTAGTTACCATGGTTACTCGTTCACCAAAACTTTTCTTTTCATCCTTAAAGTATATGAGCTACATTCATGACTCATGAGATCAGTGTTTAAATAATATATATATATATATATATATATATATATATATACACAAATGAGTATATGACACAGTACTCTCATGTAAAGAAGTTATAATATGAGAGGTCCGGGCTGTTGGTGTTTCAAAGGTATGTGCTATTGATAGCTGCAGTTATTTTCCTGTTGTCATAAATTAGAATCACATTTTTTCTGATACCCATCAAATTTCACATGTATCAACAGGGTGCAGCTATTGATCGTGTCCTAGGAGAAATAGTTCATCACAAAGGCATGAAAGCACCCAATTGATTATGTCCTGTGCATTGGACACTTTCTACAGAAGGTGTGTTTGTTCTTCGCTTACAGTTTTTAAGAGTAGCTGTGGTTAATTTTTAATGAATATCTCAGCCAGAACATATGCTTGGACTGTATCTTTGCTCAATCTGCATTTCTTTAACAGTTAACTAATGTCTATTTAAACTTTTGCAATAGAAAAAAAAAAACAATTGTTATCTGCTGGTGAGGCATGCCCTTTATAGACTCGTCGGATTATAAAAAATGAAGTGACAGCAGAGATATCAAGCTCCGGTACGACTTGTCAAAGTCCACATTTCATTAGTGAATAAAGAAGGTAATATAATTAAAAGAACCCATTGAAAATAAATGTTGGTGGTTATATCATTTCTAATAGTTCCATTACAGTGCTTAAAATTTGTTGTAACTTTATAGCTAACAAAATGAATGCTGGGGCATAGATCCCAAACACTGAGCAAGAAGAATGGAAATTGACATGGATATATAAGTTTGCTAGTCAATAAAGAAACTTCTCTAGATAGATTTTTTTTTATAGAATTGGATGTTTATTCCTTCTCATGTTTTATTCTAATCATGAAGTTTTACATTTATGTAGTGAACTCAATGATACTATTGTTGAAGCTCAACTGAGGACTTGCCAAATTCCACCTTCCCTTCCAATAAGAGATGCAGTTGATAGCTATTTTCAATCCAGTAATCGATTGATTATACTGGTATGCTTGTCTGCTTTCACATCTGGATGTTGAGTCTTAGGCCATGGCAATTGGATTACCAGTTTTCATTGTATAAGTTCACAAATTTCAGATGTTCGTGCTCAAGGAATAACTTATTTTAAATTGTTGAAGCACATGCAAGGTTTTGTTTTATAGTCCCTTTTATCTCCAGAAGTTGCATTTTATGGCACAAAAATGTTTAGTTTTTTTTTTAACTTTTTTTTTTTATAATTCCAACATATGCTGTACATTCCGATCTTGATCAACATCAACATACTTCCATATTACAGGGATTCAATTCAACTTTAACTGCACCAAGGGACTCAATGGGGAGAAGGGGAGCTCAAATTAGAGAAATGGAACTCAAGTTGCACCCAGATTTAAAAGAACCCTTGAAGAAGCTTTGTGATGATCCATTGACAACCATTGTCGTCCTTAGTGGAAGTGACAGAAGTGTCCTAGATGATGTACTCCTGTTTCTAAATTATACCTTTTTCAGCTGCTTGCATACCCTGATTTGGACTAACAATATCTTTACAGAATTTTGGAGAATACAACATGTGGTTGGCAGCAGAAAATGGGATGTTTTTACGTCTTACAACAGGAGAATGGATGACAACAATGCCAGAACATTTGAATATGGACTGGGTTGACAGTGTTAAGGTTTAGATATTAATTACTGAAACTAAGTGATTCCATATGATGTTTTTTGACTCTTACTCATTGTCAATGATTATTCATGGTTTTCAGCATGTTTTTGAGTATTTTACTGAAAGGACACCTCGATCACATTTTGAGCTCCGTGAAACATCACTTGGTATGGAATTACAAGTATGCAGGTACACGACCATAAATTTGATCTGATTTTATTTTGTGATTTTTGGTTCAGAATATATTATCACACTTTGTTTTAGTTTATTTATTAAAAAAAATCTTTCTATAAATTTAGACATTGAGGTTGGAAGGCTTCAAGCTAGGGATATGTTGCAGCATCTGTGGTCAGGCCCAATCTCGAATGCAGCTGTTGATGTTGTCCAAGGTGGGCCGATCTGTTGAGGTCCGGGCTGTTGGTGTTTCAAAGGTATGTGCTATTGATAGCTGCAGTTATTTTCCTGTTGTCATAAATTAGAATCACATTTTTCTGATACCCATCAAATTTCACATGTATCAACAGGGTGCAGCTATTGATCGTATCCTAGGAGAAATAGTTCATCACAAAGGCATGAAAGCACCAATTGATTATGTCCTGTGCATTGGACACTTTCTACAGAAGGTGTGTTTTTCTTCGCTTACAGGTTTTTAAGAGTAGCTGTGGTTAATTTTTAATGAATATCTTAGCCAGAACATATGCTTGGACTGTATCTTTGCTCAATCTGCATTTCTTTAACAGTTAAACTAATGTCTATTTAAACTTTTGCAATAGAAAAAAAAAACAATTGTTTATCTGCTGGTGAGCATGCAAGATTCACAATTTTCTTTATGTTGTAGACCTGCACGCTCTGAAGAGCTATGCTGTGATGTTGAATATTAATCTGGAATTAATTAAGAAAACATTCTCATTCGTTTCAGATTATATTCCAGTAGTCCTTGCTCAATTAGTAGCACATACCCACCACCAAAGGCATAAACATAAGCAATGTTTGATTTTGAGCCATGAAATTATGAATAACTGTTTTTGAATTTGTTGCTTCAGGATGAAGATGTCTACACATTTTTTGAGCCGGAGCTTCCATTTGAACCACCACCTCCTATACCTAGAGCCAAAGTAGCTGATGCTGTCAGGGCATCCATGTCACAGTTTTCACCTGGTAAAAGTGGATCCAAGGTAGCTCGTTTTAGGAAACAACGGTCCTTGTCTGCTATAGAAAGGAGAGTAACTAACAACCTGACTACTGGTGGTTGGTGGCCCACAGCTCGTGATAGGATGGCACTTCATGAGGGTTCTTCAGTTCTTGATCTCAAGGGTGACCATTACTTTTCTTGTGCTGTTGCAAAAAAACGATCAAATGCAAGATATCTCCTTGGATCGTCAAGTGCTGTTGTCGCACTTTTGAAGGATTTGGGAGAGTATTCAGTATCAAGTTGATTGCAGCAATACCTGTTCATTGGTGCTTTTTCATCCAAAGATTGAGAACCTAGCAGATCAGTGAGAGGACATGCCATGGTGATCATGACAGTTGCCAGATGTTTTCACACGGATATGTTAATTTTTTTGCCCAATCAACAATTTTATAGATCTCAATCTCTTCTCTAATAAGTTGAGAATCTGTCTAGTTGTTAGATGTTTCAGTTTCATTTTTTTTTCTTTCCATTTTTGACCATAGAATCTTGAGTCTCGGCCAGCATTGGCATCAACTGTACCTATTACATGTTACATGGGATAGAAATTATGAATTGTACTCTTCTCATCACAAATTTAAAGTGAATAAAGATATATCTCAATTCACAAATTTGCCTTCAGGTTGACCTTTTTCTCTGGCTTATGCTTCTATCTTTCCATGTAGTACTTCAAACGATAGTAATCATCATACTTGCAGCGTATGACTTATCTGCTGAATTATATGGGGATTTCAGACATGCAGGGTTGGAACCTAACAGACCTCTGCTGTAGACCTCTGACTTTCAGGAGCAAACCGACAATGCGAATACTCGCTAACAACTATTCACTAGCTTCCAGTGGCTAACATCGATCAGGTTTGTTCTCAGTCTATCAAATTATGGAATAGAATCTTGCATCACCCTAAACTATACTGCTCACCTCTTCTCCTTTCTTTTGTGACTTATCTTGTACTGCTCCATCATTATCATTATAGTTAATATGCATGACTAGAAGGTGTTAACTAGTTGCAAAAGAAGCAAAATATGATAATTTATGTGTGCTTTTGTGCAAAATATTTACATGTCTTGATAGCATTAAGGGTTGTGGTGGGGCTTGCTATAATAAGATAGAGATGCCTAGAAGTTTTGACAATTTTGGTAGTGAAGGGAATGCTGTAGTTGTCATGCATCAAGACATTCTTTGCCCTTGTCTTTTATTTTTATTTTTATTATATTTATGATAATGCACACGAGAGAATCTAAGCTTACCTTAGAAAACGAGAGAGATCTTTACCATTTGTCAATTTTATCGGATATAATCATTTCAGAATTTCAAAGATGAAAATGATCGGAAGAGAGTTTCCTTGATACAGGCTATAACTATGGAGCATGCTTACTAATACAATGCATAGAAGTCTGAATGTCAATGTAGATGATGGACCATATCCTTTATTCCCTTTTTAGGAGTACCACATTGTCACACCACCAATGAGGGAGTAGGAGAATGGTCAGATATGTCGTTTGCTTCCACAAAATCTGGGGTTCGAATCCCCTCTATGACCTACATAGCCAAAAGCCATAGTTTCTTGTTTCCCAAATATTGTAGATTTCGGTGAGAGCTCCGGTTTCAAACTAGGATTCGCTAAACGGGTTTAGGGGATTTCTTTACTATCCCTATCCAAATGTACTTGCAATTAAATTCATGAACGGATGGTCTTTGCTAAGCATATTGGACCTAGACCCTACACCCCACTCAAATAAACTTCATTCCCGGTCAGTATACACTTCCCAGGCCACGCCTTGGAAGCTAGTTGAAAGTGCTTCCAAAAAATAACAGCCTTTTTGACTTTTTTCTACTTCAATTATTTAGTTTCCAAATATAAATAGATGGATTGAAAACGTTGCCCATTCTACAGGTTATTGGTTAGATTTCCATTGTATTTGTAACATCATTTTTGTTGACCGAATATATGTCAACATTCTATACAATTTGGGACACTTGTTTTTCTTTTTAATTAATTAGTTTTTTTGTATACTAATTTAGATTTCATAAAATCTTATATCTTTTTTATTCTTTTTTGGGTCAAATTTAGTGTTCAGAATTTATTTATTTTGAAAAAAACTTATTGAGCTTGAATTCAAGATTTTGGCCTTCATTGGTATATTTGGATTGAACTTGGATTAATTTAGTAAGTTTGAATGTGTAGAGGTAAATAAAATAAGAATTGATGGTTTTAAAAAAATTTCATATATAGGAATTAGTCCTCCACATATCAACTATCGGCAGGGTCGTTTTCAGACATTTCAGGGCCCGATCTATTTAATGATATTAACAAAAATCAGGACCCCATAGTAAATTATTATTATTAACATAAAAAAATTAAATAAATAATTCTTCATTTACTATATAAAATGTAATCCACATAAATTAAAACAAAAAATATTTATAGTATCTAAAACCATAAAAACAAAACATTTAAATTTCTACTCTTCTAGCTTTTTGAAGTGTAAATTTATTAATTAGTTGATTTGTTGTTGTTTTTGAATTTTCTGCCGTTTGTTTTTGTTGTATCAATATGATAGTTTCACATGTTGACAACTCAATTGGGCCTTGGCATTCAATTGAATGAATACTTTGTTTTTGATGAATTGAATTGTTCAATTGGACATGACTTTTAAAAAGAAAATAAATAGTTATGATATTTGCATTCCTCTAAAACGGTATGTACACTCTAAATTTATATATTTTTAAAATTTCAGAATTACGCTTAAATTAAATTATTATTATTTTAATTCAAAAATATAACAATTTTTATAACTATTTAATTTTTCGAATTTTTTACTAACCAAATCTTTTATTCAAAAAAAAAACTAAATCAAATTATAAATAACAAAGAAAAACAAAAAATCCAAATCAAAATGGAAACTCAGTATCGTTTTTCCAAGAAAAGTTGGAAGCAACCTCCTACATCCTATAGATTAGATTAGAAAAGGATGGAGGAGCCTCCTCCAAAATTTGGGATGAAGACGTAGGAGATTTCTGCATTTTTTTTGTTTTTGTTTATGAGTAATTCATTTTTCTTTTTTCTTTTTCTTTTGTAAAATAATGAAAAAAAAATGAGATCTAACAGCTGACATTAAAAAGTGCAAGACAGAAAACTTATATTTTAGGTATATTTTATAGTTTTGTTATTTATAATATTTTTTAAAAAAATTAAAAGGGCATATTTGGTAATGTGGGGTGTGATTACAATATTTCATATTTTAAAAAATTGTAATGGGGTGTACATACAAAAAAAGGTGCACATACAGTTGTCGAGAGATATAAATATCGTCACTCATAAATAAATAAATAAAAAGGAAAGGAGAAAGATTGGACCCTTTTTAAACTTAGAAAGATTGGACCCTGATTTCACAAAACCAATAAAAAAGGGCATATTTGGTAATGTGGGGTGTGATTACAATATTTCATATTTTAAAAAATTGTAATGGGGTGTACATACAAAAAAAGGTGCACATACAGTTTTCTAGGGATGTAAATATCGTCACTCATAAATAATAAATAAAAAGGAAAGGAGAAAGATTGGACCCTTTTTAAACTTAGAAAGATTGGACTCTGATTTTACAAAACCAATAAAAAAGGGGATATTTGGTAATGTGGGGTGTGATTACAATATTTCATATTTTAAAAAATTGTAATGGGGTGTACATACAAAAAAAAAGGTGCACATACAGTTTTCGAGGAATGTAAATATCGTCACTCATAAATAAATAAATAAAAAGGAAAGGAGTAAGATTGGACCCTTTTTAAACTTAGAAAGATTGGACACTGATTTCACAAAACCAATAAAAAAGATTGTTTAAAAAATTAAAAAATAAAAACGAAGAAGAAATATGGCCCCTGCAAAATGCTGGGTTTGTGCACCCATTGGTCGGGCCCTAACTATCGATTGAATGATTGTGGTTCATCCCTTATTGAAGAGGATTCCCACCTTACTCATGAAAATACTAACATTGGAGACATCTCTTATATGTTGTGGAAGTAAACTATCTAAATCTAGTAACTATCTAAAACTAGTTGGGATGGAAGTCGAGATATGAGTTGGGATATGGATAGAAACATGATATAACTTGTCCCTTCCATCAAGGACGGAACCAAAAATTCAAATTTGAGGTCATTATACAATTTTAAAAAATTCAGGGGATTAAAGTGAATTTTTTTTAAATGTATTGACATTTATATATAATAAAAAAAAATTCGGGGAGCGGCGGGTTCCGTTAGGCGTCAGCCCCTCTCTACATTAGGAATTTACGAGGGGTTAACTTTTTTTTTTTGGCGCAAACATATATATATATATATATATATATATATATATATATATATATGGACATATGGTATAATATAAATGCAATAAATGATTATTCAATTTATACTTTATAATTTCTTAAAATTAAATGTCAATAATTATAAAATTTGAAACAGCATTTGAATAATTCACAACCATACAATCCAACTAATTATTTTATTCCTTACAAATACTTAAAACATCTCAATCCAACTTTTGTATGGATTAGCAAAATTTTGAAATAAAAATCAAATATACACTAAAATCAACTACAACAAACTTCCATGTTTGGGTAGCAAATAACAAAAAAAAAATATTTAATCTAATAATCTAATTTACATGATGATGAAATAAACATCCAAATATAAAATCAAAACAATTCTGATTACAATAATACTACTTTACCAAAATTTGATTTCACATCATTTGGACACTAGATTTGAACAAAGTAACATTACTCTTCTAATTAAATAGGAAACCTAATAAAAGAGAAGAATGATGGTGATATTGTGTTTTATTTATTTATTGGTGGTAAAATTTCATAATTACTTTAGCTTAAAAGCTTTAATAATATTAATTTGTGGATTTAGCTTTCTATAGAGGTAGTTATGAGAATAATGTATTTTTATTTAATTTTAAATTTTTACGTACCCTTGATTAGAATCTAATTAGTAATGATCTGCAAGCCTCTAGGAAGTTCGCCGCCTCCTCCCATAAAGGCGCAGCAAACCTCCTCTAAACAAAAAAGGAAAAAGGAGGAGGTTGAAATGCCTCCTTTACATGGAAGAGGCTCACAAGTCACAATACCTCCTCCGACAATTTTGGCAGGCGGCTGCAGCAGAGGAGGGAGATGCATGACAAGGGTGGATTGTGGAGTATTTCCAATTTTGTAAACTTTTGAATTATTTTATACCAATCAACCCCAAAATCATCAGCCAATTCTTTTTAAAAGAAAAAATAGCTTAAGTGGAGGGTATATGGGTAATTTCCCAGACCTTGTGGTTACAAACGATTTAACTTTTGTCTTTGGTTAAAAACCAAACTCTAAAATTTAAGAATGACTAATTCTGAATTTCTCCATGCAATACGACTTAAAAGTCTATAGAAAATATGATTTGAATAATTCTCAACTCAATGTGGTTGGTTGTGATGGACATTCATTTAGTTAATTAGTTTGACACTGTATAGTATACCACATTACCACAGTAATTATATTTATATTTATGGGATAAAGTCAAAAGTCAAAACATCTTATAAACTATAAACTACCTTGATATGAAAATAATTAAAACAAATCCAAAAGAGTCTGCCAAATTCAAGTTTCCTCAATTACAGGGAACCTATCTCTTTCCTACATTATTGATATTATATATACTGTAAAATATAATCACACAGATTTTTCAATTACCAAAAAAAGAATCATATAAATATGTATAGAAATACCCCAGTCTAGTCTAAAAAGTAGGGACTGTTTTTAAAGATTCTGTTTATAAACTCCTATAAAAACTCCATTATCATTATCACAAGATTATATGATTATTGCCTTATCATCATCATCAGTGCACCATCATGAACAAAATATCCATACTACTCTCTCTCTTTCTCCTTCCCCTCTTAGCTTATACATCTGCACAAAAACAGGTTTGTTTTCTTTAATTTCTCTTATAGAGAAATTCTATATGTTAATTTGTAGTATTAATAATAATTACATGCCTAGCTATATATAATATTATAATTTAATTGAAAATATTGTGACTGACAGGTGTATATAGTGCATTTTGGTGAAGATGGTGGTGGTGGTGGAGGAGCAAAAGAATTACATGAAATAGAAGACACCCACCACTCATATTTGCTATCTGTGAAAGAAAGTGAGGAGGAAGCAAGAGCTTCCCTTGTTTACAGTTACAAGCACAGCATCAATGGCTTCGCTGCAGTGCTTACTCCTGACCAAGCCTCCAAGCTCTCTGGTAATCAATCAATCAATCAATCAATTTATCAATATCAATCATGCATGGCTACTACTCATGAAATCTCTCATTAATTTCCCATCTCTTAATTTGCTCAATATTATGTTAACACACAGAATTGGAAGAGGTTGCATCAGTATATAGAAGCGAACCGGGGAAGTACTCGGCTCACACAACAAGATCATGGCAATTTGTAGGGTTGGAAGAAACACATAAGAAGAAGATGAGTGGTGGTGGTGATGATGATGATATGTTGGTGAAAGCAAGTTATGGAAAAGATGTCATTGTTGGGGTTTTGGACAGTGGTAAGAACTTAGAACTAATACTACACACTACCAACCAAACAAACACCTCCTGTTTCTCATGTGACTCTTCTCTTGTCTTCTTTTGTATTCTTCTGCTATCATTTTGTTAATAATAATGTATATATATGTTTGATATGATTGGTCATTTGGTTGTCTTGAAGAAATATATATATATATATATATATATGTGTGATTGCTTGTGAAATTTTTGGGTGCAAAATCCTGTATTTTTTTGACACGGGATTATAGTTTATCACATCAGACAATTAGTTTTAGTTTTGTAACTAAACTATGATCCCTACGAAAAGAAACATGTGGGATCCTGTATACGCTTGATAATTTATATATATGTGGGTGTGCCCGCGATTGCATGTGATGATCAGCAGAGTGATATTGGTGTGTTTTGTTTGGTTGATTAGGTGTATGGCCAGAATCAAAGAGCTTCAGTGATGAAGGAATGGGGCCAGTTCCAAAATCATGGAAGGGAATCTGCCAAACTGGGGTAGATGATTATAATGGATTCCATTGCAACAAGTGAGTTTTTTTTCTTTCTTTACCTTATTTGTTTGATTGTTTACTTAATTACTTGTTTGTTTGTTTTCAATTGACGTCTTCTTGGTTAGGGTATATATATAAAAAAAATTGTTCTCTCATAAGGGATTATTTATTTGAATTTTGGTAAAGATTTTGATGAAATCAAACCGATTTCTATAATTTTGTGGATGATAAATTCAATCAAATCTACCAATCAAAAAAATTTAAGAATTTTTCAAACACTACAACTATTAATCCCGATTTTATTAAATATGAAGGCATTGAAAAATGGGACAAATATAGAAAAATGCAAGAAAAATAGTTGTAGTGGTTAAAAAATTCTTAAATTTTATTCATAGGTAGGTTTCATTTAACATATTATCCATAAAAATATTCAATTCAAAATTCATAAAAATAAATGTGATTTCGTCAACTGTTTACCGAAATTAAAATAATTGATCTTTTACAAGAGAACCACTTATATATATATATATATATATATATATATATATTAATGTTAATTTATCCAAATTCGGTGTCCAAATAATGTGACAATACTTTAATTCATTCATTTAAATCATACAAATCCAATGCAATATAAATTAATGAATTATAATATTGTCACATCATTTAGATACCTAATTTAAACAAATTAGAAATATTGAAATATATATAAGAGCAGCCACCAACCAATATATAATTGTTTATTTTATTAATAATTATCTGATTAATTAGCATGTGTGATGGGGCCTTTTGTTTCGCCGTAAATTAATTATCAATGCCTAATTGTTACTATTTTTTTAAGAGAAAACGTGTATAGTTGACTAACTATTAAACAAATTAATTTTTCTTAAATATATATATATATATATATCTATATATATATATATCTATATATACCGTCATTTTCTCCTCGGTGCGCATTGATATAACTTATATCAGTGCGTTGCATATGGACCACTGATTATAAAAAAGTTTTGACAAGTGCATACACTTTAAGTCAAAATATGTAAATTTAATGGTCTACATCCAACGTACTGATGAAGTTATATCATTGCATACTGACTTGAAAATTTTTGTATATATATATATATATATATATATATATATCAGTTTTTCTCTCTTCAGAACCGAACTAAACTTTTAAAATTAGGACGAGACTTGTGAGTTATTGATTAAATTTAAGAAGACTTTGACTAAACTAAAGTATGTGAATCTATTGGTTGATAGTTGTAGAATTAATATAAATAAAACCAATTCGTCCTAAGAAGAGAATATATAAATATATATATATATATATATATATATATATATATACAGTATTTTCTCCTCAGTGTGCACTGATTATGGAGAAGTTTTGACAATCGCATACAGTTTAAGTCAAAGAATGTAAATCTAATGGTCAATATCCAACGCACTGATGAAGTTATATCAGTGTGTATTGACTTGAAAAATTTTATATATATATATATAACAAGCCTAACGAATCAAATCAAATGAGCTTTTAAATCATTGTTTAGATAGTGTATTTTAGATTTTTTTTTCCCGCTCTTTTATTCATTAATAAGTGATAAAGAAATGGCTTCCCTTATTAACTTAGAAGTTTTCACTAAACAAGCATAGTGATAGGTGGGTGAGTTGGTCTAACTTTTCTTAGAAAAGTTTTTCAAAACATAAAACTCAAAAAAAAAAAGGTATGGTCATACACTCATACCAACCTCTAAAAACCATTTATGGTTAGAAAAAAAATGGAAAACTGGCTTCTAAAAATCATGCATGGCAAATAGATTGAAGGGTATATATTGTCTTGATGTCATTTTCAAATGGCCAAAATCACATGCAATTACAATACTTTTAAAAATTAAAGTTTGGGAATCTTTTCATCTCAATCTTGAAAAATAAAAAAGGTAAAAGAATCCGATACTTGGCTGAAAAATCATGTTATGGGTTGATTAATTGTACAATACTATAATATTGTTGACTTGTTTATGTGTTTGGACATTTTCCAAATTTACAAACAAGGCATTTTCAGTGACACCATAGATTTTGGATGATTATATATAGTTGTTATTGTTACAGAGAAATGATAGTTGGTGGATTCAAAGCATTCTCGATTTGTAATTATTGTTTTTGTTTGTTTCCCATTTTGATCCTGTGAGTTGTGACCACTTATCTCTTCGATGTCCACCAAGCATTGGGAGTCGTCAATCAATCTATTATATACATACATACACTGCAATTTGATTCTATTATTATTTATTTTTCCCTTTGAAGAAAAAATGATTGGTTGGTTTGTGTAGGAAAAATGATTGCACATTGTGTTTTGTAAATTATTTTTTTTTTTTAAATATCATTATTGGTGCAATATTTTCCATACCCGTGAATGTGTTGTTTTGTTTTTGTGAGGTTACAACTTACAACTTACGAACTCTCATGTGCTCAACATGATATTCTCAAGTGTTGGAACTTGCATCTTTTGAAAAATAAAAATGGAGACCAAAATGGGAATTTATAAAAAGAAAAAGATAAGAATAATTAATGATTTTATTCTTATCTTTTATGTCATGATTTGTGAAATAATAGATAGCATAATCTTACAATCCATTAGAAAGAAAATTCTCTGACTAGTACTATTCTGAAAAAGTTTCATGTCGGATTCCAATTGACACCGATTCTATTTTATACCGGTGTCAATTTAGATTCCATAACTCTTTTGACTAAATGACTTCATTTCGGATTATTATAAGATTTGTTCATATGAAATTAAGAACTATAATTACTAAAATGTCCTGTTAGGACACAGGATAACAACTGAGTTATTTTTATAAAAGAAAATTAAAACACTGGATTTATTGCAACAAGACAATAAAGACATTGATTGACCTGTACTTTAATGTCCTTTATGAAAATAAAACAGTTGTTATCATATGCTCTTAAGGCACATGTTAACACTACTATGAGTGAAACCATGAAATTTTGTAATTTACCATAACATCACTTACAAATTAAGAAACAGATATGATAAATGAAATTCATTACACTAATTATAATTATTTGTGTGACATTATTTTTACAGGAAGATCATTGGAGCAAGATACTACTTGAAAGGTTACGAACAATACTACGGCCACCTCAATGTCAGCGAGGACTGCCATTCGCCGCGTGACCTGGATGGCCACGGGACCCACACGGCATCCACAGTGGCTGGCCGCTGTGTCCCTGAGGCCTTTGCCTTGGGCGGATTTGCTCGTGGAACGGCCTCCGGAGGTGCCCCATTGGCCCGTCTAGCCATCTACAAAGCATGTTGGGCTCTCCCAAATGTGACAAAGGCCGTAGGCAACACATGTTTTGAAGCTGATATGCTCGCAGCCATGGACGATGCCATCGCGGACGGTGTCCACGTGATGAGCATCTCCATAGGGTCTACCCAGCCCATCCCTTTCACTCAAGATGGTATAGCCATTGGTGCACTAAATGCTGTCAAGAACAACGTTGTTGTTGCCTGTAGTGCTGGAAATTCAGGTCCTACACCGGGTACATTATCAAACACGGCTCCATGGATCATCACAGTGAGCGCTAGCAGTGTGGACCGTGCATTTTTTGGGCCTCTTTTGCTAGGCAATGGCCAGGAATTCTTGGTAAGAAATCTGAATGTGCTGTAACCTGTGATACCGTTTGATCTTTTTTAAACACCACCAGACTGAATGAACGTTATTTACTACAAAATTTTGCTCATGTTTTTAAATTTTGTTTTTCTTGAATGGTTTAATGTAGGGACAAACTGTCACTCCTTACAATCTTGAGAAGATGCACCCATTAGTTTATGCAGAAGATGTGGTTGTCCCCGGAGTGGCCAAGAATGTCTCATCGTAAGTTCTTTTCGATCCCCTTCGATTTTACTACTTAAAAACATTTTTGGCGATATCAAAAACACTTTTAAATGGACTAATTAAAAGTATTTCTTGATCCTGGAAATTAACTTGGGAGTGTTGTGTGTGCCTGCAGACAATGCCTGCCTGGTTCTCTTTCACCTGAGAAGGTGGAAGGAAAGATAGTAATGTGCCTGAGAGGGCTTGGAATGAGAGTTGAGAAGGGACAAGAAGTGAAGAGGGCTGGAGGCGTTGGTTTTGTCTTAGGAAACAGTCCGGCAAACGGAAACGAACTAGCTTGTGATGCTCATCTTCTTCCAGCAACTGCAGTTGGCTACGATGATGCTGTTAAAATCCTTAAATACATCAACTCTACCAAGAATCCAATGGCATTCATCAAACAAGCAAGAACAACTTTACATTATCAACCAGCACCCTTCATGGCTGCATTCACTAGTAGGGGTCCTAATGTCCTTGATCCTAACATTCTCAAGGTACCAAATTTCTGCTTTTATACGAACCAAATTTCCTAAGACAGCTAGAGGTTCTGATACCATTTTTGTTTTTCTGTTGACAGCCTGACATTACAGCTCCAGGACTGAATATATTGGCAGCATGGAGCCCGGCATCTTCTCCTTCAAAGTTGTCAGAAGATAAGCGATCTGTCAACTACAACATTGATTCCGGAACTTCCATGGCTTGCCCTCATGTGGCTGCAGCAGCAGCACTTCTCAAGGCTATACACCCTCATTGGAGCAGTGCTGCTATAAGATCTGCCCTCATGACCACAGGTTGATTTTCCTCAAAAACTTCATTATTTTTAGTGCCTGGTTATGTTTACAGGACCATATAAATTGTTGAACATTTTGACATTGCAGCCTGGATGAAAAACAACGAAGGTTTGCCAATAAGTGAAGCAAATGGCGATCTTGGGACTCCCTTCACATACGGATCAGGCCACTTCCGCCCTGTAAAGGCGATGGATCCAGGTCTCGTGTATGATGCCTCGCACAATGACTACCTTCTCTACCTCTGCAGCAACGGACAAAATGACACCAACCTGACATTTAAGTGTCCGAAAGTGATACCTTCAGCTGCCAATCTCAATTACCCATCACTAGCTATTCCTAATCTTAATGGCACAGTGATCGTAAAGAGAACAGTCACAAATGTTGGTAGCAGCAGCAAGAGTGTTTACTTCTTCACTGCAAAACCACCATTGGGAGTCTCTGTTAAGGCCACGCCGAGTCTTCTGTTCTTCAACCGTGTTGGCCAGAAGAAGAGCTTCACCATCACAGTTAGAGCAAGAAGAGGAAAGCATCAAAGGAATGAGTATGGATTTGGGTGGTACACCTGGACAGATGGACACTACTATGTTAGAAGTCCCATGGCAGTGTCTTTAGCTTAGGTTTTCAGTTTCTTTTTCCCAATTTATCTTTCTTACATTATTCTCAATTATTATTATCCAATCTACAAAAGCATAGTGAAAGAAAACAAATATAAAATTGTTTAAAGTTTGGAATAATTTAAAGTGGTTGTAGGCTACAGCTGCTATTTACGGGGGGGAAATTGTAGTTAGAAATTCAAGCTTGTTTTATCTATCTTGCATTAGAAATGTAATATTTTAGCTCTACAAATTATGTAATAAGTATATAAAAGGATATCTAAGCAAGCACAATCAGCCAAGTAGCTCAAGTGGGCAGATTGGGTTGATGACAGATTAACACTTAATAGTAAGATATTGGAACCTTTCCAAGTTCAAGATCTAATTCAGCACTTATCCATGTCAGAATACAATGAATATAGATCCATGGAATTCAAAAATTCAATCCCAGAAATGGTTCAAAACTTTCAATAACATCATTGATTGTTTAAAAATAATGATTTGAAATCAACTAGCAGTATTTGAACAGTATAAACATATTTGTTGAACAATACTAGAGACAAATTAATTAATACAAAGTCCTCATCTTAATGAAACTGTATTTTGCTTGTAATTTTACATTAATCTATACAATTTCTTTACATATTTCCATACAAATAGGTCAGAAAAAAAAAAGGTAATGAAAAAAGTGGATGCTACACTTCAAATCTAGAATCGGCGAAGACAGTGGAATTATCTTACCAGAGGGAATTCAAGTTGATTTCATCTGTAGCATCGGCCATGAACAGATGAACTTTCTATGGCTTGTCTCCAATTTGGGGGACCAACTCGGAAAAAAGGATGATAGCATCATGAAGTATGCCCTTAAAGTGACGAATCATTCAGTCGAACCATCTTCATTACATGCATATCTTCTCACTCTAACTCGTTCTCCGTTAAAGTGCATGTATTTCCATTTACACTGGTATTTTTTCAGAAACAGCTTCCGCTTCTCTTCATGACCTAGCTTTCGAAAGGCACGCGCAATTCTTCTGACCGTATCTTCATCAGGCCTTACACCCAGCTCCTCCATATCTGCAAATGCCTGAATGTGCCAAAAAGAAAAATTAGAAGTTTTGACGCCACAGTGAAGATTCTCAAGTAAAAAAAATAAAAACAAAACTCTAAAAAAGCAGAGCGATCACAGTGGAGTGTGGCAAATTTGAGGCCCTTCTGTTTACCTCTATTATCTTATCTTGCATGCCATGATGATCATATAAAGAGAATCCTGGAACACAACTGCTTTGAGATAGAGCGTGTGTGTGTATGCACAATCATGTTCCATAATGATTCTGCCTCATCTACCCTCTTATCCTTGTCAAATGCTAATAAAAGAGTGTCATATGTTGCCATCGTAGCTCCCTGACCTTTGCTCAACATCCACTTAGCCACCTGAGTATTACGGAGATTAGCAACCAAAAACTCTTATGATATTTAACTCAGCTACAATTAGCTTTTATCTACCTGAGCTAGAAATATAGTTCACTATATATGACCACCAAGCGCACAAATAAGATTGTGTAGAAAGCACGCCATATGATGATTGATGAATCACTAGCACACAGTATGATCATTCCACAAACTAGTATAACTCATTACATTTACAAAGTCTTTTCGTGGACATTCTTCTCTTGCGATATTTATGTTCCCATCACATGTAGCTAAATGATACAATCAGCTAAATATATAACACAAATTACATACAAGACCTCTGATTCTGAATATGTATCAAAATCCAGCTTCTCGGCAGCATGACACAAATAGAATCTTGATTTCAGTGGACTGTCATACTAGGTAGTCCTTCATAAGCATCACACAAATAAAACATGGAATGTAAGAGAAGTACTCTCATAGTTTTCTATTGAGATTGGCATTTCAGAATCAAACCTAGTTCAGTCAACAGTAAACCTAATATACACAGTTTCAATTAAATTTAAGTTGCTAAAGGTCATACATATCTATCAAGTTTTTATTAATTATTAATTGCGATTTCAATCAGATAATTTTGTGCAATTACTCTTGGCAGTTTTCAAGTAAAATATATGAACCTTGAAAATAGACACAGTCGCACAGATTGATTAAGCCTACAGTATGAGCTTGAACTGACTTTGTATCTCTTAACGCTCGGAAGCATATCTGGATCCTTCCCTCATTTGTGTTGGACAACCCTACCCAAATCATTGCTCTTATCTGAAATAAGGATCCTATAACATTCTTGTCTACATTGGTCTACCTCACCTTATACCAACATTATAGAAGATCTATAACATTGAACTTTCTCATCTCACAATGTACGAGAGAATATTGAGTATCATGCTAAGCCCCGTTCATGACATTGCCAAGAAAGAGAGAATAAGCTCTCCCATAATTCTTTTAACATATTCATCCACGTTATATACGATATAAATTCCAAATAATATATCTCTTAAATCTAATAATAAGTAAGCTCAAATTCTTATCCTATGACCATCTAGACCTCAGTAAACGATGTCATCTAAATTTGTGCATATGATAGCCTATATATGACCACAAAAGCACGATTAGCTGAGTTAAAGAGTATTACTTGAATCACACGCAACCATCGACCTCTCTTCCTGAGAATATTTAAAGCTTTAGCTGCTGCAATCAATGGAAACTCTGTCTCCCAAGCTGTCCATTTATTTAGTGCTCCATAAACAGCCTCTTTTTCGTTAGGAAGTTCAGAAATCTGTCATTCAAGTTTTACAATCTAATTACATAAATAATTTCAAATTCACTAGACAAGTAATAAATACCGCACATGAAAGACAGAAAACTGATAGTTGGATTTTTTTCATTAAAGTACTTGAAAATGCTGTTCAAAAACCGATAGCAGTTGTCTTATTGATCAGATAAACAAGACACAGCAGGAACCAAAATATGAAATACAAGTACAACCAACAAAACTTACAATTTTAACAAGATTGAGTGCTTTTTTACCAGATCCAGCTGAATCCCTTTTCTTCCACAAGTGGTGCTCATTCTTTCCTACCTTCTTTACTATTTTACTGCATTCAATGGCAAAAGCTTCTAAGTGAACTCAAAAAACAATTCTTCCAATAATCGTTTACGAGAATACTATAGTTGAAATTCCATTGACAGTGCACAATTTAACAGTACTAAGACTAAATTGAACATGAATAATTAGCAACAGCTTGTAAATTTCAAAGCTAGAGAAATCACCTACTTCTGAGCAGCTTTAGAATTAGATACTGATTGTCCATTTTGATTGATAAAGCACTTGACATGAGGAATGCTTGTCACCTACATGACACAAAGAGGTTAATAAAAAACAAAGAAATTAAATTAAAGCATCCTAACTCAGAAGATAAGAAAAATTTTATAAGAAAGCAATAAAATTTATTGCTTACCTTTGTTGTGAGAAAAGTAAACCCAGTTGCCCTCAGCAACAAAAACACTCTGCAATTTGAAACCTAAACCCCATGAAGAGAGCCACTTCAATTGTTAACAATGAAATGCCATATGAAGAAGAAAACATGAACAACATACAATATACAATGATGAAAGTAAAATTATCAACCTGAGGAGGAAAAAGACTATAACTTGAGTTCATGCCACCAAAAATCATCGTATTGAAGAAGAACCCACTTGGGTTTACCTTTAATCAAAACCTTTAAAACCCTGAATTCTGTCTGATGTTTCAGAGAGAGAGAGAGAGAGAGAGAGTAACCTCTGAATACTGGACTGGGCTTCCGGGCCAGTGTACAATGAGTCAATACTGGACTGGACTTGGTCTTGTGAAGCAGGCTGGTCCAAAAGTTACAAACTGGTTTATCCTAGAAAGCCACTTTTTTGAAGCATTTTCGTTTTGATTCTTGTTTGATTTTCATGACAACAATGGACTCTGTTTATTTCTCTGGTTTTTCCATTATATCATGAGTCTTAGAAACTTACTGAGTCTATAACATAGTTTTTTAATTACAATGAAAATTTTGAAGATCAAAAATAATGTGTAGTTGATTTTTCTTTTGGGTTTTTGATCGATCAATATTCAAATGGTTGCTCTAAAATGTCAAATTTCCCTTTAGCGATCTCTTATCTTTGGTGACAATCATCTACTTCAATGTCTTAACTACGTACCAACTACTTACCAAGATTTATTTGCAAATTCAGTCAATTACGTAACTCCATTAGCAATATTACAGATCCAATATTTGTACTCCAACTTGTATTTTTTTTTTCGGACTTATATAATCCCAAATAAAATGTTATCTGATTGGACTAATTTAAATATCATTTAATGGATTAGGGTTGGGTTAATTGGATCGTGCCAATACCCTTATCAACCCATTTAATAAATGTGTCTTGTTTGTATTTACTATGAATTGAAATTATTACTAAGGGTATAAATGTAATTTTAAACTTAAGGTGTATACTTGTAAATTTGACTATAGTGTTATACATACCATATGAAACCCTAAATTCAAAAATAAAAAATACGGGTTAGACTTGCCATGTTTGTGTTGATCCAAATTTATAGATATCACGTTCGTATTTAAAGGGTCAGACCTAATTGACAGAGTCATTGATCCAAAAATAATCATGTCGTATTCATATTGGGTGGACCTGCCAACCCGAATAACAAGCTTTGATTATCCTCGAAATATCTATAAATTGGCAAGACAGTTTCTTTGTTTTATATAGATTAAAGCAAATGTGGACCAATTTCTTTCGTAGGCAGAAGATGATAATGTTTATGACAGTATGCGAACTGCTATTGCACGCAATGATGGAGCACAGTTTCCATATATTACTCATCAATCAGCTGCAATAAAAATTATTAAGTATTATAAGTATGAATATCATTTCAATGATATTATTATTTATTATTATTACCACAGATTTTTGTAATAAAACTTATATACCCAGTTGCATTTTGCTTCTAGTTACCATGGTTACTCGTTCACCAAAACTTTTCTTTTCATCCTTAAAGTATATGAGCTACATTCATGACTCATGAGATCGGTGTGTAAATAATATATATATATATATATATATATATATATACACACACACACACACACACAAATGAGTATATGACACAGTACTCTCATGTAAAGAAGTTATAATATTGGAATCATAAATTGACTGTAAATTGTAACTTTTTACCACATTTCCAAAATTAGCAATTCATGCAGCTTCAATGTCTAATTACGTATAGACATTATGTACGGTTTTCAAAAGATCTGAATTATCCTCAATGTTGTCTCTATATTAATACTTTGAGTTCAAATAGTAAGCTAGAAGAATAAATAATAATAATTTTACGTATAAATAATATACGAAATTTTAATTATGAATGACTAAACAATCCAAAATAAAATTTACTTGCAGCATGTAGTTGGTGATTAAGCATTTTATCCCACCGATATTGTATAATGTTTAGAATCTATTTAGCACGCCATCTTTGCTATTTTACTGCATCTTTCATCACACTCATTAACTGATAAGATAGTCATAGTGGGTACAACTTCTGTATCAACCAATCTCAAAACGTGATATAATGGCTCATATATTTTAACTACAAAAGCCGTATTATCCCAAAACTCTGAATCTAAAATATGCCGTTCTATTCTTTTGCCATTTACGGTTCGACTCAATCAATTTGCAGCCCATGCATCAATGTTAAATAATTGTTTCAAACTTGTCTTCTTTTTTTCAAAAGACTATCAAGGGCAATATGATTAGTCTCAAATCGAGTTGCATCAGGTCGCACTATCTTCCATTTACAAACCTCCATCATTAACAATAGTAACCATCCATTATTATATATAAAGTTAGTCACAGTCCTAACATCATGAATGACACTTGCAACAATGTCCTTCTTTCCAATATCCTCAAAAATCAAATCTATACAATGTGCTACACAAAGAGTCCAAAATAAGGAATATTTTTTCATTAATTTTCACCAACTTTCACAAATGCAGAGCCATTGTATATGACAATTTGCACGTCGTTCTTCTCACCGACTAGTTTCACCATATCTTTGTGCAATCCATAAATATACTGATAATTTTTAATTTTGTCTGATGCGTCAACAAATTTCAGGAAATTGTGTGACATTTTCAATACACTATAAAATTAATTATCGACAATCTTGTCAGTCCTGTTCACCAATCACACATTATGGTGCAACCATATTTCTCCCATTTTGTTTTGAAGTTATCATACTCTTTCATTTCTTTGTACTCGATATCAAAGTACTTATGCCTAATTTCAAATGCTGATGATGGTTGAACTCCAATACATATATTCACATGCATGTTAAATTTAATTATGAGATAAAAAATAAAACAAATAAAAAATTTCAAAAGCATTATTATTTAAAAAAAGTGCATGATTCTTGAGCACTAATAATCATGTTCTTAAAATAATGAGAACTAGCTTTATGTGGGGGTACATTATCATAAATAAAAAAAACTTCGATACTAGCCTCCCCAATTGTTGTCTAATACCACCTCCCTTGAATGTATCTTTAATATTCTTTTGATTTGCACCTGATGATTTGTACAATGAAAGTGCAACTGGAGGTCTATAACGAGGCTCTCGTCCACTTTGAGTGCGACGTACTTGTTGTGGTGGTTGGCTACTACCACCGGCTCTTGAACCCTCTCCTCTCTTTAACCTCCCTCTAAAGGTTCGTGCTACTTGTTCTCTTTGCCATTCAGATGCTTTGGATGCATCTATTGCAGAAAGATAATCATCTCGCTCATCAGGATGTAAACCTTCAGGATAATGATACATGCCATCTTCCCCTTCATTCTTGTTGAATTTCCTCAATCGCCCTTGCAGCTTTTTTGTTGTTGTTTCTTTATTTTATTTTATTTTGCAATTGAGATATTTGCTTTTTCACTTCTGGTGGCATATTTGGGCATAATTTTACATTTTTGTACATCTCATTACCGGGTAAATGAAATTTAAACCGGATAATTTCCCCCACTTTGTATTGTGTGACTGCAAAATGAGCATATAGTACAATTTTTATTATTCGCTATTAGTTGGTAATACTCCCATGTTGGATCATTTCTAGTACCAGACATCTTATGCTTCTAATGAGTTTTAGAAACAATACCACAAAACATCAGAGTGATCATTCACATACCTGATTATTTGATGAAGATATTGAAAGAAATTTGTGAATTGTGATGTAAAATTTGTTATGTGTAGTATAGCCGTGTAGGATCTAAACTTAAAAGAGAAGAGTGAAGATGATTTTATAGATGAAGTAAAAACGATGAAACAAATAAATAAATAATTGAATGATATTTTCTTCTTTATACTAATTTATATTCTCCGCAAAGAATAATAATTTATGATGATTTTTTTTTTTCAAATGCGTTCTTTGCGTTTCACTTTTTCATATGCATTCATTGTGATACTCTGCAATACCAAATAATTGAGATTCTTTTTTTATTTTTTGTTTTAATTTTTCGATAAAAAGAATTGAAATTCTTTTGATTCTTTGCATATAAGTACAAAAAAAACAAATAATTATAGGTTTTACACAAACGATTTTTTTTTTTCACTATTGCTTTCACAATCTTTGTCCAATTCTACTATTGACTATTGTTTATAAAAAAAATTATAAATTTGTTAATGTTTCTTCTAAAGTAATTTTCAATCTAAATTATTTGAACTATAATTTAAATTTTTAGGATTAATTTTTTTTAATAATTTAAAAATATCCCTGGATTTCGAGGTAAAATTCATAATATTTCTTAATATCAGGAGATTTTCATGGATATTTCGAAATCGGCCGGATATTTGTTAGACATTTGATATTTACCCTGTTTCTATATCGTTCCCTTCAAAATATGGATATATCGGTATATCTATCGTTTTTAAATTCCTTTCGTATGGACATATTAATTATGACATCATCTCAGTTTAATCCGATATCAAATGTTAGTATAATACAACTGACACCTCACTTGTAAATTGTAATACAAAAAGTCGTGAACTTGTGGTCTATAGCAATATGAACTTGTGGTTTATAGCATTATTATAATTCCATTTCCATATGTCGAATCAATTTAATAAAAGGTTTATCTTTGATGTTTCGTAGAAAATCATCAACGTTGGAAGAAAAAATAAATTATCTTCCTTGCTACTATAATATTGCCAAAAATAGATGTAATTCATTATCATTTCTTTCTAATTTATTCTCAAATATAATTAAATCGAACAAGAAAAAAAAAAGAGCAAAACTAAAGTCTGTGACTCAAATTCAAGCCCAAAAGGATCGAAACAATGAAATTCGAAATCCAAATTTGACCAAACAAGATGCCGTGACAGAGAGAGACTCAAACCAAGAGATGTGATCGAAGTCACAATCGGAGAAGCCCATTAAATATAAATATCATAAAATGGTGAGTAGTAGCATCTGCCAGCATTGCAAAGAAGAAGAAGGTGAAGTCATTGTCTTGAAAAAGAGAATATGTACATCAAGTACTCTGTTTGATAATTATGACAAAACTCTTCACTTATGTCGTTGTTTTCTGAAGTTGGTTTTTTTTTTGGTTGGATCTCTGATTTAATTTCAGTACAGTTATAGAATTTTAAGTCTCCGTCCCACTCGGTCTTCGTACCCCATTATCAGTAAATATATATATACATATATATAATTAGGCTAAATCAATTTAAATTTGTGATTTAAAGTTTTAACTGCATTATCTCAATCACTCATATACTCTTAATCCAAGAATTGTAAATGTATTCAAATCTCAACCATTGGATTAAGAGTACGTGAGTGGTTGAAATATTGAAATCAAAATTTTAAGTTACAAATTTAAGTTGATTTAGTTTGACCTTGAAGCACGCAATTAGTGCTGGAATTAACACTAGAAAGTTAGTAATGCGACTACCGTCTTCAAAAAAAACATAATTTTTCCTCTCTTTTTTCCCACCATTGAAACACTACTATATTCTAGATTATTATATATAATATACCATCATACTATTATTTTCATATTATTCAATAATTTTGATATGATGTTTATAAAAAAAGTCATTAAAAATTACATTAATTAGATGTAGATGTATGATGTAAAAAAACGATCCCCTAATAGGAAATCTCTGTACCCGCACCGTTTATTTTAAGGTGGAGAATTTATCGAAGATGATATTTCTTATACAAATTGGTATTATGGATAGTAATGGAAAACATGTCCCCGACCTGTACTATTGGCATCCCTAGTTCATACTCTTAAATTATTTACTCTTTTTTTTTTTCTCATATTGTTTAAATCAGATCAAACCAAACACTACAACCACGGTCTAGACGATTGCTCTTGATTTCCTACTATGGGGAAGAGACCTGTCCGGCCAGTTTCACCGAGATAGAGAAGGGTTGTACACAACCAACTTAACGAAAAGTTAGTCCGTGACGAATCTAATTATTGAGAGATTATATTCATGAAATAGAAAGTGTGGGTCTATATGCAAATACCCAATCCCCTATGTCGTGGAGTGACTATTGGATCAAGTTTGTATGAAATCTCATGTTATAACAGATATGCATGTTTAACAAGTCAACCGGGGTCCTAACAAGGGGTTAGGAATACTAATTATTTTCCACCATAATGCTTTAGTTTTCAATTTCACTCTTTTGTATAAAATTATATTAAAAATAATATTCAAATAAAATATAAAAATAAATTGAATCTAAAATAATAAACTAAAAAAAACATTTTAACAAATTAAAAAATAATTTTTCTTTTAAAATAAATTTATAAATATTAAAACCAAAACTAAAGTTATTGGAGGCCATCTTCAATGGCTTCCTTCCTTGTTGTCTTCCACAATGTCAGTGGTGAGCACATCAATGATGCCTCGTCATTGACGTTTGAGGCAACAAACAATGGCCTCATCTTCATTGGAAGCAATACGAATTCGAAAATTTAATAACATTCTTTTATCATCAATTTAATAACTTAAGTTTTAATAGTATCTAAAGTGTGGATCTATTATGTCAAAAAAAAAGTATGAATCTGATAAAAATACCCTTAAAATACACTCAAAAAAATAAGTCTCGAGTTTTTTTTTCCGAAACTTAATTTCATGTTTCCGAAACTTATTTTGGTATTTCAAAACTTATTTTAGCGCTTTATGAGACTTATTTTATGTTTCCAAGACTTGTTTTCTAATTTCCGAGACTTATTTGTAGTTTCAAGACTTATTAGATATATTTACATTTTTTGGGACTTGTTGACCAAAAAATGAAAATTTTCAATTTTTTTTTGTTCATCTTCTTTATCAAGACCTCAAATCGACCTTCAATGGAATATGTTTGACCTCCAATTGGAAGCCGATTTCGACCTCCATTAGAGGTCTGTTCCATCTCCATTGATGGAGGACCACCATTGGTCCTCAATTAATGAAGGTTATTTTTAAATATATATATGTATAAAAACGTAATAAAAGAAAGAAAGAATGGTATTTTAGTTTATTAGTTTTATTTAAATTTAACTTATTAAACTAATTATACTCTTAAAATTCAATATAAAAATAGCGTTATTTCCTCATATTTCCACGTAAAGAAATGTAAACCTCATCCCTAGCTCACTTAAGGAAGCTTGAGCCTCATCATTCGTCTTTGGAGAAGGCCCCGTCCTCCTCAATTGATAGAGAATAAAGTTATCCTTTAAGGTGCTTTTGGTACAGAGATGAGACAGGACGGGACTGGACTGGACATGACAGTTGTTCCATGATGTGTTTGAAATATCTGGAACAGGATTGTGGACTGTACTGTTATGCGTTTGGTATGTCTGAGACAGGACGAGACAAGAGGTTCAAATGACCATAGTGACCTCCTTGTTCTGTCTAATATTAAACAATATATTAAATAAACAATATTAAATAAATATTGTAATTGAAATATATTATAATATTAAATAAAAACAAGAGGTTAAAATGACTTCTTGTTTTTAATTACAATATTATTATATTTAACACAAATAGTAATATTGTAATTCAAATATATTATACTTATTTAATAATATTATATATTAATATATAATGTAATATATATATATATAATATTATATATATATATATATTATATTATATATGATATAGTATATATTATTAAATATTATTATATATATAATAATATATTTAATATAATATATTTAATATATTATATATAATTTTATAATATATATAAATTTTATTATATTATATTATATATGTAATTATAATTTTTATATATTATTAAATATTAATATATATATAATAATATGTTATATATTATTATATATAATTTTATAACATATATATATATAATATAATATATTGGATATGTTTGTAATTGTTTGAACATTTAAAGGGCAAATTGGTTTTTTTAACACTTGTCCCATGTCATAGGACAAGTTGTCCTAGGGTCTTGGGTGAGACAAATTTTTATGATTTTTGTCTCACCTTGTCCCGACCTATCCCATGTTAAAGTCGTGCAAAATATGGGATAAGAACAAGTTGTCTCATCTTGTCATGTCACGTCCCGCGTACCAAACACACCCTTATTGATAGGATAGTCTATTTGCCGAATTAGGCCTCAATCACCTCCTTCAACTAGGCTTTCTTTTATGACAGTTAATTTCTCTTTCATTTTCTAAATTATTTTAAGAAATTTATATAATTAAATTAAAGTTTTTTTTTTTTAAAAATATTATTATATACTTTTCTTTTTAATTATATTCTTTATAATAGTAAAAACATTTAGATTTATTTTTATATTATATATTCGAATTTAATTTAGTTTCTTGTTGATTTAAAAATATATATTTTTATTAAGTATAAAACAAAATTAAGACCGGGCGATTTTTTTTTTTCAAAGTATGGATATTCTACTAAACAAATCCATAATTCTATAAGGATCCATTTGTAAAGCTTTGTAAGAAAAGAAAAAAAAATGGTTTGCTTTCAAGCGTGAACGTTTAACAGAGAGAGAGAGAGAGAGACTTATCTAGTTATCCATCAATTCGAATAATTAATGATTAAACACACTCCAATCTAAGCATATAACAAAAATGACTTGCACGAAAACAACGGCAGGCTACGTGGCACGAAAACGACGAGTAATAATAGTAAACTAATAATTGACATTTTCTTCTCACGTCACTCCCCATGGAGCTATTTAGACGGTGGACCCGACAACACAGAAGTGGGCCCCCGTGAAACTTCTTAGCCGCGGCTGATGGATTTGTAGCTTTACACTTACGTTGTTTTAACTTGAACAATCATTAGCGAATATTACGGTGTAATTTGAGTAATTAGAAGACTAATTAATCACGGGGTTTTAGTTATTTGGAGATCACGAATTCACAATGACAACACCAAAAAATTATTTATTGTAAAGGTTGTGAGCTATGCCTATGAGGACATTATTAATATAGTCAAGTCCAATACCAAATTTCTCAATTCGGCCATGCAAATTAAAGTAGGAAATTTCTTCCCAAATTCCAACATGTTATTTCTTCAACATTATTATAAGATTAACATCCTAATTAAACGCGCCTCTAAACAGAAAAATTCAAAATTGTAGATTCTAATGATGACTTGAAAATACAACTCCAATTTCCAAATACTATACTTTATTTATAAAATACTTTAAGCTTTAAAATTGAAAGTTGAAACTCAAGAGTATCCGTATATTAAATTTAAGGGTAAATTATACTGAACTCCTTGAGGTTTGGTCAAGTTACACTTAGATGGATAAGTTTCTTTATTATACACTAACACCCCAAAAATTTTAATTTGACTTTAAAAATACCTAAAATGCCCTTAGTTATATTATTTTACACTTTATTTTTTTTTACCTTTTAATCAAACACTTTATAAACTTTAATAACATAAAAAATTAAATAAAAGATATGATTCATTAAATAAATAAATAGTTTAAATAAATAAATATTTTTTTAATTAAATAAATAAATATTTTGAATAAATAAACAATTTTAAAATAAATAAATAGTTTTTAAAAATAAAATAAATAAATAGTTTTTAAATAAATAAATAAATAAATTTAAAATATAAATAAATAAGTGAAAAACTTAAAAACATTGAATTTTTTAAGGATATTCATTAATAGGGACAAGAAAAACTCTAAATATCTAAACTTTTACTGTAAAGATGATGGTGAGAGAAGCTTCAAGGTTCTCAACACTTCTTAGATATTTAGAGCTTATATTGTCCCTATTAATAGATATTCTTAACAAAATTAATTTTTTTAATTTTTCACTCATTTTTTAAACTATTTATTTATTATTTATTTAAAACTATTTATTTATTTGATTTTTTTAAATCTTTTTTTATTTAATGTTTTAAATTATTTATTTACTTAATGTTTTAAAAAATATTTATATATTTAATTTTTTAAAACTATTTTTTTTATTTGTTTAAACTTTTTTTTTCAAACTATTTATTTATTTAATGAATCATATATTTTATTTAATTTTTTTATTTTATTAAAGTTTATAAAGTGTTTGATTAAAAAGTAAAAAAAAAATAAAGTGTAAAATAATATAACTATGGGCATTTTAGGTATTTTTAAAGTCAAATTTAAATTTTGGGGGTGTTAGTGTATAATAAAGAAACTTAGTCCATCTAAGTGTAATTTATCCAAACCTCAAGGGGTTCAGTGTAGTTTACCCTAAATTCAATTCATTTTCAAATACGTATATCATATTTGAATCATTAAAATAGATTTATATAACGGTTGAGATAATTTTGTCACATAACCTTATTTAGCACAAAAATAGACCAAGTTATATAATTTTAATCAGAATAATCCACACATAATAAAAATAATCACAAATTATTTCAAAGAATTAGTACCACAAAGGTTCGTATGCTATTGAGTAACGAAAAATAATTGAAATAAATCTAATCTAAAAATATATAATTATTCGAGTGCTTAGATAATAAATACTATGGTTGGAATATTTAATTTACTATTTTTAAAAAAAATATTATAATATATACATGTTTGAAGGAATTGAAGGGGTGTGACTCGAACCTATAATTAATTTAGTACATGTATAAGAGGCATACAATTAAACCAATATCATCTTGTCTTAGAATCTTGATTATCATATTAAGTTTTAAAATATGATGATTATTAATATCGGATTCGAATCCCATCATATATATATATATATATATATATATTCTTATTAATAAGAAGGCATCCATTTATTTTCCAAATACAATGGAAATCCAAAGAGAAACTCAACTGATCATAAAAGCTGAGCCAAGATAAGAGTCCAAACTCCAAAGTCAAAATATTAACTGAACAAGCTACAGAATAAAAACCGTAGGCCACACGAAAAGTAGCTGTGTCTTGTAGGCAGCCGACTATCCTATTGCACAGTAGAAGAAAAAAAATCACATAATGAGAAACCATAACTTACAAAAATCAAACACACAACCCAACACAAATACACTTCAATTTTTTCTAGTAGAAACAGACGTATAGTTATAATATATTAATACATATTACTACTTTTTTACTATATAAACACATATTTTCAATCATAATAATACACATGATAAAAGTGTAATAATATGTATTAGTATATTATCCCCACTTCTCTAATTTATGTGTTTCAATTTTTCTTTTACAGGCAGACAATTTAGATATATTTATAACATATTAATACACGCAATCACAATTTAGATATAGTTATATGCGTCAGTATATTATAAAAATATGTAAATAATGGAACAAGTAAAAGATAAATTCAAACACATAAAATAAAGAAGGGGAACCGCACTCAATGCCTTTTGGAATGGCGTCATCTGACTCTACACATAATCAAGAGTGGTGCTATTGGCACACCCGCTACTGATCTATTCATACCCCATTTTTAATTATATAATATTCTTCTTTTTTCCTTTATCAAAATTACTTAAAGAGACATACAATTTAGGAAAAAAATCTTCTACAAATTAAATCTATTAAAATCTCATATTTCTTTTTCCAAAAAAAAAAACCTCAGTAAACCGTTTCTTAAAAAAAAAAATTAACTCTTAAACCCTAAAATCTGCTTCTTACATACATCTAAAATATTATGAAAAAGTTTGAGAACGATATCAAGAAAA
The DNA here is from genome assembly GCA_033220585.1 of Dipteronia sinensis. Lineage (NCBI taxonomy): Eukaryota > Viridiplantae > Streptophyta > Magnoliopsida > Sapindales > Sapindaceae > Dipteronia > Dipteronia sinensis. The sequence continues at coordinate 6,961,294 of CM065641.1, read as the reverse complement.
TTGAAGAATTGTGTAAGAACGATATCAAACATCTTGAAGAATTATCTGAGAATGACATAAAGCAAGAATTGTCTGACAATATTAGTAAACATCTGGAAACAATTCATTCTTTGGAAATAAGTTTGAAATTTATTTTTTCTTTAGAATGATATCAAGTTGTCACTGTATTGAAGTACCCTGTTATTTTTTATTTTTTCGTTTCCGATATAAGAAGAAAAAAAAACTAAAAATAAAGAAATAAGAAGAAAAAAAATAAATCAATCAATGGAGGTGAGATAGATGTATACAGATACAGAGATAAGAGATAGAGATCATATATGGTATGCATTAAGTTTGAAAAATAAGTAAAATGGGTAGTTTTGGAAATAAACAAAAAAATTTAATAAAAACATTTAATTTTATTTAATTAAATCAAGATTTTAAAAAATGGGACATGAATAGATCAGTAGAGGGTGTGCCAATAGCACCGCTCCATAATCAATTGTGTACTTCCTTTCAAGATTCTTCATTCATTCATTAATTTTACCTATAAATCCACCCCTCCATCTCTATCTCTTCCACTATTCCATTCCTCTTAACATTAACATTTTCTCTCTTCAAAATGGCGGAAGAGTTCCAAGAATCCGAAGTTGTGTTCTCCGATTATTACGATCACGACCACGACCATGACGACTATCAAGAAAAGAAGATGAAGAAGAAGAAGAATGAAGATGAAGAAATCTTCTTTGTCCAATTCGAATTCGGTCCCAGTGGATATCAATATCCCGGTTAACTTATTCCACTATGTGGATAGTACAGATGAGTTCGAGGAGGAATACCTAGACGACGGGGAAATTACTCCGCCACATGTGATTGTTGGGAGGAGATTGTTTGCAGAGAAAATGGCTTTCTCTGTTTGTTCAGGAAATGGAAGGACATTAAAAGGCAGAGATTTGAGTCGAGTTCGAAATTCTATTCTTAGAATGACTGGTTTTTTGGAAACATGACTACTACTACCAGCTTTCATTTCATCATCATCACCATCTAATTTATTCTTTAGAGAAAAAAAAAACAAAAAAAAGATGGAGTCTGTCTATTTCTCTGCCACTTTTTTGAAGCATTTTCGTTTTGATTCTTGTTTAATTTTCAGGACAACAATGGAGTCTGTCTATTTCTCTGGTTTTTCCATTATATATTTATATCATGAGTCTTACAAACTTACTGAGTCTATAACACAGTTTTTTAATTACAATGAAAATTTTGAAGATCAAAAATAATGTGTAATTGATTTTTCTTTTGGGTTTTTGATCGATCAATATTCAAATGGTGGCTCTAAAATGTCAAATTTCCCTTTAGCGATCTCTTATCTTTGGTGACAATCATCTACCTCAATGTCTTAACTACGTACCAACTACTTACCAAGATTTATTTGCAAATTCAGTCAACTACGTAACTCCATTAGCAATATTACAGATCCAATATTTGTACTCCAACTTGTATTTTTTTTTCGGACTTATCTAATCCCAAATAAAATGTTATCTGATTGGACTAATATAAATATCATTTAATGGATTAGGGTTGGGTAAATTGGATCGTGACAATACCCTTATCAACCCATTTAATAAATGTGTCTTGTTTGTATTTACTATGAGTTGAAATTATTACTAAGGGTATAAATGTAATTTTAAAAGGTGTATACTTGTAATTTTGACTCTATAGTTATACATACGATATGAAACCCTAAATTCAAAAATAAAATATACAGTTTAGACTTGCTATGTTTGTGCTGATCCAAATTTATAGGTGCCATGTTTGTATTTAGAGAGTCCGACCCAAGTGACAATAGAGTCGTTGATCCATAAATAATAATGTCTTATTCATATTGGATAGACCTGTTAACCAGAATAGCTAGCCTTGATTATCCCCGAAATATCCATAAATAGATAAGATGTTTTCTTTGTTTTGTGTAAATGAAAGTAAATGTGAACCAATTTCTTTCTCAACCAGAAGATGATGTTTGTGACAGTATGCGAACTGCTATTGCAGGCAATGATGGAGCACAATTTCCATACTTTACCCATCAATCAACTACAATAAAAGTTATTAAGTATTATATGTATGAATACCATTTCAATAATATTATATTTATTATTATTACATAGATTTTTCTAATAAAACGTATATACCCGGTTGCATTTTGCTTCTAGCTGTCATGGCTGCTAGTTCACCAAAACTTTTTTTTTTCCATCCTTAAAATATATGGGCTATATTCATGACTCATGAGATCAATATGTAAATAATATGTATAAACATGAGTATATGACACAATACTCCAATGCAAAGAAGTTATAATATTATAATTATAAATTGATTGTAAGTTATAACTTTTTACCTCATTTCCAAAATTAGAGATCCCTGCAGGGTTTAATTGCGTATAGATATTAGATATTATGTACAGCTTTCAAAAAATCTGAATTATCCGCAATGTTATCTCTATATTGGTACTTTGGGTTCAAATAGTAAACTAGAAGAATAAAAAAGAATAATTTTAGTACAAATACTATACTAAATTTTAATTATGAATGACAAACAATCCGAAATAAAAATTACCTACAGCATGTAGTGAGTGATTAAGCATTTTATCCCACCGATTTTGTATAATGTTTAGAATCTATTTAGTACTCCCTCTTTGTTGTTTTACTGAATCTTTCATCACACACATTAACTCATATAAGATAGACATAATGGGTACAACTTTTGTACTAACCAATCTCAGAACGTGATATAATGGCTAATATATTTTAACTACAAAAGCCACATTATCCTAAAACTTTGAATCTAAAATACGCCGTTATATTCTTTTGCCATGTGAGGTTTGATTCAATCGATTTACAGCCTATGCATCACTGGTAAATAATTGTTTCAAACTTATCTTTTTTTTCAAAAGACTATCAATGGCATATGATTAGTCGCAAATCGAGTTGCACCAGGTCGCACTATCTCCCCTTTACAAACCTCCCTCTTTTGCCATAGTAACCATCCATGATTATATATAAAGTTTGTCATAGCCCTAGCATCATGAATGGCACATGCAACAATATACTTCTTTCCAATAGCCTCCTAAATCAAATCTATACAATGTGTTGCACAATGAGTTCAAAATAAGGAATATTTTTTCATCAATTTTTTACATGCTTTCACAAATCCAGAGCCATTGTTTGTGACAATTTGCACGACGTTTTTCTCATCGACCTCTTTCACCACATCTTTGAGCAATCCATAAGTATACTAATGATCTTCAATTTTGTCGGAAGCATCAACAGATTTCAGGAAAATTGTGTGACATTTACAATACACCATAAAATTAATTATCGACAATCTTGTCAGCTCTGTCCACTCATCACACATTATGGTGCAGCCATATTTCTCCTATTTTGTTTTGAAGTTATCAACATACTCTTTCATTTTTTTGTATTCGATGTCCAAGTACTAATGCGTAATTTCAAATGTTTATGGTGGTTGAACTCCAAAACCTATATTCACATGCATGGTAAATTTAATTGTGAGGTAAAAAATAAAACAAACAAAAATTCCAAAAGCATTATTATTTAAAAAACAATACATGATTCTTGAGCACCAATAATCATTGTCTTAAAATGATGAGAACTGACTTTATGTGGGGGCACATTATCATAAATAAAAAACTTTGATATTAGCCTTCCCAATTTTTCTCTAATACTATCTCCCTCGAACATATCTTTAATATTCTTTTGCTTTGTACCAGATGATTTGTACAATGAAGGTGCAACTGGAGGTTTATAACACGGGTCTCGTCCACTTTGAGTGCGACATACTTGTTGTGGTGGTTAACTATTACCACCGGCTCCTGAACTCTCTCATCTCTTTGACCTCCCTCCAAAGATTATTTCCACTTGTTCTCTTTGTCATTCAGATGCTTTGGAAGCATCTATTGTAGAAGGATAATCTTCTCACTCATCATGATGCAAACCTTCAGGATAATGATACATGTCTTCTTCCTCTTCTGTATGAGGCAAATTTCCCCTTAATTCTTGTTGAATTTCATCAATCTCCCCTGTAGCTTTTGTTTTGTTGTTTCTTTATTTTATTTTATTTTTGCAATTGAGATATTTGATTTTTCATTTCTGGTGGCATATTTGGGCATACTTTTACATTTTTGTACACCTCATTACTGGACAAATGAAATTTAAACCGATAATTCCCCCCACTTTGTATTATGTGACCGCAAAACGAGCATATAGTACCATATTTATTATACTGTATTGGTTGGTAATACTCTCATGTTGGATCAAATCTAATATCAAACATCTTATGCAATATAATTCCCTATCAAAACAAAATTAAATTTTGTATCAATCAATTTATAAATTTGAAAATTTTTAATGAGTTTTAGAAATAATACCACAAAACATCAAAGTGAACATTTACGTACCTGATTATTTGATGAAAATATTGAAAGAAACTTGTGAATCGTTATGTAAAATTTGCTATGTGTATTGTAGCCATTTAGGATCAAAACTTGAAAATGATTTATAGATGAAGTGAAAACGATGAACAAATAAATGAATAATTGAATGAGATATTCTTCATTGTAATAATTTATATTCTTTGCAAAGAATAAATAATTCATGATGATTTTTTTTCAAATGCATTCATTGCGTTTCTCTTTTTCAAATGCATTCATTGTGATTCTAAGCAATACCAAATAATTGAGATTCTTTCTTATTTTTTGTTTTAACTTTTCGATAAAAAGAATTGAGATTCTTTGGATTTTGTACACAAAGTTACAAAAAAATAATAATTATAGGTTTTACACGTTTTATAGGCATATTTTTTTCAGATTGCTTTCACAATCTTTACTCGATTGTACAATTGACTATTGTGTTGGAAATTTTTATAATTTTGTTAATGCTTATTTGAAAATAATTTTCAATAAAAATTATTTGAACAATAATTTAAGTGTTTAGGATTATTTTTTTTTTAATAATTTGCAAAATATCCATGGAATTCGAGGTGAAATTCACAATATTTCAGGAATATCAGGACATTTCAGGAATATCGGGAGATTTTTATGGATATTTCGAAATCGGCCGGATATTTACTAGGCACAGAGCCGGCTTGGCACCCCCACCTAGAAAAAAGGGCCCATTTTTTTCAAGTATTGAATTCAATGACTTTGGTTCAGATAAAAAGGGCCTCAAATATTTTTTTTAAAAGCCCAAGCATTAAAATAATAATAATAATAATAATAACACATGACGCAATTATTTGGGATCAAGATCCCCTACCCAGGTAATTAAAGTTTTTTTTTTTTTTGAATCGATTTAAAAAGTTCTTTTTAATCATGTGATATGTACTATGTATGCTCAGTCGCTCACAGGGGCTAGTTTTTAGATTTTGCCCAGAAGCCTCCGAAAAGTCAGGACCGGCTCTGACTGGACATTGGATATTTGTCATGTTTCGATATTGGTCTCTCCAAAATATGAATATATCAATACATATATCAGTATATTTATCGATTTTAAGTTCCTTGCATAAGAACATATTAATTATGACATCATCTCAGTTATCAAATGTTAGGATAATACAACTGTAAATTGTAATACAAAAAGTCATGGACTTGTGGTCTCTAGCATTATTATAATTCCATTTCCATATTTCGAATCAATTTAATAAAAGGTTTGTCTTTGATGTTTCGTAGAAAATCATCAACATCGGAAGAAAAAAAATTATCTTCCTGGCCACACCACCCTAAATCTTCTTTTACTTGAAGAAAGGAATAACATTATCTCCCAGTTAAGCATTTCCTTAGAATATTTCATTTGAACTATAATATTGCCAAAAATAGATGTGATTCATTATTAATTCTTTCTAATTTATTCTCATATATAATAAAATCTAACAATAAAAAAAAATTGAGCAAAATTAAAGGCTGTGATTCAAATTCAAGCCCAAAAGGATCGAAACAATGAAATTCGAAATCCAAGTTTGACCAACAAGATGCCGTGAGAGAGAGAGACTCAAACCAAGAAATTAACCACAATGTTGAAGATGAGATTGAAGTCACAATCGGATGAAGCCCATTAAATATAAATATCATAAAACGGTGAATAGTAGCAGCATGCATTCATGATTCATGCAAAGAAGAAGAAGGTGAAGTCGTTGTCTTGAAAAAGAGAATATGTACATCAAGTACTCTGTTTAATAATTAAGACAAAACTCTTCACTTATGTCGCCGTTTTCTGTTGGACCTACTTCTTCTCTTCTTTTTTGTTTTTTTTCCTCCAAGTCTCCTTTGTAACTTGTAACTGTAGCTTCACTTCCAAGTTCCAAATCTTAAATTATTTACCTTTTTTTTTCTTCTCATATTGTTTAAATTAGATCAAACCAAACGCTACAACCACGGCTTAGATAATTACAAAGAGACCTCCCCAACCACCTCTACGGCTCTACCGAGAAAAAGGAGTGTAGCATACAACCAACTTAACGAAGGGTTAATACGTAAGCAATCCGGTTAATGAGAGACGTTTATTTTAATTTCCAAAACATGGAAAAACTTTCTTTGAAAGATATTTTAGCACTAGGAGGTTGTTTAATTTCCAAAACCTGGTAGAAATTGTCATTTTGATTGAATCCAATCTTATTAAAGTCTAAGAAATTAGATTCAATCTTAATTCATTAAAATCGAGTTGGATTAAATTTTCAATAACTTAATATAAGTACATCATCATAGATTATATTCATGAAATAGCAATTGCGGGTATTTATGCAATTACCTCTTTCCTGTATTGTGCTAGTAACTATTTGAATTTAATTTTGTAGTGTTTGAATATATATAACAAATAATATTGTCAGAAAAGAAAAAAGAATATATATATAACAAATCTATGAAACAATGTCAACTCTGACAAATTATTAGAATTCCTATCAAGCGGTTAGGAATACTAATTATTATCCACCATAAAGTTTTAGTTTTCAGTTTCACTATTTTATATAAAATTATATTAAAAATAATATTCAAATAAAATATAAAAGTAAATTGAATCTAAAATAATAAAACTGAAAAAAGTATTGTAACAAATTAAAAAAATTATTTATCTTTTAAAAATTTATAAATATTAAAACCAAAAAACAATTTCTTGGCGGGCCTTAACGGACGGCCCGTCAAGGCCCGCCAGAATTTTTTTTTCAATTTATTTCAAATTTGAATTTTTTTTAAAAAAATTTGAATTGAAGGGTGGTTTTTATAATTAGCCAGGTGACCGTTAGGGGAGAAAAAATTCAAAACTTTTAAAAATCACATTTTTTTAAAATTTTTTACAATTTAAAAAAAAAAATTCGAAACCCGACGGGTCCTGCCCCTGCACGGGCCTTGGGCCCGGGCCGGCCTTCCTCTTTCGCCTGGCGGGCCGGCCGAGCGGGGCCCGTTTTCCATGCCGGCCGGGCCCGTTTAGCATACGGGCCTAACGGGCCGGGCCGGCCCGTTTTGCCACCACTAAGCAACACCCCATCATCAACGTTTAAGGCATCAAAGAAGGAAATGCAAACCTCATCCCTCACTCTAGAAAGCTTGAGCCTCCTCTCTCTATTGATAGAGAATTAAATTTATCCTTCATTGATGGGATAGTCTATTTGCCGAAGTATGCCTCTATCACCTCCTTTTACTAGGCTTTCTTTTATATCTATCAATTTCTTTTTCATTTTTTAAATTGTTTTAAGAAATTTATATAATTAAAATTGAAGTTTTTTTTTTAAATATTTATTATATACTTTTCTTTTTAATTATATTCTTTATAATAATAAAAACATTTAGAACTCTTTTATATTATATATTAGAATTTAATTTAGTTTCTAGTAGCTTAAAAAATTTATTAAATATAAAACAAAATTAAGACCGGGCGATTTTTTTTTCAAAGTATGGATATTCTATCAACAAATCCATAATTCTATAAGGATTCCATTTGTAAAGATTTGTAAGAAAATAAATAAAAATTGTTTGCTTTCGAACGTCCACTTTTAACAGAGAGAGACTTATCTCAAAACTCAAATGAAGACTTATAAGCTCCCATCAATTCGAATAATTAATTATTAAACACACTCCAATCTAAGCATATAACAAAAAAGACTTGCACGAAAACAACAGCAAGTCTATTATTGGGTTGTTGCTATTAGTAATAATAATAAACTAATAATCATTCTCTTATCCGTTTTGTTTTGGAGCCCACGGTATATTAGCGGATAAATTTAGACAATAGACCCCACACTAGATTAGTGGCATGATATATTAGCATAGATGTCAATGGGACGGGTACAGGGTATGTATATCATCCTCATTCCCAAATCCAGATATAACTAGGATTCCCGTCATTGCTCCATTCCCCAATTGGGACGTGGGCGGGAGAATCCAGATTTGGGGTGAGGACTCGCGGTACCTGCCTAACCTTGCACCACCCCATTTGATTAAGACAATATTAATAATTATACACCTTATATTCTAAACCACAATCACAAGTGTCAATCAATCTTTACAAATATTAAATGATTGAAGAAAAAAATTAGTTAAAAAAACAAATAAACTCTAATTCATAGTAAATCTATCAAAAAAAAACAAATAAACTCAAATATCAATCTCCCCTGCAGTTTTTTTTTTGTTTCTTTATTTTTTTTACAATTGAGATATTTGATTTTTCACTTTTGGTGGCACATTTGAGCATACTTTTACATTTTTGTACACCTCATTATCGGATAAATGAAATTTAAACCAGGTAACTCCCCCACTTTGCATTGTGTGACCGCAAAACGAGCATATATTACCATTTTTATTATTCAGGTATTGGTTGGCAATACTCCCATGCTAGATCATTTCTAGCACCAGACATCTTAAGCAATATAATATCCTATCAAAACAAAATTAAATTTTGTATCAATGAATTTATAAATATGAAAATTCTAATGGGTTTTAGAAACAATACCATAAAACCTCAAAGTGAACTTTTACGTATATGATTATTTGATGAAGATATTGAAAGAAACTCGTGAATTGTGATGTAAAATTTTCTATGTGTAGTGCATGTAGCCGTGTAGGATACAAACTCAACAGAGAAGAGTGAAGATGGTTTTATAGATGAAGTGAAAACGGTGAACAGATAAATGAATAATTGAATGAGATTTTCTTCATTATAGTAATTTATATTCTCTACAACGAATAAATAATCCATGATGATTTTTTTTTAAATGCATTCATTTCGTTTCTGTTTTTCAAATGCATTCATTGTGATTCTCTACAATACTAAATAATTGAGATTTTTTTTTGTTTTAATTTTTCGATAAAAAGAATTGAGATTCTTTGGATTCTATGCACAAAGTTACAAAAAAAAATTATGAGTTTTACATGTTTTACACAAACAATTTTTTTATAGATTGCGTTCAAAATCTTTGTCAAAAAACAAGCGTGTTCTTCAAGCTTGGCAGCGCTGCATTCATCAGATCCCGCATATAGAGTTTCAGGTTTCTCATATATTCAGGGAAGGTAATTAGGTGGCGGATGCTCTCTCTAAACACGCTTTGGGTCTTTTTTTTGATTCCTGGTGATCTTCCACTCATTCGTTATGTTCTTCGCTAGTTGGTAATGATTGTATGAGTAGAGAGTCGTTTAGGTTTTCCTAGCTTTGTTTTTCTTGTGTGGCTTTTGTGCCTCTGGTTATTTTGGGGCTGCATCCTCTGATTTGTGATATATTGTTATTACTTTTGTTACCATATTTCTTTATTAATATATTTCTGGATACTGTCTAAGGGTTTTTCAGCATATGATCGTTTGTGATACTTTTTCCCCTTAGGTCAATCCAATATCATCAAAAATATTGTCTTGAAATTTTTATAAATTTGTTAAGATTTCTTATAAAATAATTTTCTATCTAAATTATTTGAATAATAATTTAAGTGTTTATGATTAATTTTTAATATAAATAATTTGTAAAATATCCCTGGATTTCGAGGTCAAATTCACAATATTTCATAAATATCAGGATATTTCAGGAATATCAGAAGATTTTTATGGATATTTCGAAATCGGTCCGAATATTTACTAGACATTAGATATTTACCCTGTTTCGTTATCGGTCTCTTTAAAATATGGATATATCGGTATATCCATCGATTTTAAATTTCTTGCATATGGACATATTAATTATGACATAGTCTCAGTTATCAAATGTCAGGATTAAACAACTGACACCTCATTTGTAAATTGTAATACAAAAAGTCGTGGACTTGTGGTCTATAGCATTATTATAATTCCATTTCCATATTTCGAATCAATTTAATACAAGGTTTATCTTTAATGTTCCGTAGAAAATCTTCAACATTGGAAGAAAAAAAAAATATCTTCCTTGCTACACCACCCTAAATCTTCGTATACTTGAAGAAAGGAATAACATTATCTTCCGGTTAAGCCTTTCCTTAGAGCATCTAAGGTATAAGCGTGATTTGTGAAAAAAAAAAAAACAGATGCCACGTAAGATAAATAGACATTCTGTTAATAATTGTGTCTTTAATTAACCATGCAATTCAACATTAAGCTAACGTGGTAAAAAAAAATAGACATTGTCAACATGATCATCTACTTTTAGACGGCCTGTTGCACGTCTTTTTTTTATGTCAACTTAGCAAACATTTAAAATTGACATTAATTTTTCATCTATTTTTGGTAAGGAAATAAAATAAAAAAGAAAATAGGAAATAAAATTGGACACGTCATTAAAACAAAATTTGTTTTAAATGGAAGCATTGTAGACCAAATTTTAAATTGATTATCTATTAAGTCCATATTTATACCACAGGAAGCAAGTCTTTTAACATTATAGCCATGTCAACAATTATCAATATGTAATCCATTTTGTATTGGAGATGCTCTTAGAATACTTCATTTCGGCTTCAATTTGAACTAGAATATTGCCAAAAATAGATGTGATTCATTATTAATTCTTTCTAATTTATTCTGAAATATAATTAAATCTAACAAGAAAAAAAAATGAGCAAAATTAAAGTCCGACTCAAATTCAAGCCCAAAAGGATCGAAACAATGAAATTCGAAATCCAAATTTGACCAACAAGATGCCGTGACAGAGGGAGACTCAAACCAAGAAATTAACCACAATATTGAAGATGAGATTGAAGTCACAATCGGAGAAGCCCATTAAATATAAATATCATAAAACGGTGAATAGTAGCCGCATGCATTCATGATTCATGCAAAGAAGAAGAAGGTGAAGACGTTGTCCTGAAAAAGAGAATATGTACATCAAGTACTCTGTTTGATAATTAAGACAAAACTCTTCACTTATGTTGCCGTTTTCTGTTGAACCACTTCTTCTCTTCTTTTTTGTTTTTTTTCCTCCAAGTCTCCTTTGTAACTTGTAACTGTAGCTTCACTTCCAAGTTCCAAATCTTAAATTATTTACCTTTTTTTCTCATATTGTTTAAATTAGATCAAACCAAACGCTGCAACCACGGTTTAGATAATTACAAGAGACCTCCCCGACCACCTCTATGGCCCTACCAAGATAAAGGAGTGTAGCATACAACCAACTTAACGAAGGGTTAGTCTGCAAGCAATCCAGTCAATGAGAGACGTTTATTTTAATTTCCAAAACTTTCTTTGAAAGATATTTTAGCACTAGGAGGTTGTTTGATTCAATCCCATTGAATATTGGGGAGTTCGTGAAATTGTCATTTTGATTGAATCCAATCTTATTAAAGTCTAAGAAATTAAATTCAATCTCAATTCATTAAAATCGAGTTGGATTAAATTTTCAATATCTTAATATAAGTACATCATCATAAATTATATTCATGAAATAGCTAGTGCGGGTATTTATGCAATTACCTCTCCCCTGTTGTTAATAGCCAAATTTGGCTAGGGACCAACGGGAAATTCTCCACCCTCCTAGCCCAAATCCAGGCTCAAGATTACCCACCATGGAACAGCGGGTCTCGGGGTCGAGCTGTGGAGCCACCATGCAGAAGCGAGGAAAGGTCGTCGAGCTCTGGAAACACCCGAGATGGAGCCCGACACGATCGGATCGAGCTCTTAACACCTGAAGTGCAAGAATTCAAGAAAAGCCAGACGCATGACGATCCAGGCTTCCCGAAGTCAAGATTACCTCTCAACCTCCCCAGAAGCCCGCCATTCTCTCCAAGCTCAGAGAGAACCTATTAGGCACCTAGCTCGCATTACAGTATTGCTCCACATCACCGAGGGAAGATCGGACCTATCTAGACAAATAGGAGGAAGCTCGTTGAAGCCCCGCTACCACCGAAGAGCGCCCTCAGGGGCCACTTTTAAGCTCCAAGGGACCTGGAAAGGTCAAACCAAACTCATAGTACCAAGACCAGGGCATGGATCTACCTCGCTCTACGTAACAGTAAATGCCATACTCAACGACCTTTATGAGGAATCATGCCATGAAGGAACGTGGGATCATATATGCCCTCCAATGAATATTGAAACGCTGTATACGTGTGTAGCAAGTGATTGAAGCCAAAAAGGAAACAAACTTATCTCCACTTAAGATATTCTCGAATCTGTTATTAATCCAAAGTCAATGACTTTTAAATAAAAGATCCCGCCCGATAAGGAGGGAGGGGATTCAGAGAATCATGGCGGGAGAGTCTCAAATTTAACCTATCTAGACTGTGTATAAAGGGACCAAGCATGAGACGGAGAGGAGAGGGTTTTTTCTTCCGGCCTAAATTATGTCTTCAGAGCACAACCCTCGTCACTATCTACTTTTCGACAGACACGAGATTGCCACACTACTATACCCTAGAGAGATTGAGAGATTTTTGTACATTATACGCGATTGATAATAAAGCTGTTGATGGTGATTTTTGGATTATGTAAAGTCGATCACGCGTCACACAAGTTATTGCAAATTGTTAAAGATGTTATGAATAAGAAAGACGAAGAGATTAAGAAAACACAGATTTTACGTGGTAAAACCCCAATGTGGGGAAACATCCACTGTTGCCGGTGACGGCGAGGAAATAATTCACTATGTTGAAATTGTTACACACTCAGGCTCTCTTGTACTCACGAATATCTCATCATCTCTCTTTTACAATGTTATTTTATGGTCTATTTATATTTGCATAGAACCCAAATCTTGGTATACAAGTAAGAAAATGTAGTAGTGTTTAATTAGGACTGATTACTTGTTGAAGTCGTCTTTATCTTCTTTCCTGTCTTGCTTCTTCCACGAATTAAATGAATTAGACGTATTGCCTGATTTAGGACTCTGATATCTACAAGGAAGTTTGTTTCCTTATCAAAGTTTACTTCGTGATATCTTATTTGAATAAGACTCTTTTTTTACGTATATGAGTCGTGATTGTATTTAATGTCTTTCATGCGTCATCTAACTACCAGCTGCCTAACCCGACCAGATCTCTTTTATCCCGATTGGATTGTATTTACCCGACTAGGTTATCTCTACCCGATCGGCTAGCTTTCCCGACCAGGTTATTTGTACCCGATCGGTTAGTTTCCCCGACCATCTTAGGTAAACTTGATCAATCCTTGATATCATCTGTTGGTCGCCTTTGGTTGATCTTTCCTGGATGACTTTGATGACGTGGCATATCTAATCACCGTATTTTCAGGTGATCTTGCTGACTTGTCATGCTATCAAAAATCCCTATAACAAAAGCCATTATATTCCCTTTCACCTCGTGTTAGCATTAGTTTATAACATCCATCGCTGTTCGAACAAAGTAGGCATCAAAAGTACCTACCCCCGGCCACCACCTCCGTGGTAGTGGTCTCGAGGATGTTAACTGAGATTTCTCATTCCGAATAAATTTTCCGTTAACACATTTATTATGCGAGTAACTATTTGAATTAAGTTTGCAATGTTTGAATATATATAACAAATAATATTGTCAGAAAAGAAAAAATAATATATATATAACAAATATATGAAACAATGTCGACTCTGACAAATTATTAGAATTCCTATCAAGCGGTTAGGAATACTAATTATTATCCACCATAAAGTTTTAGTTTTCAGTTTCACTATTTTATATAAAATTATATTAAAAATAATATTCAAATAAAATATAAAAGTAAATTGAATCTAAAATAATAAAACTGAAAAAAAATATTGTAACAAATAAAAAAAATTATTTATCTTTTAAAAATTTATAAATATTAAAACCAAAATGAAGGTTATTGGAGGCTATCATCAATGGCTTCCTTCCTTGTTGTCATCCACTGATCCACATTGTCAATGACGAGGACATCAGCAACACCCCATCATCAACGTTTAAGGCATCAAAGAAGGAAATGCAAACCTCATCCCTCACCCTAGAAAGCTTGAGCCTCCTCTCTCTATTGATAGAGAATTAAGTTTATCCTTCATTGATGGGATAGACTATTTGCCGAAGTAGGCCTCTATCACCTCCTTTTACGAGGTTTTCTTTTATGTCCATCAATTTCTTTTTCATTTTTTAAATTATTTTAAGAAATTTATATAATTTAAATTGAAGTTTTTTAAAAAAAACATATATTTCATATATTTTTCTTTTTATTTATATCTTTATAATAATAAAAACATTTAGAATTTTTTTAATATTATATATTCGAATTTAATTTAGTTTCTAGTAGCTTAAAAAGTATTTTTTTTATTAAATATAAAACAAAATTAAGACCGGGCGATTTTTTTTTTCAAAGTATGGATATTCTATCAACAAATCCATAATTCTATAAGGATTCCATTTGTAAAGATTTGTAAGAAAAAAAAATAAAAATTGGTTGCTTTCGAGCGTCCACTTTTAACAGAGAGAGACTTATCTCAAAACTCAAATGAAGACTTATAAGCTCCCATCAATTCGAATAATTAATGATTAAACACACTCCAATCTAAGCATATAACAAAAATGACTTGCACGAAAACAACAGCAGGCTACGTGGCACTCAAACGACCAGTAATAATAATAAACTAATAATTGAGATTATCTGCTCACATCACTTCCCACGTGGCGGTATATTATTGGGTTGTTGTTATTCCGAACATTCTCTTCTCTGTTTTATTTTGGAGCCCACGGTATCTTATCAGATAAATTTAGACGGTGGACCCCACACTAGAGAAGTGGGCACTGTAAACTTCTGCAGTGATACATCTAATAGGACGGATACGACGTATGTAAATCATCCTCATTGCCCAAATCCAGATATAACTAGGATTTCTGTCCTCATCCCATTCCCCATTTGGGACGTGAGCGGGGGAATCCATATTTGGAGAGATGGCTTCTGTTACCTGTCTCACCTTGCAACGCCCTGTTGGATCAAGACAATATTAATAATTATACACCTTATATTGTAAGCTATAATTACAAATGTCAATTAATCTTTACAAATATTAAATGATTGAAGAGAAAAATTAGTTAAAAAAACAAATAAACTCTAAGTGACAGTAAGTCTATCACAAACTAAATTACCAAAAGTATGAATATTACACCGTTCTTTTTCAATAGTAAGTTTATCGCAAACTAAATTACCAAAGGTACATCATACATGTGTTGAAATATACATAGCATTTAGTCATGCATTGGTTGAAAGAGCGAGATATTTTAAATAGTGAAGTAATTGTTGGGTACAATTAAGAATGGCGTCTGAGGTTTATAACGCGGCTCTCGTCCACTTTGAGTGCGACGTACTTGTTGTGATGATTGGTTATTATCACCGGCTCCTGAACTTTCTCCTCTCTTTGACCCTCCAAAGATTTTTGGAACTTGTTCTCTTGCCATTTAGAGGCTCTGGATGTATCTATTGCAGAACGATAATCATCTCACTCATCAAGATGCAAACCTTTGGGATAATGATACATGTCATCTCCTCTTCTGTATCAGGCAAATTTCCTCTTAATTCTTGTTGAATTTCCTCAATCTCCCTTGCAGCTTTTTTTGTTGTTGTTTATTTATTTTTTTGCAATTGAGATATTTGGTTTTTCATTTATTGTGGTACATTTGGGCATACTTTACATTTTTTGTACACCTCATTACTGGATAAATGAAATTTAAACCAAATAACTCCCCCACTTTACATTGTGTGACCGCAAAACGAGTATATAGTACCATTTTTATTATTCGGTATTGGTTGACAATACTCCTATGCTAGATCATTTCTAGCACCAGACATCTTAAGCAATATTATAAATTCATTGATAAAAAATTTAATTTTGTATCAATGAATTTATAAATACGAAAATTCTAATGAGTTTTAGAATCAATTCTACAAAACATCAAAGTGAACTTTTACGTACATGATTATTTGAAGAAGATATTGAAAGAAACTTGTGAATTGTGATGTAAAAGTTGCTATGTGTAGTGTAGCCGTGTAGGATACAAACTCAAAAGAGAAAAGTGAAGATGATTGTATAGATGAAGTGAAAACGGTGAATACATAAATGAATAATTGAATGAGATTTTCTTTATTCTAATAATTTATATTCTCTGCAACGAATAAATAATCCATGATGATTTTTTTTCAAATGCATTCATTGCATTTCTCTTTTTCAAATGCATTCATTGTGATTCTCTACAATACCAAATAATTAAGATTATTTTTTATTTTTTGTTTTAATTTTTCGATAAAAAGAATTGAGATTCTTTGGATTCTCTGCACAAAGTTACAAAAAAAACAAAACAAATAATTATGAGTTTTACATGTTTTACACAAACAGTTTTTTTTTAAGATTGTGTTCACAATCTTTGTCAAAAAACAAGTGTGTTCGTCAAGCTTGGCAGCGCTACATTTATCAGATCTTGCATATGGAGTTTCAGGTTTCTCATATATTCAGAGAAGGTAATCAGGCGACGGATGCTCTCTCTGAACACGCTTTGGGTCTTTCTTTTGATTCCTGGTGGTCTTCCACTCTTTCGTTCTGTTCTTCGCTAGTTGGTGATGACTGTATGGGAACAGAGTCGTTAGGGTTTTCCTAGCTTTGTTTTTCTTGTGTGGCTTGCGTACCTCTGGTTATTTTGTAGCTGCGTCCTCTAGTTTGTGATGTATTGCTATTACTTTTGTTACTCTTTTTATTTATTAATATATTTATGAATACTGCTTAGGAGTTTTTCAGCATATGATCTCTTGTGATGTTTTTCCTCCTTAGGCCTAGTCCAATTTCATAAAAAAAAAAATTGTCTTGGAAATTTTTATAAATTTGTTAATATTTCTTCTAAAATAATTTTCAATCTAAATTATTTTAACAATAATTTAAGTGTTTAGGATTAATTTTTTAAAAAATAATTTGGAAAATATCCCTCGATTTCGAGGTAAAATTCACAATATTTCAGGAATATTGAGAGATTTTTTTATGGATATTTCGAAATTAGCCGGATATTTACTGGACATTGGATATTTACCATGTTTCATTATCGGTCCCTCCAAAATATAGATATATCGGTATATCTATCGGTTTTAAATTCCTTGCATATGGACAAATTAATTATGACATCTCTTCCGTTATCAAATGTTAGGATAATACAACTGACAGCTCATTTGTAAATTGTAATACAAAAAGTCGTGGACTTGTGGTCTATAGCATTATTATAATTCCATTTCCATATTTCGAATCAATTTAAGACAAGGTTTATCTTTGATGTATCGTAGAAAATCATCAACATTGGAAGAAAAAAAAATATCTTCCTTGCTTCACCACCCTAAATCTTAGTATACTTGATGTCTTGAAGAAAGGAATAACATTATTTCCCAGTTAAGCCTTTCCTTAGAATACTTCATTTCGGCTTCAATTTGAACTATAATATTGCCAAAAATAGATGTGATTCATTATTAATTCTTTCTAATTTATTCTCAAATATAATTAAATCTAACAAGAAAAAAAAAAGAGCAAAATAAAAGTCTGTGACTCAAATTCAATCCCAAAAGGATCGAAACAATGAAATTCGAAATCCAAATTTGACCAACATGATGCCGTGACAGAGAGAGACGCAAACCAAGAAATTCACCACAATATTGGAGATGAGATTGAAGTCACAATCGGAGAAGCCCATTAAATATAAATATCATAAAACGGTGAATAGTAGCAGCATGCATTCATGAATCATGATTCATGCAAAGAAGAAGAAGGTGAAGTCGTTGTCTTGAAAAAGAGAATATGTACACCAAGTACTCTGTTGGATAATTAAGACAACACTCTTCACTTATGTAGCCGTTTTCTGTTGGACCACTTCTTGTCTTCATTTTGTTTTTTTTCCTCCTAGTCTCCCTTGTAACTTGTAACTGTAACTTCACTTCCCAGTTCCAAGTCTTAAAACCAAAACGAAATTTATTGGAGGCCATCTTCAATGGCTTCCTTCCTTTTTGTCATCCACATTGTCAATGGTGAGGACATCAATGCCTCGTCATTGAAGATGGCCTCATCTTCATCGGAGGAAACAAGGACTCAAAAATTTAATAACACTCTTTAAATAGTGAGTTTTAAGATTATCATTAACTTAATAACTTAAGTTTTAATATCACCTAAAGTGTGGATCTGAAAAAAATACCCTTAAAACAAACTTTCAAAAATAAGTCTAGCGGTTTTTTTTCTAAGACTTATTTTAGTGTTTCCGAAACTTATTTTTTATTTCCGAGACTTATTTTCTAATTTCCGAGACATATTAGATATATTTACAATTTTCGAGACTTATTGAACAAAAAATGAAATTTATAAAAAAAAATTGTTCATCTTCTTCTTCGGGACCTCAAATCAACCTCCAATAGAATATACTGATTCGAGCTCCATTGGAGGTCTGTTCCATCTCCATTGATGGAGAACCACCATTGGTCCTCAATCAATGGAGGTTTTTGAAAAAAAATAAAAACCTAAAAATGACACAAACGTAATAAAAGAAGGAGAGAAGGGTATTTTAGTCTATTGGTATCATTTAAAGTTTAAACTTAATTTTATTAAACTAGTTATACTTTTAAAATTCAACATAAAAAAGTGTTATTTTCCTCTATTTCAACATAAAGAAATGTAAACCTCATCCCTAGGGATGTCAATGGTACGGATCGGAGACGGATTTTCCATTACCATCACAATACCAATTTGTATAAGAAATACTATCTCCGATGAATAGTCACCTTAAAATAAGCAGTAGGGGTACGAGGATTCCTCATTAGGGAATCCGTTTTTTGCCTTATACCTTCCTCATCCAATTAATGTATTTTTTTAATGACTTTTTGATAAATATCATATAAATATTATTGAATAATATGAAAATAATAATGTGGGGGTATATTATATATAATGATCTGGAATGGAGTATTGTAAATGTGAAAAAATATAGGGAAAATTATGTTAGTCGGAGGGAAAAATGAAGGAAAATTATGTTTTCTAAAGACAATAATCACGGTATTAATTTTCTTTAGTGTTAATTCCAATGCTAATTACGTACTTTATATATATATATATATATATATATTGATAATGGGTACGGGGACGAGACAGGAACGAGGACTTGAAATCATGTAACCATATCAAAATTAAATTAGGGATTGAAAAAAATATTAATCTCATACCATAACTGAAATGGTACGGTTAAACCCGTATCTAACGAGACAGATTCCTAGACCAACGAGAAATTTTGATATCCCTATTCATCCCTAGCTCACTGAAGGAAGCTTGATCCTCCTCATTCGTCATAGGAGGATGCCTCATCCTCCTCGAATTGATAGAGGATTAAGTTATCCTTTATTGATGGGATAATCTATTTGCCGAAGTTGGCCCCAATTACCTCCTTCAACTAGGCTTTCTTTTATGACCGTCAATTTCTCTTTAATTTTCTAAATTTAAGAAATTTATATAATTAAAATTAAAGTTTTTTAAAAAAAGATTTATTATATAGTTTTCTTTTTAATTATATTCTTTATAATAATAAAAACATTTAGAATTATTTTTATGTTATATATTCGAATTTAATTTAGTTTCTAGTAGCGTAAAAAATATATTTTTTATTAAATGTAAAACAAAATTAAGATCAAAGTATGGATATTCTATCAACATATCCATAATTCTATAAGGATTCCATTTATAAAGATTTGTAAGAAAGAGAGACTTATTTCAAAACTCAAATGAAGACTTATAAGCTCCCATCAATTCGAATAATTAATGATTAAACACACTCCAATCTAAGCATATAACAAAAATGACTTGCACGAAAACAACAGCAGGCTACGTGGCACGAAAACGAGTAATAATAATAAACTAATAATTGAGATTCTCTGCTCACATCATTTCCCACGTGGCGGTCTATTATCGGGTTGTTGTTATTCCTAATTATTCTCTTCTCTGTTTTGTTTTGGATCCCACGGTATGTTACAGGTTAAATTTAGACATAGGACTCCACACTAGAGAAGTGGGTCCCATGAAACTTCTGCTTTGGTGTATGAGCAGGGATATCAATAGGAAGGATATATGTGAGGATGCCATCCTCATTCCTCAAACCCAAATATAACTAGGATTTTCAGTCCCGTCTCATTCACCACTTAGGGGTGGGAATGGGGAGAGGGCTTTCGATGCCCATCCGACCTTACCCCCTCCCGTTTGATTAAGATAGTATTAATAATTATACACCTTATATTTTAAGCCATAATCACAAATGTCAATGGGTTTTTAAAAATATTAAATTATTGAAGAAAAAATTAGTTAAATAAATAAATAAACTCTAATTCATAGTGAGTTTATCGCAAACTAAACTACCAAACGTATAAATATTACACTGTTCTTTCTCAATAGTAAATCTATCGCAAACTAAATTACCAAAGGTATATCATGCATTTATTGAAATATATATAGCATTAGTCATGCAATTATTGAAAGAGTAAGATATTTTAAAATGGTAAAGTAATTATTGGTTACAATTAAGAATGCCGTTTATATGAGTGTCATGTTAAAATTAAAATGGAGCAAAATGGGATAGGGGCGGGCGGGAACCAAAATACCATTCTCCGCTTCAAAAATTAATTTGTTTTAAAATCAAATCTCATCCCCATCCCATACCCCAATTAATATGTACCAAATCTGCCCCAAACGGGGTGGGTCCCCACGGGGCACGTACCCATGGGGATTTTTGACATTCCTAAGCAAGAGCCACAACTAAAGGATTTGTAGGCTTATAGCTTTACACTTGAGTTGTTTAAACTCGAACAATCATTAGCGAACATTACAGTTTAATTTAATTACCGCAAGCAACTCAGCTCGACGAAATGAGGTTGGTCCGGTGATAAACCCCTCACACATGCACGATCAGGTTACGGGTTCAAGTCCTCCCCCATCCCAACAAAACCCAGAATTTATATAATAATATAATACTTAAAAAAAAAACAACTCAGCTCGTCTTCCCTCGACTCTGATCGGCTTTATGACATTATCTGCTTCTTATTTTTCTTTTTCTTTTTATTTTGCTTTCAAAATAAATTCTGTCTTTCCTATACCCAAGGTAATTTCAATTTGTAATCTTTTATAACTAAATTTAAAAATATGTTATCTACTTGTTCTTCCTAGTAGTGTTTAAACAAGATTTTGCTTACTTCAATTAATTAGTAAATTTAGACAATTTTAATAGTCAAACCCCTCTTTTGTAAGTCATGACTTAATCTTTGTGTAAATCAGTAAAAAAAAGTATAATTAGTGACCATTTACTAATTTAATTGTGGGATCTTTTGTACTTGTATAAAACATTTTTGTGCCCGTTCGGAAGAGTTTCTCTACCGGTGAAAAGAGCATTTTTAATTTTGTTTTCAAATTTAAATTAAAAAAACTCTTTTTAATTCTTTTTTTTTTGTCAATCAGTAAAGCTTTTAGATGATCAAAAAAAATTGTTTTATTTCTACTTGGAGAAACTTAAATTTTAGGTTTTTCCAAGTAGATATTTTTGAGCTTTTTAATAACACTAAAATGTATAATATAACTCTATCATTTAAAATAGTTTTTGAATATTTTGGTAATCCTACCATTTAAAAAAGTTTTTGAATATTGAAAACCAAACGACCAACAACTTTCCGTTAAAAGCACTTCCCATTAAAAGATCTACTTGTAAAAGGTATTGAAAACCAAACAACCAATAATTTCTCATTAAAAGCTCTACTTTAAAAGATCTATTTGAAGAAACTCTTTCAAACGAGATCTAAAATTGTTTAAAGAGGTTTGATTTATTATTATTATTTTTTTGACAGTATGTGTTTATCCATCCGACTATATCGGGTATTTTTTTGAAGTTTCTATTATTGGTAAGATTCGAGCCACTAACTTGAAAGTCGGTTTATCTAAACCTCAAACTCATCTATTAAAGATGTTTGATTTATATTATCTTTTAATAAGAAAAACGTATTAACACTGTGGTTTGAACTTTGAACCATGGTGTTGAATGGTCATTTTAAAGTCTCAAGCACCAAGATAAATGATCCTAGGAGAAAAGATCTGTTTTAACCATGTTAAAAATATTTGATTGCATTAAAGTCTGTGATTGAATTAATTCAAGCCCAAAAGGATCGAAACAATGAAATTCGAAATCCAAATTTGACCAACAAGATGCCGTGACAGAGAGAGACTCAAACCAAGAAATTAATTATCCACAATATTGGAGATGAGATTGAAGTCACAATCGGAGAAGCCCATTAAATATAAATATCATAAAATGGTGAGTAGTATAAGCATGCCAGCATGCAAAGAAGAAAAAGTTGAAATCGTTGTCTTGAAAAAAGAGAATGTATACGTCAGAGTATCTCCCACCATACTCTTTAATTCTATTTCTAAGAAATTTTAAAGTATAGGTTGCTCCCACCATACTCTAAAATTATATCTTCAAGAAAGTTTTTTAGAATTTCTAAGATTGATACTCTAAATTTAGAGTACCAAATCTCATACTCTAAATTCACTTTTCAATCATTTTTATTTCAATCGTATCATTTTACCTTTTTCATTAAATCCAATTAATGTATAATAAATTTAATTTATGCATTTTATTAACATAAAAATTATACTATTAGAAAAGTTTCATCTAGATATTTAAAATGAGTCCAATATTGAATATTAATGAATAATTTTTTATTTTTCATTTGTTTTTCATTTTATTATTTTGTTATAATTTTCTCTAAAAAAAATTATTTTATGTTATAAAAAAAATCTATTATTACATATTGATAATTATAAGTTAGTAATACAATAAAAACTGAAACATAGTATTGAAATAATAAAGATTAATATTAAAAATTACAATAACATAAAAATATTAAAATAAGGATAAAAAAATAAAAAACTTAAATAATAACAACATAACATATGATAATGTCCACATACATTAATATTTTGGAAAGCCATCCAAATGAATTTCATATCCAAAGATATTTATAAAGATATGCACTAATAAAACATTATATTTAAAAAAAAAGTAAAAAATAAATACAAATGTTATTATAAATAATATTTGTTAAAATTTAGTTGAACAATAATTTATTAATGAAACTAAAAAATAATAATGAAAATATAAGTTATTTGAGGATATAAATATAAATAGGGATATAGATAGAGATAAGGATAGAGAGTGTGGTGGGAGTGAAATTTTTTTAGTGAAAATATAAGTTATTTGAGGATATAAATATAAATAGGAATAGAGATAGAAATAAGGATAGAGAGTGTGGTTGAAGTGAAAAAATTTTAGAGATAGAATCTGTAAGGAATATTCCATTTTGAAACTTTATTTTAGAGATAGAGATAGAGAATGTGTGAGAAATGCTCTCAAGTACTCAGTTTGATAATTATGACAAAACTCGTCACTTATGTCACCGTTTTCTATTGGATCTTCTCTTCTTTTTTGTTTTTTTTTTTCCACCAAGTCTAGGCCATAACTTGTAACTGTAGCTTCACTTCCCGGTTCCAATTAGCTATGGATGTCAAAATTACTTATTGGTCCAGAAATCCGTGGGGATCCGTCTTGTCATGGACGAGTTTAAACCTACCATTTTATGTTGCAGTATGGAGTTGGCATTTTTTCAATCTCCAATTTAATTTTGGTACGGTTTTATAGAATTTTAAGTACCCGTCCCACCCCTGTACCCCGTTATCAGTATATATATATATATATATATATATATATATATATTGAAGCACGTAATTAGTACTGGAATTAACAATAAAAAATATATTAGTATTGCGACTACCGTCTCCAAATAACATAATTTTCCCTCTCTCTTTTTTCCTCTATTGAAACACTACTCAGTTCCAGATCATTATATATAATATATCCTCATACTATTATTTTCATATTATTCAATAATTTTAATATGATGTTTATAAAAAAGTCATTAAAAAATACACTAATGAGATATGGATGGTATAAGGTAAAAAACTGATCCCCTAACAGAAAATCTCTATACCCACATCGTTTATTTTAAAATGAGTATTCATTGATAATAATATTTCTCATATAAATTGGTATTAGGGATAGTAATAGGAAAATTCGTCCCCAACATGTACCATTGACATCTCTAGTTTCAACTCTTAAATTATTTACTCTTTTTTTTTTCTTCTCATATTGTTTAAATCAGATCAAACCAAACACTATAACCACGGTCTAGACGATTGCTCCCGATTTCCTACTATGGAGAAGAGACCTATCTGACCACTCTCACCGAGATAGAGAAGGGTAGTATACAACCAACTTAACAAAAAGTTAGTCTGTGACGAATCTAATTATTGAAAGATTATATTCATGAAATAGCAAGTGTGAGTGTATATGCAGATACCCAATCCCCTATGTTGTGGAGTGACTATTGGATCAAGTTTGTAAAATTTGAACTCTCTATATTTTGTATAAAATTATATTAAAAATAATATTCAAATAAAATATAAAAATAAATTGAATCTTAATTAATAAAACTAAAAAAAACATTTTAACAAATTAAAAAATAATTTATCTTATAAAATAAATTTATAAATATTAAAACCAAAACGAAAGTTATTGGAGGCCATCTTCAATGGCTTCCTTCCTTGTTGTCAATTTGTCATCCACGTTTGTCAATGACGAGGACATCAGCAATACCTCGTCATCGACGTTTGAGGCATCAAATAATGGCCTCATCTTCATCGGAGGTAACAAATAAGGAAATGCAAACCTCCGAGGATATTCTATCAACAATTCCATAATTCTATAAGGATTCCATTTGTAAAGCCTTGTAAGAAAAAAAAAATGTGTTTGCTTTCAAGCGTTTAACAGAGAGAGACTTATCTCAAAACTCAAATGAAGGCTTGTAAGCTCTCATCAATTTGGATAATTACCGATTAAACGCATTCGAATCTATACATATAACAAAAACAAAAGAGACTTTGCACGAAAACAACAGTTGATGGGGAGTAGTTATCCGTATGGTGGTCACAGATTCGAATCTCACAATATATATTTTATAATTATATGTGAGAAGTTTTCTGTCGATTAATGGAAGTAGTTATCCAGACCACCGGACCATACATATTGTCTGATCTATACAGGCCCTCAACGGTCTATTGTAATTTTTGTAAATATAACACTTAGAAAAAAAAAAAAAAAAAAGACTTGCAAGTAATCAGCGGCAGGCCACGTGGCATTCAAACGAGTGAAAATAAACTAAATAATTGAGATTCTCTGCTAACGTCACTCCCCACGTGGCGGTCTATTATTGGGTTGATGTTATTCCAAATCATTCTCTTCTCTGTTTTGTTTTGGAGCCCAAGGCATGTTATTGGATAAATTTAGACGGTGGACCCCACTCTACATAAGTGGGCCCCGCGAAACTTCTGACGCGGCGCATGAGCCGCAGCTAATGGATTTGTAGCTTTACACTTACGTTGTTTTAACTCGACCAAATCATTAGCAAATATTACAGTTTAATTTGATTACTGCAAGCAACTCAGCTCGTCTTCTCTCGGCTCCGCTCGGCTTAATGACATTATCTGCTTCTTATATTTTTCTTTTTCTTTTTATTTTGCTTTTGTAAAAATAAAAAATATATATCATTTTGTCCTTGTTGAGGAAAATGGGAAAAAAAGAAAAAACATGTCAATGTGATTATTTGAAAATGAATTCTGTCTTTCCTAAACACAAGGTAATTTCAATTTGCAATCTTCTTCTATAACTGAATTTAATAATATTTTACCTACTTGTTCTTCCCAGTAGTGTTTAAACAAGATTTTACTTACTTTAATTATTTAGTAAATTTTGATAATTTCTAATAGTCAAACCCCTCTTTTGTAAGTCATGACCTAATCTTTGTGTAAATCAGTATAAAAAAAATTGTATAATTAGTGACCAGTTACTAATTTAATTGTGGGATCTTTTGTACTTATCTAAAACATCTTAGAATTGTTGTAAAGAGATTTGATTTATGGGTGTCGATATTGACACCCATCAAACTTATTAGTATACTTATATTCTATTAAAAAATTTAATTATAAAAATATCTCAATAGAATTTTACTAATAAGGACAAATTACTTTAATTAAAAATAAATTAAATACTATATGCACTCATTAATTACACTCATATCTTCAACTATATTTCTTTATTAAAAAAAACTTATCTTTTAAAAAAAAATTATGATAGACACTAATTAAATTATAATTTTATTTCAAATATCAAACTTTCTCATCATCATATGATTATCATATTGTTTTTGTCTTTCTTTTATGTATAGTTATGAACTCTATCAATAAACAAAATATATATTTTGTAACGATGGTCGTAGATATCAATAAGTTTTTTTTTTAAGATAGCTGTATAAATAAGAGAATTTCAGATTGGACTATCATTAAAAGAGCATTTGATTCCAATAATAAGATGATTTTGTTTTAAATTGGATGTGATAACAATTTAAGAGTGTTTATAAATAATATGTATTAAAATGAATATATTTATTTCAATGAGGGTACTATTGGCATTAAGATGAGTGTTTATGGTAATATTTATTTCTTAAATTTTAAACATGAATGTACTTATAATAATGAGTGTACTAATAAGTTTTATGGATATCAATATCCACACTCTTGATTTATATTATCTTCTAATAAGAAAAACGACTTAACAATGTGATTTGAATCATGATCATTTTGAAGTCTCAACCACCAATACAAATGATCCTCAGTGAAAATATATGTTTTAACCATGTTAAAAATATTTGATTACATAAATCATACAATGCATAATACGCTCTCTTTTTTTGAATGTTGAAAGAACGCAATCACAGTATTATTGTCGACTTTTCTTACCAATTCAAAATACGTAGTATTTAATATAACATTAATTAGGAGACTAATTAATCATCCGGTTTTAGTTATTTGGAGATCACAATGACAACACCAAAAAATTGTTTCTTGTAAAGTTTATGTGGTACCATGAGGACATTATTACCCTATTATATATTTAGTCAAGTCCAATACCAAATTTCTCAATTTGACCTTGCAAATTAAAGTAGGAATTTTCCTCCCAAATTCCAACATGTTCTTTCTTCAACATCATTATAAGATTAACATCTTAATTAAACGCGTCTCTAAACTGAAAAATTCAAATTATACAGAGTATAATATTTGTATTAAAACTATTTACAATACAAACCTGAAAATACAAGTATACAACGTCAATAGTATTTATTCCTAAAATACTTTAAGCATGATTGAAACTCAAAAGTATTCATATATATATATTATAATTATATTTTAATCGTTAAAATAGATATTATAATCATATTTTAATCGTTAATATGAAATTTTCATATATATCATAAAATTATAGGTTCGAGTTATATTCTTACTTTAAAAAACTGAATCAAAATAGTCAAATCGTGAAAACTCGAAAGTCAAAAAATTAGCTAAACAAGCTACAGCCTACAGGATTAAAAACCGTAAGCCACAAGAAAAGTAGCTGTGTCTTGTAGGCAGCCGACTATCCTATTACAAAGAAAAAAAAAATAAAAAAAATAAAAAAAATGAAAAACCACAAGTTAACTTAGAGAAATCAAAAACACAACACAGACACAACATAAGTTAGAGAAGCGGGGACCGCACTCAACGCCTTTTGGAATGACATCATATGACTACACACATAATCAATTGTGTACTCACTACGATTTCTTCCTTTCAAGATTCTTCATTCATTCATTAATTTCACCTATAAATCCATCCCTCCACCTCTGTATCCTCCACTATTCCATTCCTCTTAACATTAACATTTTTCTCTCTTCAACATGGACGAAGAGTTCCAAGAATCCGACGTTGTGTTCTCCGATTATTACGATCACGATCACGACCACGACGACTATCAAGAAAAGAAGATGAAGAAGAAGAAAATGAAAATGAAGATGAAGAAGAAGAAATCTTCTTTGTCCAATTCGAGTTCGGTCCCAGTGGATATCAATATCCCGGTTAACTTATTCCACTACGTGGATAGTACAGATGAGTTCGAGGAGGAATACCGAGACGACGGGGAAATAACTCCGCCACATGTGATTGTTGGAAGGAGATTGTTTGCAGAGAAAATGGCTTTCTCTGTTTGTTCAGGAAATGGAAGGACATTAAAAGGCAGAGATTTGAGTCGAGTTCGAAATTCTATTCTTAGAATGACTGGTTTTTTGGAAACATGACTACTACTACCAGCTTTCATTTCATCATCATCATCATCATCTAATTTATTCTTTAGAGAAAAAAAAAAAAAAAAAAAAAGGGAAATTAAAATGTTCTTCCTTTTTAATTTGTATTTGATTAATTTCTAGTTTACTATGGGACTCTTATTTGTTTGTAACAGAAAACATAATTATCTGGAAATAGAAACAGAATTTGATTTAATTTTGTTGTGTGATGATTGATGATTGATGAATGATTTTGTCGGGTTGAAGAAGGAATTGTACAGTGAACTGTAATGTAAGATGCAGGTGGTAAACAGGTTGGTGATGATGTATTGATGTGAAGAGTTTAATTTGTCTGAACTTGGACATCACCCCAACAGGAACAGCTGTTCTTTTCAGATTAAAAAGATAACACTTTAAATGCACACACATTACACATATATCATCAATGCCCTTCAAGGGTTTCACTTTTCAGTTTCGTTCAT
Source organism: Dipteronia sinensis (assembly GCA_033220585.1). Taxonomy (NCBI): domain Eukaryota; kingdom Viridiplantae; phylum Streptophyta; class Magnoliopsida; order Sapindales; family Sapindaceae; genus Dipteronia; species Dipteronia sinensis. Next base: position 6,932,140 of record CM065641.1, on the reverse strand, counting down.
GGGTTTAATGTCAAAATCTTCTTTGCTTTTAAATCCGACACCAATTGAATCAGAGACATATCAGGAAATGATAACCTAACCATGGCATCCCTCTAATGTCAAAATCTTCTTTACTTTTAAATCTGACACCAATTGAATCAAAGACATATCGGGATGTGATAACCTAACTCTATAAATGAAATCGAAACAAAAACACTTTTGTTCAACCCCCCTTCAAAGGGGCAATTGGGCAAGCATTACCCCCTTCTAAAAGAAAGACATGTATCTATAGAAGGGATAAAGTTATCCAACTATCGTTATCTTTTTGGACAAATTTATCCTTTCTTAGACATATGTCATCTTTTTGGGAGGGGATAGCTTATGGTCGTATAAAGGGTGAGTAAAAATGAATTCAATCGGAAACATTAAAAATGTCGATGATATGGAGTTTTTAATTTTTTAATGGAAATGTGCTCTTATATCATTGTACAAGTACTCAATGGGAAGAAATTAATAATATAATATATAAATGAAAAGTAAAGTACTTAATTTCTGGGTATTGTTTATTTTATTAAGAAAAAATAGTTTAGTTTAGGGTCGAAATGAGTGTGTAAAGATTGGTTTGGGATCTCTTGGGTCTCTAACCATGATTAGGTGACACCGGCAATTGGGGATCAAACTTGATTGTCGCCCAAGTAGCTCTTTAATTATAATTTATAGGGTGGCGCTATTTTAATTAATTCAGTTTGTTTTAGCATTAATCAAGGTTAAGTTATGTGTATCTAACTTTAAACCCTTCTTAATCACTACGTCAATGAATTACCATATATTTTATTATTTTTGAATTCTTTTATTATATTTATTTATTTAATTTTATATATTGTTGTTACTAATTATTGTTCATGTGATTATGTGAACATATGGACAATTTGCAAAGCTAGATTACAGTTTTAAATTAATAGAGAAGCTAGTAATGCCAAGAACTTGTTCACATTAATGGCATAAATATATTGATTAGTGAATCTAATTAGCTATTTCATTAATCAGTAACATTAGCATGTCAAGCACATTTTTAATACTAACTAGGTATGTACTATATGGAGTAGGGCTGTGTTGGTGGCCATGTGAATCTGCTTTAGTTGAACACTTTTTAGACAATTATGATGTTGTTAATTTATGTGGAAGGATTCAACACAACATAAACGTACCTAATTGTTTTTTCAAACATTTTGAGTTATAAAAAGAATGATAAGGGTTTACATATAATGATATAATTTTATTAGAAACTTAAGAAGAACCCCACCCTTTGTACTAAGAAAGAAAGACACAAATATATATATATATATATATATATATATATAAATATATTAATAATTTTTCTATTGTCAGTTCGTTCTGATATATATCAGGACAAAGAATGTGCACTATTAGATTTATACACTTTGACTCAAAGTGTTTGCACTTGTTAAAACTTCTCCATAATATGTGGTCCACATTCTTCGTCATGATATAAAATATATCAGGACGAACTGACAGTAGAAAGACCGATATATATCAATATACAAATATACAATTCAAAATTTTAATATAACTTTATGAATATATTTATACTTTTGGATTATTAATTTCGAAATTTATATTTACAGCATTAAACTTTTGATTAAGTAGTTGTGCATTTTTTTCATTATATTTATGATCGGGTTTAAGTCTCATCTTCGAGCTCCCCTTGTTGTCGAAGTAGCTATCCATGTTCAGTTTTGTAATATTTGATCAAGACAAACCTTTCAACTACTAAGAAACATATCAAAACTCTTAGTTGAGTAGTTGCTCGTCTCCGACTCTTTATTTTTGATAGGGTTTAAGTCTTACCTTATTGCTCCCTTTTATAATGGATATAGCTATTCGCGTTCAAATTGTGTTTGTAATGTTTGATTTAGACAAATCACTCCAACATTTGGTTGAGTGGTTCTCTGTAGGTATTGATAATGAGTTCAAATCTCACATTGTTCGTTTTTGTTGTCAAAGTAGTTATTAGGATCTACGTTGCACTTGTAGTGTTTGATATAGAAAGATCCCTAACTCTAATATAAAAATTAATACAAAGTTTTTAAGTAATGAATTTGATATATTTAGATATAATATATATGAGATAGGCGTTTTCTTATTATTTTTAAATTTATAAAATGAAAACCAATTTTTTTTTAAAAGGGTAAAATAATTTTTCTATATATTATTGAAATTCACATAGTTAGAAGTTTGTCAGAACCTAACATAATCAATCATCACATCCAAAATTCAACTCTCATTTTATAATTTAACAAATATAACTGAGACTCGAATTTAAGTATTTTTAAGAAATGATTAAATATACCTAATTTCATAAAGTTTTTGAAAAACAAAATCATAAATGGAAGTAGGTTATTGCATCTATAATCTCCTGACAACTCTAGTCTTTATTCATACGGTTCCCCATCAAGAAGACCTAATAATTCTCTTATGTTTTTATAAATATTTCCAACAAAATACCCCTAATTAAAATATCAAACATTACTATTATAGTTTAAATTATATTCTTAAATCATAAGTTGCAATTTAGCTTTGTCCCTCTTTCCCAATTTATTATATATGAGATTTTGAATTGGGAAAAATGAAAATTACAGGTTATATTATATTCCTTATAATATAAACATTAAACAACGTAACATTTTTTAAAAATTAAATTATAAGATTTAAAATAAGGAAAGTCAGGATCAGGAATCAGGATAACGACAAAATCCAAGACACCGAGGCCACGTGCGGCACACGTGGGTACATGAATGATGCAGTGACACGTGTAAGACAATGATTAAGTTGTCGTGTAAAAGCCCAGACAGTGTCAGCTCATTTAAACCTATGACGTGGACCAGATCGCAGCCACAGATTCCTCCAAGCCTTAAAATAATAGCAATGGAGACAGATTTCAAGATTATTTTATTACGATACGCTGCATCGTATTCTATTATTTTTTATTTTGAAGGGAAATTGTCGGCTTATCTTTCTAATATGTGTTTCGTTAGGTGTAAGCTTTGTATGCCTTGGCTTCTAAAATTGATAATTTAATTAATTAATTAATAATAAAGTCAGATTTTATAAATTATAGAGAGGTGATTTGGAGTTTTTTTAATTAATTAAATTATTAGTTACCCAGAAGTATTATTTTAATTGATGACTTTTAATCTTTTTTTTAATGGTTGAAGGAAATGACAAATGAGTGGTTGTTGGGATGCAACCTGGAGTTTGTAATAGACTGTTATCTTGAAATTTGTTAAATCCAATCAAGTTAACATGTGAACTGACAGATTTTGCAAACATATGATAAAAAAAAAATAAAAATATTATGTTCAAATAATAGAATTATATAAATGAAAATATTTTGAAGAATCCAGATTTCAAATCTTTGAAAATCGAAATTGCATAGTATTTGAGATTTTAAGTTTTGTTTTGCTTTCTCTGCAAAATTTGAGATCAGAGAAATACATTAAAATGGTGGGGGTGGTATTTTGGGAGAACTTTTGGGTGAAGTGGGCAAATCATACTAATGGCATAGTCTTACTTTCGACATGTAATGTGATATGAAAATAATATATGATTACCGGTTATATTATGAATAGACGAACGTACACATAAGACTTTCTCACGATAATTGGAACTTAGAACTTAATTTATTAGAAGTAAACAAATGAAATAAATGCTACATATTTTGAGTGACACATTCAAATTAGGTCCTGAAGTCTAATGGGAAGCTGCCTAATTGTAATTATTAGTCCTTGAATTCTAAGATATGAAGACTCCTACAGAAATATATGCTAAAAAAATAAAAAAGAATAGTGATATTCCATTTGGAAAACAAGACAATTGCAGCTTTTTCATGGTTTCCATTTGCATACCATTTGTCGAAAAAGTGCAAAAACGAACCCATAATTCAATTTCCAGAAAACCACAAGTCTCTATAGTCTCTCTACACAACATACCATTTTCACTTCCACAAGAATAAACAGATCAATTTGTTTATACTTTATAGTAAGGTTGATGTAGCTATCATCCAAAAGAAGAAATGAATTATTGTTATTACAAAAATGGTCAACCAAATTAAGATAGAAAGAAAATGACACAAGACATACATATATATATATATATCTATTTATATAGAGAGAGAGAGATACGTGTCGGTAAATGGTAAGAATTCCCTATAGTTAGGCTACTGAATTGAATTGAATACTATTGGAGTGCACTCTAACAATTATTTCAACTCATATTCCTGTTCTTAGTTAGGAATAGGATACTGATTAGTGATAATGACATGCATTAACACTTTTAACAAGTTTTTGGGGGTTCTTGACTATTGACTTTGAGTACCAACCTTATCTCTAATTGTTGATTTATGATGCTTTGTTTTCATTGTGTAATCACTAAATTTTGACTAAGTTTCAGTTGGTGAATGGTGATATACAAAGTGATAAGCATCTTGGGAGCAAGCAAATTGCAATGCATACTCAAATCTTATCTTCCTAACACTACTATTCTTTTCCAGACAAACCTAAATGACCTAAACTTTGGGATCCAACTTTTCTTTCTAGTTTTAGAAATGGACATGAAATGATGCATTTCAGCCATCATTTATTATAACCTAAATTTCATTGGATTTGTCTCAAGTCTCAACTCCAGCTTTGCGCCAGCCGAGATGGAGAAAATCTTGGGTTGGGTGGGATGGACTCACCACGTTATCCATTAAAAACAATAATTTTCTTCATACCTAACCAAATTTTATCAACTTCTCTGAAGAATAAAACAATCAGAACTACTTTTACTTACAATAATAATAAATTTACGCTTCTCTACATGTGATCCCTGTTTGTATTTTATACACTTTTGTGTGGAAATTGAGCCACTCGGAATCTCATTACTGCTATGGGGTCAGACCGGACAAAGCTAGTTTAGAGAAAGGCCTTGGGCGAACTTAAAAATGGGAACGACAAAGTTCAAGAGAAGTTCTGATATCCATATCCCATTATCAGTAGACTACACTTAAGTAACTTTAATAGATGGTGGCTTGTCACCAATTTTATGTTAAAAGAAAAAAATCCTTTCCATATATGAAATATACACTTGTAACACAATAGTTATCAAAGAAAAACATCTATTGAAGACATGCAATAAATTTTTGAATCATACAACAGTTATCCTCTCATGAAGAATGAACAATTACAGAAATCATCATCCATACATGCAATTGGATTCTCATATAAATGAAAACGCAAAAAAAAAAAAATGATATCTCAACTCACAGCAATTTGATGTAGAAGTGATGCATTGATTGTGTTGGTGGCAATCAAACCAAAGACCCCAATTAATCCAAAATCTGCCTTTGAGTTAAATCAGCCTGAATAAAAGCAAATGTTAAAAGTTAATGCTATCAACAAACACATCAATCAGAACAAGCCAAAAAAATAAAAATAAAAAGAAAAGAAAGAAAGTGAACGGTGACACTTACAGTCTTAAAAGAAAAATGGATTATACTGCTTCCGTGGAAAAAATAACAGGAATGCTCTGCCAATGAAATTCTATTAAAAGATACCCAAATCAGATTTTTCGGGATCCTACGGCAGACTTCTGGTTTTTTGGCACATAAGCGAACTGGCTAAAGTCCACAGTTGATGACCTTTAGTGAAACAAGTACAAAACTAAATCAATGATGATAATCTCATTAGTAGTAAAATTTAAAAGCATAAAGAGCTTCCACAATTTGACCAAGTCAGATAACCTGTTTGTACAAGTACTGCGAACATCTCTTAGAGGAGCACGAAGACCACTAGCACGAGAACCAGAGGAATATCTGTAAGACGATATCACTGAAACAAATCTTTGAACTGATTTCTCAGCTATTTCAGAATAACGACCTAAGTGTGAAATGTTGGAACCAAACTTTCCTTCATTATTTTCTCCCTCCAGAAATGTTTTGTCAAGGTCAGGATCACAATAACCTGGAGGTTCAAAAAGATCAAATTAATATAAAATAAAATAAAATATAACTCTTCGGTGTTAACATTGGGCAGTGAAGGCCTTACAATTAGCAGCAACAACATAATTCAGTCATACAAGGCTTATAGTAATCTACTTACCACAGAATATGATAAGTGAATGTTAAACTTTTTTAACATTTGATACATATATAAGTACACTTTTATTGTCATCTTAATGTACATTACCATCAGATAAACTGGAAACCAAAGTTCCTTATTTGAAAACCTGAATTAACTTGTTATTGGGAAAGTGAAAGGAAAAGAAAAAAGAGAATGATTACAAGAGACGTATGAATTCTCATCTGATACTTTTTGAGAAAGTTGGAAAAATATAATAGCATTAAGATATTATTTGACCATATTATGTACCTGAATCCAACTTATTAGAACAAAAAACAAAAAAGGAGAGAGCCTTCCATAAAAATTAAAATGCATTAAAGTTGGCAAAACCTGAATTAACCAATTAGCTTTAGTTCCATAAAGTCGAATGATGTAACTAAACTATAAGCATATGGAAATTGAACTTTAAAAAAAGTCACAAAATGTGCAAGCATAACCTGATCGGCAAAGTTATATGATTTAGCTTGACAAAAACTAAAAGAATGCAAAATACTGATAAAAAATATTATTACCCAAGATAGGGTAAACTACTAGATCTTGTAATGACATACCATTAGAGTTAAGAGGTTCATTTGTACACACTTGCTTCTGTCTCGCATTTTCCTGAAGAAGTTACAAAGAATTAAAACACAAAAACTTAGTGGACACAGCCTCTTCTCACTCACCTCATACCTAACAAAAACGAGAAAAAGAGGTACACAAGTCATGCAAGTGAAGGAACTTACTGTTTGAACACTATTGTTTGCGGAGGCCTTCCTTTTTAAGCTTGTGCACTTAGGATAGCTTGCAGAAAGACTATTCTCAGTATTGACATTCTCAGAAATATCACTGGCAACATCAACCTCAATTACAAGCTTTTCTTGCTTATTCTCCTGATCTGTTGTATCATAATCCTTGACTAAAAGCTTTTCTTGTTCATTCTCTTGATCATTCTTGTTCACTTGCTTAGGCTGAAAATAAGGACTCCTTAAAATCACCTTTCTGTTTGCTTTTCCGGTCTTTCCCTCAGCTGCATCCATTAAATTCTTACTTTCACACACTTTTTGCAGTGCATCAGCATCCTTGACTAAAAAAATTTCTTGTTCATTTCCCTGATCATTCTTGTTCACTTGCTTACGCTGAAAATACGAACTCCTTACTATCACCTTTCTGCTATCCTTTCTTGTCTTTCCCGCAACTCCGTCTGTAAAATTCTTACTTTCAAACTCCTTTGGCAATGTTAGATCTGGTTTATGTATTAAACGTCCAGATTGTGGCAGCAAAGAATGTTCTGTACTTCTTTCATCCACCATATCTTTTATGTCCATGAACAAACAAGGAAGTGAGTACTTACTGTTACTGATAACTAAAGTTACAGATCTATTCGAGAGGAAATCTTGTTCTTACCAAGAATCATAGATTCTAAAACAAAGGAACTTCAGAGGCAAAACAACTTTTCTCCTACAGAAAAGAAAGAATGCATAAGAAGGTTTCAATTAAGTAATCATTCAATTGCAAAATTTTCATATTTCTTTTCATGTCACTCACAAATTTGTTAAGCGGGGAGACATTGCCCACATTTTCAGAGTTTACTGGGGATGCCAGTGAACAGTTTTTTTCAGAAAAACCAGCCTCAATAGCTGCAAGTTCCCCTGAACTAAGGGAAAAGGTATCCTCAGGACTTGTATTTTGAGGCGATATTCGAGGGGCACTGAATTTTCTCTTTGCTTCAAGAGATGCAAAGCCTTTTAGGTGTTAAGGAACGTTAAATAACAAAACTCGAAACCAAGCATAAGAAAACTATGAAAAGAATATCAGATACTATTAGTACGTCCGTATGTAATGTAACATAAACATTTGGAAAACAATTGTGCTATAAACTTAACACGACTATTTTAGCTCTACCATATCTATCCCAAACCCTCTAAGAATTCTACATACATGTTGGTATCATGATCTTTCTGACATAACCTTTGATCAAGAAGCATGGAGACAGCAAAACTATCTCAAACAATTAAAAGTTTTTCTCCAAGTATGAAAAAAGCTCAAATGACAACAGAAAATTTTATTTCATTTGCCCAGAGAGAGAGTAATCCTGCCAGTCAAAAGATTCTCCCTTAGATTTGTTTCCTTATCATTTTGAAGTAAGAAATAAACATATAAACAGAATAATTGTAGAATGGTTGCAGAAAATTAAACTTTTTGAAAATGTTTCATCAACAGTGGTATAACTAAGATTGGCTGTAATATGATAAAATCTAACAAAGGGCCTTCCTGGATACAGAAATACTTAGTCAGGAGATTCTTCTGTACGGGCAAATCAAGCGTTTTTCTTTCACTTTCAGGTTTAAAACTCTTAAAATGGGATTTCCTGTCAAGTGCCAGCGCAGAACTATCACTGCATCCCTGTTAGTACAAAGAAAACTGAAGATTAGAACAAAACTCTGTTAGAAAAGAAGAAACTTGAAGGGGGTAGGGAGAAGGAAAAAGAAGAAAAAGGTGAAAGAGAACTTCAGCACAATGCAATTAATTTTCCCCTTCACATAAAACATAAGTCTAAGTGACAGTAAATAATGCAGCAGAGATTAGACAATATAAGCATTTTTAATGTATTTCTCCCCAAAAATTTGCTACATTGCATGCTATAACAATATTGATTGCTGTTAATGACAAGTATGGTTTAAGTGTTCATCTAGTCCAACATATGCCAAAATATAACTAGTTAACCAAAGAAAAAAGAAAAACACTAGAAAATATAGTTAAAAACCAAACAAACATTTCTCAAAAAAAAAAAAAAAAACACGCACACTCGAGCACACACATACAGAGGTATAAACAGATTAAGTAGACAAAAACGTATACCTGGAATGGCAGCTGGGTGAATGGATCAATATCTCCTTCTGCTATACCTTTAGCTATATGTTGTGGAATCAATGTATTTTAGGTTAAGGTATGATCGGATATATTTCAATAAAATAGAATCAAGATAAACAGGTAATTTGACAAATTAGATTAATTATAAATAAAGGATATGGGCCTAAAAAGTCCAAATCTAGGCCAACTTTGTCAGATATGTTAGACAAATGTACAATATTTTCAGTAACTGGATCATAAACCCGTTGATGCTGGAACGTTAATACTGCTTTCTTGAATGACTCTTCATAAAGAGGAGGAACTGAAACTGTGCTGTACCTCAAGTGCTTAATTACCTGAAAAGAATTACTCATCATTAGGTATAATGTATATCAAAGAAATTTCACCTAGAACTAACCACACAGAAATTTAAGGATTTTCATAATATGTATATAAGTATATTAGGAAGAAATGAAATTCTAGAAAATACTAAAACCCTTCAGCTTTGACTTGCTCAGGGTCAAAATAGCTTTCTTGTCCTATCAAGTTAAGAATTTAAATACTCAGTACAATGAAACTCACCTTTTCATAACTTTTGAACTTACTAATAAGTCCATGCGCCCTTTTCAGGCCCATTCCTGGCAGTGATGGCAAATAGTCACAGCCACTCAAGATGCACATCTCAAGAAGCATCTGTTCAGTGAATCCTGAAAAACTCAGGTCCTTGTTTTTTGGTAGCATGGAATACTGAAATTCAACACCTTGCCCAAATTTGTCCATTTTAAAGATAATCTGGATTAGAGAAAGGGTCACAGCAAACCCCCAAAGTGTAATGATCAGAATAACAAACATTCAAAAGTAACAAAACAAAATGATTATTACTATGGAACATAATAATAATAAGGGTAAGTGGCTTGAAATAATCACAAGTTAGAATACTCACTCTGGGGCAGCCAAATGCTATAAGATCAGAGTCCTCGGTGATAACTGCATCAACCTGTTTGCTAATAGCCAAGAAGGTCATTTGGGCATCAGCCTCGTATGGAGCCACAACATAACATACATTCTCCTGCTTTAAGACCTTCCACATGCAACCATGTCAGTAGAGGAAATTAAACTATCTAGACCTATGATGAGTCTGGAAAGTAAGCCATCAAATGTTCCCTTTCCCTACCTGGATTAGGTCATGTGCAATTGAAGGTGATATATCAACAGCTTTTTGGTAGAACTCATAAGCAGCGGAAGAGTTTCCATCTGACTCACGCTCAATGGCACGTGCAAGGTTTTCCTTCCTTGCCCTGTGTTTATATGGCATACAACATATCTTTAGTCCACATTTGGCCTCTGAAAGGTCAGAACAATTTCCTAGGTGGTCAAGATGTCCCATGAGCAACCAAACCACTTGGCTCTAGCTATAGAAAGCAATAAATAAATCAGACAAAAGAGTGCCAAACAGTATGGCAACTCCATTTTGTAGATTTTCTGAGACAGACATTTTTTTTTGATAATGAGGAAGGCCAATCAGACATATCAGTGAAGGGACTTCTCACCAGAGGAATTGTAGGAATGAAGTAAGTACAAAGCCTATTCTTTATGGTTTGCAAAGGACTAATGAAGTGCTTCCAACAAAACTATACAGAGACATGAAGGAGAACAGCTAATGGAAGATAGTAAATTTTATCCAAATCATTTGTTGAGAAACGATGAACACCCACAATACAGTTTGACAATATATATATTCAATACCAAAAACTTATAGCAGCAGAGAAAGTAACAAAACAAACACCAAAAAATTATACTGGTTCAGATTACAAAGTGTAATCCTACATCCAGTTGCTTGGTAAATCAAATCCACTATGAAGAATGCAAGAGTACAAGAGGAATACAAGATCAGGTCTCAGAGAAAATTACACCAGAAAAAGTACTCAAACTCAGAGTTTTCTCCTATTTTCTCCCTAGCCAAACAGCTATTATTTTCTCTCTCTAGATCTCTCTCTAATTCTCTCTCAATCTTGCATTGTTCATAGTGGATTTGATTTACCCAGCAACTGGATGTAGGATTACACTTTGTAATTTGAACCGGTATAATTTTTTGGTGTTTGTTTTGTTACTTTCTCTGTTGCTATAAGTTTCTGGTATTGAATATATATATTATCAAATCGTATTGTGTGTGTTCATTGATTCTCAACAAAATTGGTATCGAGCCAGGTTAAGGCTACTGAATCGAAGCTTGTTCTCTAAAGTTCTGACGGTGTTTGAAAGGTACTAGCAAGGTGTTCGACAAAATTCCTGGGATGTCTACATCCTCTACTAAGCATGAGATAGAGAAGTTTGATGGAACAAATGACTTTTCCATAAGGAATATGAAGATGGAGGCCTTACTGGGGAATCTTGGACTAGATGATGCTCTTGAAGGTGAGGATAAAATGCCTACAAGTTACAGTGATGAGAAGAAGGACATCATAAAGAGATCCTACACATTCATTAGTACTTGAATGGAATTCCGGGTCTTCGGCCCTTTTACAAAGAGAAACCCCTATGACCCAAAGATGTTCACTTCAAAAAAAAAAAAAAAAAAAACTATCTAAAGAGGAGCCAAAAGACTGGCAGAATACTCTACTAAAGCCCAAAATACAATGCATTTGATTACATGTTCATTACTTAATGATTTGATGGAAAGTTAAATGGTAACAAAAGATATGTGCAGCCATCATAAGTAATTAGGGCTCTGGCTCTTTTAAAGCTGTTTAGCACCTTTTCAGCTGCATAATCATCTTAAGAAATAATAATTAAACTACCACTAAAATTATGTTGCATAAATGGCATACCTAGCACGCTTGTTCTCTTGTTCAATCTTCATTGGCAGAAGACCTCCATCAAAGACAAGAACAGGTTTAACACCATAATGCCGCAGCAAATTTACTCTGTGCATGCAGTACTCAATGTGCCTAATATATCAGACAAGAACATACTAGCGTTAAATCATAAGTTACATCCTGAATCACAATAGTATTAGAAAAAGATATATCCTCCATCCTTCCATTGTCTATTTTCATCAATATACTAGTTAACCCCAGCATAAAAATTTACTTAATACTTTTGAATGACACAATAACACTTTTTTTTTTAAAAAGAAAGAGGAACAAGAAAAAGAAAAGCCTTTTTCTTTTGTAACAATGAAGGAATGTCTGAATTTAAAGTCTCTTCTCTAAGCATCTCCAAGAACAAACCAGAATTATTTTCAGCAACTATGCAAATGGTCAAAACGGGAAAAAGTACACTTGAAAGTGCTTGGATCCTAGAACTCTTTTCCATCTAGCTTTATAGATTCACATTTTAATTGGACAAGTGCATTAAGAAAATATTACACCAAGTTATGAATTGGGAAAAAAAAAAAAACATTTCTTGTTTTCCCTTTAAAATCCCCTTTAATACATAAGCATTTCGCATTGACTATGCTGCTAAATCAATAAAAAGAACTGAAATTTCAACTACAAAACAACAACAACCTACGAAAACACAGAAAAGGGATTTACAGGGCTTGAGCATCGACAAACAAATTGGAAAAAACATTATTGTAATTTAGCTTAAGCATTTGTAGATACTTCAAACTCCAAGAGTACCCATTATATAAATCCTGGACATTTTTTATCTGCATAGGGCTTGCTCATTGACGAAAAACAACACAGATGCATCAAACCTCTAAAAAAATAAAATAAAATACCGGTTATTCATTTCTACAAAAGCTTGAAACTTTTTAACTGGATTATCTCGTTAATGCAAATAATTTGAAGTTGGGCATTTGAAAATACATCGAATAATAAAAACAAGAAATACCCACCTCCCCATTTCGATCAAAAATCTAAAATTTAGAAGTTAATCACACACACAAACAAAATAATCCAGAGAGAGAGGGTGAGACCTAAAGGTGGGTAAGCCCTTGCAGAGGTCGGTGCTGCAAGATAAAGCACCTTTGTGGAGCCAAGAATAAGTATCGATGGCCACACAACAGCCCTCCAGATCTTTGATGTGAATTGGTTTCATTATCGACTTCAAAAGAGGCAACAGCCCCTGTATCCCCATTTTTATTTTTACTTTGTTTGCTTCGAAATTTTTGACTTGTTAACTACAACAGTTACATGAACCCAGAGAGAGAGAGAGAGAGACAGAGAGAGAGAGAGAGAGAGAGAGAGAGAGAGTTAGAGCTTTGTTAGTGTTCGAGAGACGGATCGATTGATGAGGAAATCCATGGAGGATTAGGTTAATCAATTAAATGGCGGGAAAATAAAATATTTTCAGTCGTATTGGTTCGTTTTGCTAATCGGGCCGGATCTCGGGTTTGGGTTGATCCGACAAGGCCTGATATCCAAGCCTTATTTACTCATAAATTATTATTATTATTAGGCTTATTTGCACAAACATCCCCTAATTTTAAATGAAATTGCACTCATATGCAACTTTCCGTTTATTACACAAACAACCCCTAAAAAACGTTAACTAAAAAGGAGTGACGAAAATACCCTTACACAAAATTATCAATTTCCCCCCTAAGCTTTACCCTTAGATAAACCGGTCTCTCTATTTTCTATAATAGCATATCAACCCATGAAACACTTTGACCTCTAATTAACAAAAATAAAAATAAGTGTCTTTGTCTAGAATTGAACCTACAACCTAAGCATGCCTTAGCCAACTAAATTACTCAAGCTCACCATTAGAAATTTAGAATAATTGATTTAAAAGTATATATCTATATATAATTAAAGAATGTGTGTGTGTATATATATATATATATATATATATATAGAGAGAGAGAGAGAGAGAGAGAGAGAGAGAGAGAGAGAGAGAGAGAGAGAGAGAGAGAGTTATATAATTATATTTTAAGATTTAATTGCACAAAAGAATTGAAATCTATTTCTTTCCATAATTTAAACAGATTTAAAATAATTATTTTCCTTTTCTTTTCTTATTTTCTTTTTCTTTTTTATAAATCTGTTTTTTTATATATTATTATTAAATATGAATTTATTTAAAATATATATAACTCACATGGGTAGTTGTAAAAACAGATTTATGAAAAAAGAAAAAGATAATGAAGAAATAAAAGGAAAATAATTATTTTAAATCTGTTAAAATTATAAATTATTTTATGCAATTAAACATTTAAAAACAATTTAAATTTGTTTATATAATTTAAAATAAACTCATATATATAATATATATTTTAAATAAATTCATATTTAATAATAATATATAAAAATAGACTTATGAAAAAGAAAAAACAAATAAGATAACAAAAGGAAAATAATTATTGTAAATTTGTTTAAATTATGGAAGGAAATAGATTTAAATTCTTTTGTTATATAACTATAAATATATACATTCTTTAAATATATATATATATATATATATATATATACATAAATTTTCAAGTCAGTGCGCACTGATATAACTCCGTCAGTGCGCACTGATATAACTCCATCAGTGCGTTGGATGTGGACCATTAGATTTATATACTTTGACTCAAAGTGTATGCACTTGTCAAAACTTCTCCATAATCAGTGGTCCACATGCAACGCACTGATATAAGTTATATCAGTGCGCACTGAGGAGAAAATGACTGTATATATATATACATACATTTAAAGCAACAAACTTCTAACAATAAGCTTGAGTGACTTAGTTGGTTAAGGTTTGTGGCTAGAGGTAGAAGGTTTAGGCAAAGGCACTTGTTTTATTTTTTAAAATTAGAGGTCAAAGTGTTTCAAGGGTTAATCTGTTATTATAGAGAATAGAGGGATCCCTTCATCTAAGGGCAAAACTCAGGGTGGAAATTGATAATTTCATGCGAGGGTATTTTCATCATTTCCTTTTGGTCAACCCTTGGTCAACGTTTTATAGGGGATGTTTGTGCAATAAACGAAAATGTTGCATATGAGTGCAATTTCATCTAAACTTAGGGGATGTTTGTGTAATTAAGCCTTATTAGTATTATGGGTCAAGTTAAATCAATTTAAATTTGTGACTTCATTTGTTGATTTCAATATCTCAACTAGGGATGGCAACGGGTCGGGTTCGGACGGGTTTTGTAAAATCCAAACCCGCACCCGCGAAAATTTCTATCACCCACACCCGCCCGCGAACCTGTTTATTTTAGCGAGTTCGTGGGCGGGTTTCACCCGCGGGTTTTGGGGTCACCCACACCCGCACCCCCAAACCCGTAATTTTTTTTTTAATAATCTTTTTATATTATTTAAATATATGAAATATTATGATTTAAAAAATTAAAAACACTTAATAAAGTAAAAATTTCAACTCATTTCATGTGTGTTTCTTAGTTGAGACAAGAGGCAAGACATATTATATATATATATATATATATATATATATATAGTTAATGGTAGAAACTTGAACTCTTGTTTTGTCAATGTGGGACTTTCAAAAGTCCCACATTGAAAAAACAAGAGTGTAAGGTTCTACCATTAGTTATATATAAATGAAAGTTGAGAATTGTAATTCTTAAATTTAGAATGAGTAAAGTTCTTATATTTTACTCTTTATATAGTTAAAATGTTTCCATTAGAGTTTAAATTTATAATATTTTAAATAATAAATATTAAATCAATTTTATTTATACGGGTACGCGGGTTCACCCGCAGGTTCATTTTTCCAACCCACACCTGCACCCAAACCTGCTGGGTTTTTCTTTAAACGGGTTCGCAGGTTTGTGGGTCGTAAATTCACCACCCAAACCCGACCCTACAGGGTCGGGTTCGGGTTGGTGCCCGCGGGTGCGGGTCAAATTGCCATCTCTAATCTCAACCACCCATATGCTCTTAATCCAATGGTTTAGATTTGAATGCGTTTACAACTCTTGGATTAAAAGCATATAGATAGTTGAGATGTTGAAATCACAAAATTAAGTCACAAATTTAAGTTAGTTTAGCATAACCCTATTATATATTATTTTGAAATATTTAGTTATTTACTCATAAATTTATTTGGGCTATTTTCTCCAATTGGACTATTTAATGAAATGTACATATTTTATACGATTTGTCGGATACATATATTGAAAATCATTTTGTTGGAGATTTTTAAGATACCAAAAAATGTATTTTGTTGTATCAAAAAAATTATATTTCTTTTATCAAAAAAATTATATTTCTTTTTAGTTGATGAGGAGGATTTAAACTCGAAACCTCAATTTTAAGAAGAGATGTGGTTACCACTAGCTAGTCCCGTTATGGTCAATGTGTATGGATATAACTTATATCAGTGCGTTGCATGTAGACCACTGATTATGAAGAAGTTTTGACAAGTGCATACACTTTGAGTCAAATTATATAATTCTAATAGTTCACATACAACGCACTGATGAAGTTATATTAGTGCGCACTGACTTGAACATTTCTATACCACTAGCTATGCTGGCTAATACCAAAAAAATATTAAATTCCTGTATAAAAAAAGTATTAAGATCAACAATTTAATACCAATTGTAAATAATAGAGATAATTATTGCCAGAAATTCATTTCCTTATAAGATGCGGATATTGACACCCATGAAACTTATTAGTACACCCATATCTAAAATTTAAAAAATAAATATTACTATAAGCACACATCTTAATGTCAATAGCATTCGCATTGAAATAAATATATTCATTTTAATACATATTATTTATAAAACATTCTTAAATTATTATCACACCCAATTTATAAAAAAAATCATATTATTTTTGGAATCAAATATTCTTTTAATGATGGTCTAATTTACTTTTGAAAATATCTTGAATGTATGAGTCTTATAAAAAGGAATATGTAGAATCGTATATGGGGTCTTCAATCTGGAATTTTCTTATTTATACGGCTATTAAAAAAAACTTATATCTACAACTATCGTTAAAAAAAAAATATTTTTTTGTTTATTTATAAAATTCATAACTATACATAAAAGAAAAATAAAAACAATATGATAATCATGTGATGATGAAATAGTTTGATACTTGAAATAAAATTAGGGTTTATTGTAAAAATTAGGGTTTATCATATGTTAGAGTTCATCATAAATTTTTTTGAAATGTAGGTTTTTTTTAATAAAAAAATATAGTTGAAAATATAAGTGTATATAGTATTTGGTTTATTTTTAATTAAAGTAATTTGTCACCCTTCTTTATAGGTAAACTATCAATTATTGACTATTTTCATTGATTATTTTCATATCGTCGAAGGTAATAGCCCTATTGAAATCCCAAGTTCAAATCTCTATTGCTTACTCTTGTGTTAATATTTGTGTTCTTCTTAGGTGGATATGATATTTGTGTTCAACTTTAATATGTTACAAGTAGGTTAGTACAGTGTTTCTTTTGCAAGTAATATCAATTATTTTCTGCCAATTCTGATATTCTATTTGTTACATCTTCCCTGCTAATTTTTCTTTACTGAATTTTTGTTATTTGAACTGAGAGTCCAAAAAAATTTATAAACTGAAAGTTAAAGTAGTTTTGTACAGGTTGATTGTTAAATGGTGACAGCAAAGACTACAAATTGACAATCCACTTTACTTTTCACATTGCATTGTGTTCTCATAATATGATGAGGTGAATTGTTTCTCCAAAATGAATTGCAAACAAGTCTTTCAGAATCAAACAAGCTATCAAGACGAATAAGTATAATGTGTCTAAAAGCAATCCTAGCTTTGCAAACTTTACTGTACTTAAGAGCCTCTTGTTTTATTGGAAATGCAGATAGAAGATACATGTAATGTAAGCAAAAAACAGTGAATCACCTTGTTCGCTGGGTTTTCATGAAGTTTGGACCTGACCTGGGCTTTAGTATCTAGTAAATAAAAGCATATTAAGAGTAAGATATTTAAATGGGACAAAAATTGCAAGCTTGGGGTTTCAAGTTTGGGAATGGAGATCAATGGAATCGGATGGTAAGTGAGATGGTGGGTCGGGTCCAATTTTGTGGGTTTTAACTGTTGGGTTTGGATCTGGGCCCGAATTGGTCGATAGAGACTTTTCGGGCCCGTATTATTGGCATCCCAGCTTTTAGGGGGAGGTTTGAAGAAACACAAAACTTGAGGGGCTATAAAACCTTTTTTTGAAACTATAGGGGAAAAATAATAATTTCCCTCCATAAATTGTACACGTCAAAAGACATCAATGTGACTTGGTAGTTTAACTCATTCATTCATATAATCATCACATGTTAAGAGTTTTTTTATTTATTAAAAAGGATATAAGGTATGACTATTTAATTAATTTTTTATTATACGAAAAACCGATAAGCTAACCATAAGCTTTTTTTTTATCATCTTGATAATTATAACGAAGGTTCAAGTATTTCATTTCCATTTGAGATATTGAAGTAAACCAAATTACTGTTTATCTTTCTTAGCCAAATTTCATCCTCCAATTGAGGCAACTAAAACCGTTTAAAAGTAGGTGTTTTATGAAGATATTCAGGATTTTGACAAAATATTTCTACATTGGTGAAGTTAAATGGATTAGAGGAACTGATATGGCGAAGTTGGGGGACCTAATGAACGATTTCAAAGTTATCCAACTTACAAAGAGAATCTAAGAGAAACCTTACCGGGAATTAAGAAAGAAAGCGGATCAAAGACATTGGAAACATTCTTAACAAATACTTAATATGTTTAAAAGTGACTACAATCTACAAAAGTTGAAGAATGAATTGCAAAGTTAAATGAAAAACCGATCGAAAATATTGTAATTGGATATTGTTTTCCAATATTTGTACTTAACTATAATTCTATTCACATTCTATACATAAGTTGGTGACTTTTTTTTAATAGTTGAAAGAAATGAGTAGTTGTTGGGATGCAACCTTGAGTTTATAATATACTGTTATCTTGATGTTTGTCAAATCCAATCAAGTTAACGTGTGAATTGATAGATTTTGCAAACATATGATTAAAAAAAAATGTTCAAATAATAGAATTATATTAATGAAAATATTTTGAAGAACCTAGATTTCAAATCTTTGAAAATCGAAATTGCATAGTGTTTGAGATTTTAAGTTTTGTTTTGCTTTCTCTGCAAAATTTGAGATCAGGGAAATCCATTAAAATGGTGGGGGTGGTATTTTGGGAGAACTTTTGGGTGAAGTGGGCAAATCATACTAGTGGCATAGTCTTACTTACGACATGTAATGTGATATGAAAATAATATATGATTACCGATTATATTATAAATAGACGAACGTACACATAAGACTTTCTTACTATAATTGGAACTTAGAACTTAATTTATTAGAAGTAAACAAATGAAATAAATGCCACATATTTTGAGTGACACATTCAAATTAGGTCTTGAAGTCTAATGGGAAGCTGCCTAATTGTAATTATTAGTCCTTGAAATCTAAGATATGAAGACTCCTACAGAAATATGTGCTAAAAAAATAAAAAAGAATAGTGATATTCCATTTGGAAAACAAGACAATTGCAGCTTTTTCATGGTTTCCATTTGCAAACCATTTGTTGAAAAAGTGCAAAAACGAACCCATAATTCAATTTCCAGAAAACCACAAGTCTCTATAGTCTCTCTACACAACATACCATTTTCACTTCCACAAGATGATGACCTTCAGTAAAACAAGTGCAAAACTAAATCAATGATGATAATCACATTAGTAGTAAAATTTAAAAGCATAAAGAGCTTCCACAATTTGACCATATAACCTGTTTGTACAAGTACTGCGAACATCTCTTAGAGGAGCGCGAAGACCACTAGCACGAGAACCAGAGGAATATCTATAAGACGATATCACTGAAACAAATCTTTAAACTGATTTCTAAGCTATTTCAGAATAATAACCCAAGTGTGAAATGTTGGAACCAAACTTTGCTTCATTAGTTTCTCTCTCCAGAAATGTTTTGTCAAAGTTAGGATCACAATAACCAAGAGGTTCAAAAAGATCAAATTAATATAAAAATAAAATAAAATATAACTCTTCGGTGTTAACATTGGGCAGTGAAGGCATTACAATTAGCAGCAACAACATAATTCAGTCATACAAGGCTTATAGTAATCTACTTACAAGAATATGATAATTGAATGTTAAACTTTTTTAACATTTGATGCATATATAAGTACACTTCTATTGTCATCTTAATGTACATTACCATCAAATAAACTGGAAACCAAAGTTCCTTATTTGAAAACCTGAATTAACTTGTTAATGGAAAAGTGAAAAGAAAAGAAAAAAGAGAACGATTACAAGAGACGGATGAATTCTAATCTGATACTTTTTGAGAAAGTTGGAAAATTTTAATAGCATTAAGATATTATTTGACAATATTATGTACCTGAATTCAACCTATTAGAACAAAAAACAAAAAAGGAGATAGCCTTCTATAAAAATTAAAATGCATTAAAGTTGGCAAAACATGAATTAACCAATTAGTTTTAGTTCCATAAAGTCGAATGACGTAATTAAACAATCAACATATGGAAATTGAACTTTAAAAAAAGTCACAAAATGTGCAAGCATAACTTGATTGGCAAAGTTATACGATTTAGCTTGACAAAAATTTAAAGAATGCAAAATACGGTAAATAAATATTATTACCCAAGATAGGGTAAACTAGTAGATCTTGTAATGACATATCATTAGAGTTAAAGAGGTTCATTTGTACACACTTGCTTCTGTCTCGCATTTTCCTGAAGGAGTTACAAAGAATTAGAACACAAAAATATAGTGGACACAGTCTCTTCTCACTCACCTCATACCTCACAAAAACGAGAAAAAGAGGTACACAAGTCATGTAAGTAAAGGAACTTACTGTTTGAACACTATTGTTTGCGGAGGCCTTCCTTTTTAAGGTTGTACACTTAGGATAGCTTGCAGAAAGACTATTCTCAGTATTGACATTCTCAGAAATATCACTGGCAACATCAACCTCAATTACAAGCTTCTCTTGCTTATTCTCCTGATCTGTTGCATCATAATCCTTGACTAAAAGCTTTTCTTGTTCATTCTCTTGATCATTCTTGTTCACTTGCTTAGGCTGAAAATAAGGACTCCTTATAATCACCTTTCTGTTTGCTTTTCCTGTCTTTCCCTCAGCTGCATCTATTAAATTCTTACTTTCACACGTTTTTTACAGTGCATCATCATCCTTGACTAAAAATATTTCTTGTTCATTTCCCTGATCATTCTTGTTCACTTGCTTACGCTGAAAATACGAACTCCTTACCATCACCTTTCTGCTATCCTTTCTTATCTTTCCCTCAGCTCCGTCTGTGAAATTCTTACTTTCAAACTCCTTTTGCAATGCTAGACCTGGTTTATGTATTAAACGTCCAGATTGTGGTTGCAAGGAATGTTCTGTACTTCTTTCATCCACCATATATTTTATGTTCATGAACAAATAAGGAAGTTGGTATTTACTGTTACTGATAACTAAAGTTAAATTGATTTTGGGGAAAAATATTGTGTTTTGTTGTATTGAATCATTTCTCCACAACTGGAGACATATACAAATAGAATTGACAATAATATCCCTAACAAATAAAATAACACTGTACAATATACTAAAGTACAATCCAACACTCCCCCTCAAGCTGAAGCAAAGATATTGGTCATGCTCAGCTTGCGAATAGTAGACCTGAGAAGAGATGGTCCCACAGGTTTCGTAAGAGCATCAGCTGCTTGTTCGGATGATGGCACAAACTTGGGAGAAACAACTCCGGATCTAACTTTCTCCCGAATGAAATGAACATCAACCTCAATATGCTTGGTTCTCTCATGCAAAACAGAATCAGAAGCTAGCAAGATAACCGACTTATTGTCACAGTACAAAGTCGAAGGCAAACAAGCAGGAAAGCCAAGCTCTCTGAGAATGGATTGAAGCCATATGATCTCACATGTTCCCTGAGCCATAGCTCTGTACTCTGCCTCGGCTGAAGATCGAGAAACCACAGATTGTTTCTTACTTTTCCAAGAGAGGAGATGGTTTCCATAAAAGGAGCAGAATCCAGAGGTAGATCTCCTATCAGTCTTCGATCCAGCATAGTCAGCATCGGTAAAACACGAGATATCAAGAGTATTGTTCGAGTCATAAAAGAGACCAAGACCCGGACAAGACTTCAAGTATCGTAGAATGTGATAGACTGCATCCATATGGGAGGTACGGGGAGCATGCATAAACTGACTCACCAAGCTGACAGCGAAGGCCAAATCAGGTCTAGTATTGGTTAGGTAGATGAGTCTGCCAACCAACCTCTGATAAACAAATGGATCGGGCAGAAGATCACCAGACTCGGTTGACAACTTCATATTCGGATCCATCGGAGCGGAAGCAGGCCTACACCTTGTCATCCCAGTATCACACAGAAGGTCTAAAGTATATTTCCGTTGGGAGAGGGAAATACCAAATCTAGAACGAGCAACCTCAATCCCCAAAAAATACTTCAAACCTCCCAAATCTTTGATGTCGAAAATAGACCTGAGATCTTTCTTCACTTGGGCAATCCCTAAGTTATCATCACCAGTCAAAATAATATCGTCAACGTAGACAGATAAAAACACACACTGCCCTTTGGAAGTACGCCTAACAAAGCAAGTATGATCAGAATGACATCTCAGAAAACCCAAACCAAGGACAACATCACTAAACCGAGCAAACCAAGCTCTAGGAGACTGTTTCAAACCATACAACGACTTCCTCAAACGACACACCTTTCCTGCATACTCCCCCTCAGCCCGAAAGCCCGGAGGAGGGTCCATATAAATAACTTCATCCAAGTCACCATTTAAAAAGGCATTCTTGACATCCATCTGATGCAAGGGCCAAGAATGTGAAGCAGCGAGGGAGATAAGCAGCCGAATAGTAGTAAGCTTCGCCACAGGAGCAAAAGTGGATGTGAAATCCTTCCCAGGAACTTGAGTAAAGCCCTTAGCAACAAGGCGGGCTTTATATCGACTGACAGTCCCATCAGCATTATGTTTGACAGTAAACACCCATCGGCACCCTACTGTTTTCTCTCCTCTAGGGAGAGCAACCAAATCCCAAGTATGATTGGTTTGTAATGCCCTCATCTCATCCTGCATAGCAGCAATCCATTCAGAACTCAACAATGCCTCTCCAACAGACCTTGGAACCAAGATAGAATCAAGTTGCCTAATAAACCCCTGAAAGGAACTAGACACAGCACTATACGAAATATGATTTTCAATAGGGTGGTTAGTGCTACAAGATAAAGTAAGGCGGTCGGGGGGGTGGCGATCCCGAATAGGGTTCCGCCGAGGAGAGGATATAATGGGCATGAGAGATAAAGTAGGGACAATACCTTCATGCAGTGAGGATTCAGGTAGAGGGAGCCGAGGGCGACGACTATACTGAAGAACAGGAGTACCTGCAACAGGGGGCAAAGAGCTAGGACCTCTAACAGTAAGAGGAACACTATCAGAAGAAACGATAGGAATGGGGCAAGAGATAGTCTCATCAGTAATAGGAATGGGGCAAGAAATAGTCTCATCAGGAAAAGGGTCAACCCTACTCGTTTCAGATCCAGTAAAGAAAGGAGCATCCTCCCAAAAGGTTACATCAAGAGAGTGAAACATACGTCTAGATGAAGGGTCATAACATCGATACCCCTTAGACTGGGAAAAATATCCCATAAACGCACATCGAATAGCTTTATCATCTAACTTTGTTCAAGACGGAACCCTATCTTGGACAAAACAGACACACCCAAAAACCCTAGGAGGGATGGGAAACAAGGGTTTATCGGGCTGAAGAACCCCAAGAGGGCATTCTCCCCCTAAAACCCTACTAGGAACACGATTAACTAAATAGGTTGCTGTAAGAACAGCCATATGCTAAAAAGACTTAGGAACTAACATACCACGAAGAAGGCAACGGGCAACACCCATAAGATGACGATTCTTACGCTCAGCGACCCCATTTTGTTCAGGAGTATAAGGGCAGGTTAGGCGCGACGGACGTCGGTGAAGCAGCAGAGGTTAGGTGATCGGCGGCGGAGGTTAGATTTTCCTTTTCTTTGCTTTGATACCAAATTGATTTTGGGGAAAAATATTGTGTTTTGTTGTATTGAATCATTTCTCCACAACTGGAGACATATACAAATAGAATTGACAATAATATCCCTAACAAATAAAATAACACTGTACAATATACTAAAATACAATCCAACAAGTTACAGATCTATTCAAGAGGAAATCTTGTTCTTACCAAGAATCATAGATTCTGAAAACAAGGAACTAAGAGGCAAAATAACTTTCCTCCTACAGAAAAGAAAGAATGCATAAGAAGGTTTCAACTAAGTAATCATTCAATTGCAAAATTTTCATGTTTCTTTCATGTCACTCACAAAGTTGTTAAAGGGGAGACATTGCCCATATTTTCAGAGTTTACTGGGGATGCCAGTGAACAGTTATTTTCCGAAGAACCAGCCTCAACAGCTACAAGTTCCCCTGAACTAAGGGACAAGGTACGCTCAGGACTTGCATTTTGAGGCGATATTCGAGGGGCACTGAATTTTCTCTTTGCTTCAAGAGATGCAAAGCCTTTTACGTGTTAAGGAACATTAAATAACAAAACTTGAAACCAAGCATAAGAAAACTATGAAAAAAGAATATCAGATACTATTAGAACGTCCGTATGTAATGTAACATAAGCATTTGGAAAACAATTGCGCTATAAACTTAACACGACTATTTTAGCTCTCCCATATCTATCCCAAACCCACTAAAAATTATACATACAAGTTAGTATCATGATCTTTCTGTCGTAACCTTTAATCAAGAAGCATGGAGACAGCAAAACTATCTCAAACAATTAAAAGTTTTTCTCCAAGTATGAGAAAAGCTCAAATGACAACAGAAAATTTGATTTCCTTTGCCTAGAGAGAGAGAGTAATCCTGCCAGTCAAAAGATTCTCCCTTAGATTTGTTTCCTTGTCATTTTGAAGTAAGAAATAAACATATAAACAGAAAAATTGTAGAATGGTTGCAGAAAATTAAACTTTTTGAAAATGTTTCATCAACGGTGGTATAACTAAGATTGGATGTAATATGATGAAATCTAACAAAGGGCCTTCTTGGATACAGAAATACTTAGTCAGGAGATTCTTCTGCACGGGCAAATCAAGCTTTTTTCTTTCACTTTCAGGTTTAAAACTCTTAAAATGGGATTTCCTGTCAAGTGCCAGCACAGAACTATCACTGCATCCTTGTTAGTACAAAGAAACCTGAAGATTACAACAAAACTCTGTTAGAAAAGAAGAAACTTGAAGGGGGGTAGGGAGAAGGAAAAAGAAGAAAAAGGTGAAAGAGAACTTCAGCTCAATGCAATTTATTTTCCCCTTCACATAAAACATAAGTCTAAGTGACAGTAAATAATACAGCAGAGATTAGACAATAGAAACATTTTTAATGTATTTCTCCCCAAAAATTTGCTCCATTGCATGCTATAACAATATTGATTGCTGTTAATAACAAGTATGGTTTAAGTGTTCATCTAGTCCAACATATGCCAAAATATAACTAGTTAACCAAAGAAAAAAGAAAAACACTAGAAAATAGAGTTAAAAACCAAACAAACATTTCTCAAAAAAAAAAAAACACGCACACTCGAGCACACACATACACAGAGGTATAAACAGATTAAGTAGACAAAAAAGTATACCTGGAATGGCAGCTGGGTGAATGGGTCAATATCTCCTTCTGCTATACCTTTAGCTATATGTTGTGGAATCAATGTATTTTAGGTTAAGGTATGATCTGATATATTTCAATAAAATAGAATCGGCAATTTGACAAAGTAGATGAATTATAAATAAAGGATATGGGCCTAAAAAGTCCAAATCTAGGCCAACTTTGTCAGATATGTTAGACAAATGTACAATATTTTCAGTAACTGGATCATAAACCCGTTGATGCTGGAACGTTAATACTGCTTTCTTGAATGACTCTTCATAAAGAGGAGGAACCGAAACTGTGCTGTACCTCAAGTGCTTAATTACTAGAAAAGAATTACTCATCATTAGGTATATCAAAAATTTAAGGATTTTCATAATATGTATATAAGTATATTAGGAAGAAATGAAATTCTAGAAAATACTAAAACCCTTCAGCTTTGACTTGCTCAGGGTCAAAATAGGTTTCTTGTCCTACAAGTTAAGATTTTAAATACTTAGTATAATGAAACTCACCTTTTCATAACTTTTGAACTTACTAATAAGTGCATGCGCCCTTTTCAAGCCCATTCCTGGCAGTGATGGCAAATGGTCACAGCCACTCAAGATGCACATCTCAAGAAGCATCTGTTCAGTGAATCCTGAAAAACTCAGGTCCTTGTTTTTTGGTAGCATGGAATACTGATATTCAACACCTTGCCCAAATTTGTCCATTTTAAAGATAATCTGGATTAGAGAAAGGATCACAGCAGACCCCCAAAGTGTAATGATCAGAATAACAAACATACAAAAGTAACAAAACAAAATGATTATTACTACGGAATATAACAAAAATAAGGGTAAGAGGCTTGAAATAATCACAATTTAGAATACTCACTCTCGAGCAGCCAAATGCTATAACTCTATAAGATCAGAGTCCTCAGTGATAACTGCATCAACTTGTTTGCTAATAGCCAAGAAGGTCATTTGGGCATCAGCCTCGTATGGTGCCACAACAAAACATACATTCTCCTGCTTTAAGACCTTCCACACACAACCATGTCAGTAGAGGAAATTAAACTATCTAGAACTACGATGAGTCTGGAATGTAAACCATCAATGTTCCCTTTCCCTACCTGGATTAGTTCATGTGCAATTGAAGGTGATGTTGATATAATAATACTGAAAAACAATCTGGTCGAAATCTGCAAGCAAACAGAAAGTGAAAACCACAAAACAATACGTTAGAAAAAGGTTTTGGGAAATCGAGGCCCGTGTTTCACACGGTGTCCTTAAGACAATTTCGCCGTATAACACCGTATGTGTATAGCGATTGTCTCCCAGGATACAACGATTTAACAGTGATCGTGCATAGCACAAACACTCTCGGCGAACTCAAATCAGGTCCGAACTTACCAAGAACTGAAACAGAAAAGAGACAGAGAAGAAGACAATGATTTCGTGATTTTCAGTAATGTATGCAGAATATGTTTTCTGATGAATAGATTAGGGTTTTAATAAAACCGAAATCAAGAGGATTGTTTAGGAAATACTTCTCAATTACGTTTTCAATGAAAATGATATTAATTAAAAATCAATCTCCAAGAGATTTATTTCTAATTAATCACGATTCTATTTACTTAGTGATCAAGTACGTATCTAGAATCCAAAACGGAATTTCCTTATCATTATACGTTTAATTTAGGGAAAATTAAATTGAATTAATTTTTTCCATATCAATATAAACATTGACTTAGAAAAAATAAATTCCAAGCAATAGCAAAAGGTCGTTTGTCCTATGACAGCCCAATCGGAGCGGCATTCGTGTACGCGGGTCGCGCCCACACACAAGTCATGCAATCCGAAGGTTCGGGGTCGATGCTCATCACGATACTTGTTAATCCCAGCATAAAAATTTACTTAATACTTTTGAATGACACAATAACCCTTTTTTTCTAAAAAAGAAAAAGAAAAGCCTTTTTCTTTTTAACAATGAAGGAATGTCTGAATCTTACGTCTCTTCTCTAAGTATCTCCAAGAACATACCAGAATTATTTTTCAGCAACTATGAAAATGGTCAAAAGGGCAAAAAGTACACTTGAAAATGCTTGGATTGTAGAACTCTTTTCCATCTAGCTTTATGGAATTGCATTTTAATTGGAAAATATTACACCAAATAATAAAAACAAGAAATACCCACTTCCCCGTTTCGATCAAAAATCGAAAACTTAGAAGTTAACCACACACACACATATACAAAAAGCTCAGAAAAAATATATACACTATATAAATTGTAAGTTGTGTGTGTATGAGAGAGAAAGAGAGAGAGACCTAGAGGTGGGTAAGCCCTTGCAGAGGTCTGTGCTGCAAGATAAAGCACCTTTGTGGAGCCAAGAATAAGTATCGATGGCCACACAACAGCCCTCAAGATCTTTGATGTGCATTGGTTTCATTATCGACTTCAAAAGAGGCAACATCCCCTGTATCCCCATTTTGATTTACTTTGAGTTTCAGAGAGAGAGAGAGAGAGGTATAGCTTTGTTAGTGTTAGAGAGACGGATCGATTGATGATGAAATTCATGGAGGTTTAGGTTAATCAATTAAATGGCGGGAAAATAATTTATTTTCAGTCGTAGTGGACGTTTTGTTAAACGGGCCGGATCTCCGGTTTGGGTTGATCCGATAAGGCCTGATATCCAAGCCTTATTTACTCATAAATTATTATTATTTTGAAATATTTAGTTGTTTACTCATAAATTTTATTTGTACTCTTTTCTCCAATTGAACTATTTAATGAAATGTACATATTTTATACAATTTGTCAGAGTTTTTTTTTTCTTTTTTTGAAAATCATTTTGTTGGAGATTTTTAAGATACCAAAAAATGTATTTTATTGTATCAAAAAAAATTATATATATTTTTAGTCGGGAAGGAGGATTTGAACCTGAAACCTCAACTATGAGGGATGTGGTTACCACCGGCTATGCTTTCTGGTACCATAAAAGTATTAAAATCCTGTTTTAAAAGTATAAAAATTAACAATTTAATATTAATTGTAAATAATAGAGGAAATTATTGAAAAAAATTCATTTCTTTATAAGTAAACTATCAATTATTAACTATTTTCATTGATTATTTTCATACCATGAAAGGCAATAGCCCTGTTCAAATCCCAAATCACCTTCCCCTGCACTAATCCCAATTTTTTTAAAATAAAATGATAGATTATTTCATAAATATTTCTCTTAAACCACAAATAAACAATCAGGTTCTACTGCTTAAAAAAGTCAATATGTACATATTTTGTTTATAAAAGTTCAATTATAAAACAAAAAGTTTATAAATATATCATACTAAACCTAGTAATGCTTTAATTTCTATGTTAATAATTCGTGACAAAATAATATCTTACATAAATTATAACTACTAAATCGTTTATTACATTATCTTATAATTTATTTTATAATTATAACTTGCACACACATCATTTTGATATAAAGTAATATAAATTTTGGAGACTCTAATATTACTTGATGCAAAATTTGCTTGACAAAATGACATATTATGTTTTACGGTCATAGATGTTTTTACACAACCCAAAAAAATGTTCAAAAATCACCTTAACATTTGGGTTGGCTTTTTGCTGGTTAATAATACTCTTTTTTGTTTTCCCATGTTTGAATTAATTGTTAATTTAAAAAAAAATAGAAATATGTAAAAGCTTGTAATTTGACATGAATAGTTGCATACCTTGTCCTATTATTTGTTATATATACTTATTTTTATCTTCATAATCTGAACTAATATTTAACTATTTTAATAAAATTCTATTTCTATTAATTAATATTTCAAGAAAATACATCAACCACTCATACAATGGGTGGTGTCATCTTGCCAGAGGAGTTATTTCCGTTTCTTTCTTTCTTTCGCCTTTTAGTTTTCTTTATTTTATTCCTTTTTTTTTACATTTAATTGAAGATTACATATCAAAAATAAAATAAAAAAGCAATCTTATCAAATCTTGGATAGAGGCTTGGATAAGCCGACCATATAAAGTCGATCTGTTCAAACTATATAATGCAATAAAAGTAATCAATCAAATGAGAAATTCGTATTTGTGTCAAAAAAAGAGAGAAATTCATATGCCATTATATGATACAGTATAAGTGGTCAGTAAATATTTGCTATTGAAGCATTTGTTATTGATGTCCATTTTATATACCATCTATAGTGACAATTACTCGAATTTGAGATATTATCAATATGAATGAGCACCCTTCAAACAAAACCACATTGGACGGTGGTTGGGTTTGCTAGGGATTTTGAATCGATGATCGCGGAAGCGTCACGCCTAATATTCGCCCATAACTCATAGCAATTAACGTCAATAGCAGAAAAAAAAAGATGAGAGAAAATAAACCAATCACAACACAAGATATACGTGAAAAACTTACATATCAAAAATAAAATAAAAAAGCAATCTTATCAAATCTTGGATAGATGCTTGGATAAGCCGACCATATAAACTCGATCTGTTCAAACTATATAATGCAATAAAAGTAATCAATCAAATGAGAAATTCGTATTTGTGTCAAAAAAAGAGAGAAATTCATATGCCATTATATGATACAGTATAAGTGGTCAGTAAATATTTGCTATTGAAGCATTTGTTATTGATGTCCATTTTATGTACCATCTATAGTGACAATTACTCGAATTTGAGATATTATCAATATGAATGAGCACCCTTCAAACAAAACCACATTGGACGGTGGTTGGGTTTGTTAGGGATTTTGAATCGATGATCGCGGAAGCGTCACGCCTAATATTCGCCCATAACTCATAGCAATTAACGTCAATAGCAGAAAAAATAAGATGAGAGAAAATAAACCAATCACAACACAAGATATACGTGGAAAACCCAAATTGGGTAAAAAACCACGGGCTGTCAGGACGACAGAGAAAGTTCCACTATATGATAAATTGTTACAACCATATATATTCCAGGATTCTCTCTCACACCTCAACCCCAAACCACTCTCACAACGCTCACAAGATCCTCGCCAAGAACCCCAAAATATCCCCTAGGTCTCCCCTGAATATCACCCACAGATCTCTAACTTGATCCACTGATATTCCTTTAGATCCCTCCCCGGATATTCTCTTGGGTCTCTCACCCGGATCTCACTACTCTCTGATGTTACATGGTGTTTCTTTTTTCTCCACACAAAATAACCTAATTACAAGGTCTATTTATACTAGCTATAGAGAGTTTAAGATAAAAGGAAATCCTACTCCTAAACGTACAAGAATTACTTGTTCCACATAAATATTATTTCCTATTTATGACAAGTCTTCTTGTTAAGGATAAATTCTTTTCCTTCAAGTACATGACTTTCATATACTTCATGAAGACAAACTCTTTTTCCTTTTTCGATAAACACAAGAACTTCCAAAAGAATTACTTTTCTTTTCCGCTGAATATTTCCTGTTTCACGCATGCTTATGATTGACTACGGTTCTGGTCACGGTTGGCCACCCGCTCCCTACACCGTTACAAGTCACCTGGAATGCACCGCGTTTCCTTCTGAAATCTGATTCTTCAGTTCTTCTTCGGTCTTCAAATCTCCCTTAAACACCATCTCCAACTTCCAAACGTTATCCCACGTCTCTAGGAAGTTTCACATCAGTTGAGTTTCGTTTAGTTAATATCGGGTTTACTTGAGAATACAAACCAAAACCTAACAGGGTTGCCATATTTTTTAATACTAGCACGTGGTTCAATATCATACCATGATGCTGATCAAACTGATCAGTTTTGTCACGCCCCGACCCGAAGGTCAAGACATGGCCTTACCTTCTTACAAATAGTTTATAAAATGCAGAATTGGAAATTTCAATTATGATTACATAATCCCAGAGTTCATATCTAAAAGGAACATTAACAAAAGTCTGAAAGATAAGTAACTTTTATTGCTTATGGAACCAAGGGCTAAGCTCTGCTGAGATGCCAATCCATGCCAAGAGTGGAACACAACCTTAATAATTTGGAATCACAATGTACTAAGTGCGTTTGGAAACTTAGTAAGCATACTAAACATAATTTTGCTAGGTTCCTTTATCCATTATTGTGTAGTACGACTTTATTATACATATAACTAAGTAAAGCCAAAGTTACCCGTCGGCAACTAATGTATACAAGGAAAGTGCAAGTGAGGATTTCTTATTTTTTGAAAACACAAAACACTCATACCCGGAGGTAAGAGCCAGAACCTCATCGTGATCAGTGACGAGTCCTCTCACATGCACTAATACGTCGACACACAAATGTGAATACTCTTTAGTCCCTAGAGATCTCTAGATACACTTCCCATATACCACACACATATCAAATCATATATCACATAAGGCTCCACACAAATTCACATAGTTGCCTACTAGCGATAATAAACAAAGTAGAATAGCGAAAACATATTGTATGGTACCATATATTTCACATTTCAAAATGCATACTTATCATATTTCAAAGCATTTGAAACACATTCCAAATCAATTCGAACACATTTCGCAAAACATTCACAAACAAATTTCATATACACATAACATTGTGATTCCATTTTGAAAATGGAACTAGTATACTTACCTCTTAGCAATCAAATAAGAACGTTTGCCTAAAAGCTGATAATACAATCAGAAGCCTAAGATCATATAATCATACAAATATCAGGGACTTAAAATGTCTAGGGCTGGAAAAAGTGTTGTAATAACGTTCCCTAAATCGAAATCCTATTATTAGAACTAACCAGTGCTGTTTTAAAAAATAAGAAATCCTCACTTGCACTTTCCCTGTATACATTAGTTGCCGATGGGTAACTTTGGCTTCACTTAGTTATATGTATAATAAAGTCCTACTATGCAATAATGGATAAAGGAACCTAGCAAAATTTGATAAGTATATAATTCGAATGATTTGTGAACTGTGTTTTGATGTTCCAGTGGCCAACAAGTTTCCAGATGTGATTCAAGATTATTAAGGTTGTGTTCCACTCTTGGCATGGATTGGCATCTCAGCAGAGCTTAGTCCTTGGTTCCATAAATAATAGGAGTTACTTATCTTTCAGACTTTTGTTAATGTTCCTTTTAGATATGAACTCTGGGATTATGTAATCGTAATTGAAATTTTCAGTTCCGCATTTTGTAAGCTATTTGTAAGAAAGTAAGGCCATGTCTTGACCTCCGGGTCGGGGCATGACAGTTCTTGGTTCCGCAATTTGGAAGTTTAATGAACATTAATTAGAAGGACTCAAATCACCTTTTCAAAAATAGTGTCTCAATTTGTGTCTAACCAACTAAATTGGGACATGTGGTATCTACATTTATTGAAGAAATTGAAAAAAAAAATTAAATGTAGATATATATCCCAATTTAGTTGGTTAGAAACAAATTTGGACACCATTTTTTTGACTCACTTGAGTTCTAATTCAAATAGTTTGGATTTTTTCATGATTTGGCTTTTATTTTTTTAACTGAAATTTTCCTAATCAAATGACACGTAAATATAAGGGAAAAAAAAATCACATCATCGAAATTTACTACCTTTTCTTTTCTTTCATGCATACAAGTGTTTACTCAAACTTAAATACTCCTATAAAACAAGTCCATCAAAAAGTTAGACCGTAAGAGGATCTAGACTCTTGGATCACAATCTATATTGATGTGAATATAAGAGGTATATCATTGTTTATTTATTTATTTTGAGGAGTAAACTATGAATTTATCTAATTAGATACATTTAATTTCATGGAAAATAAAATAAATTCGAGCAAACAAAGTTACCTATATGAAGATACAAATATGTGGTCCTCTACAGAATGTCACATGAAAATGTGTTTCAAATATATTTTGTGAGAACACCCACAATAAAATAGAGTGACAGTCGGAACCGAAATTTTACACTAGATTTCAAAAAGAAATTATTAATTATTACCGTAGAGGAGTTTATTAATTTGTTACACTGGCTCGGGACCGAGATTTTTTTATTAATATAGAGAGGCAGTTAATGTATTGAAGATTAATTTACAGGGGTTCTATTGTAATAAGTTTTATAGGAGATTAGAAATAAAAATTTTGTTTATGAAAGTTCAATTATAAAATAAAAAGTTTATAAATATATCATAATAAACTGAGTAATGCTTTAATTTCTATGTCAATAATTCGTGACAAAATAATATCTTGCATGAATTATAACTACTAAATCATTTTTTTTTTGAAAAAGCAATTTATTGAAAGGAATTCAACCAAAGAAAAATCAAACATCATCCCAATCCACGAAGTCTACCCTACCATTAGATCCCATTTTAATCAAACTATTCGTAAAAGAGTTAAAAATTCTGGATTGGAAAACAACCTTCAGACTATTTATGGAATTCATGG
Organism: Dipteronia sinensis; assembly: GCA_033220585.1. NCBI lineage: Eukaryota > Viridiplantae > Streptophyta > Magnoliopsida > Sapindales > Sapindaceae > Dipteronia > Dipteronia sinensis. Next base: position 6,898,044 of record CM065641.1, on the reverse strand, counting down.
TACTACGAATGCATATATAGTTTTGACCTGTTCTAAATTCCCAAAGTCACCCGAACTACTAAATCGTTTATTATATCATCTTATAATTTATTTTATAATTATAACTTACACACACATCATTTTGACATAAAGTACTATAAACTTTGGAGATTCTAACATTACTTGACTGCAAAACTTCCTTAACATAAGACATATTATATTTTACAATCACAAATGCTTTTACATAAGCCAAAAAAGCAGTCAAAAAATCACCTTAACATTTGGGTTGGTTATACAATAATACTTTTTTTCCCATGTTTGAATTAATTGTTAATTTTAAAAAAATAGAAATAATACTCTTTTTTTTTGCCAATGTCTTTTAGAGTTTTGGAAGATAGTAGAATGATTAGTCTTAGTATATCTGTATATATAATTATAAATATAGTTAAATACCATTCCCTTATCATAGGAGTATTAAAACTTTATAATATATATATATATATATATATATATATATATATATATGTTAGTGAGTCTCTCATAATTGATCAATTATTTTAATTTCGGTAAGGACCTTGCTAAAATCATATCGATTTTTATAAATTATAAACTGAATTTTTTGTGGATGATAAGTTCAATGAAATGTATATACGAACAAAAATTTGAAAATTTGTCAAGTAATATAACTATTTTTCTTGATTTTTTTTTAAATATGAAGGCATCATAATAATGGATAAAATATATAAAATTTCAAGAAAAATAATTCTAGGGCTTAAAAAATTCTCAAAATTTAGTTATAGTTAGATTTCCATAAACTTATCATCCACAAAAAAATTTAGATCAAAATTTATAAAAATCGATATGATTTCTTTAAGGCATTCACCAAAATTAAAATAAGTGATCCATTATGAGAGACTCACTCGAATAAATATATAGCTTAGTTTATATTATATTTTCATTATGAACATTTTAAAATTGAACTTCTATGGATGACCAATTAACTATAATAATTTTAAAAAATTAATTTTTTTTAAAATATTACAATAATTCAGAGTATTTGATGTGACCGAATAGGAGCGAATCTACATTTAAATTAGCCCTCGCTGATTTTTTCCTAATTTTTTTTAATAACAATTAAAAATCTATTTTACCACAAAAAAACTATTAAAATAGATATTTTTGACCCTTATTTTAAATCATTTTGGATTAAACTCGTTATGTTTTTTCTTATATACTTTATAATTAATAAAAAATTATTATATTATAGAGGTTTGCTTTAAGAAATTATATTTAATTTAGCCCAAAAATTACATTTGGGTTGGTTATACAATAATACTTTTTTTCCCATGTTTGAATTAATTGTTAATTTAAAAAAAAAATAGAAATAATACTCTTTTTTTTGCCAATGTCTTTTAGAGTTTTGGAAGATAGTAGAATGATTAGTCTTAGTATATCTGTATATATAATTATAAATATAGTTAAATACCATTCCCTTATAATAGGAGTATTAAAACTTTATAATATATATATATATATATATATATATATATATATATATGTGTGTGTGTGTTAGTGAGTCTCTCATAATTGATCTATTATTTTAATTTCGGTAAGAACATTGATGAAATCATATCGATTTTTAAGAATTGTAAACTGAATTGTTTTGTGGATGATATGTTTAATGAAATGTATATATGAATAAAAATTTGAACATTTTTCAAATACTATAACTATTTTTCCCGATTTTTTTTAAATATGAAGGCATCATAATAATGGATAAAATATATGAAATTTCAAGAAACATAATTCTAGAATTGAAAAATTCTCAAATTTTAGTCATACTTAGATTTCCATGAACTTTTCATCCATAAAAAAATTTAGATCAAAATTTATATAAATCGATATGATTTCTTCAAAGCCATCACCAAAATTAAAATAAGAGATCCATCATGAGAGACTCACTCGAATATATATATATATAGCTTAGCTTATATTATATTTCCATTATAAACGTTTTAAAATTGAACTTCTATGGATGACCAATTAACTATAATAATTTTAAAAAATGATTTTTTTTTTAAATATTACAATAATTCAGGGTATTTGATGTGGACGTGATGGGCATACCATCAGATAGGAGCGAATCTACATTGAAATCAGCCCTCACTGAGTTTTTCCTAATTGTTTTTTAACAACAATTAAAAATCTATTTTACCACAAAAAAACTATTACAATAGATATTTTTGAACCTTATTTTAAATCATTTTGGATTAAACTCGTTATGTTTTTTCTTATATACTTTATAATTAATAAAAAATTATTATATTATAGAGGTTTGCTTTAAGAAATTATATTTAATTTAACCCATCATGGAATAAATTTAGCGCATATATAAATTTATCATTTTTGGTTGGAGTGTAATTATATGTGCATCCCTTTTTGTGTGTACATCTCATTAAAAATTTTAAAATATGAAATTATGTAAACACATCCCACACATGACCAAGTATGCACTTTTTTTTAAATAAAAAATATTATAAATAAATAAATTAAAAAATAATTAAAATCAATATATAAAATTAAAATCATATCATTGGGAAATCCACTAAACTTAAAAAAACAAATGGGATTTTACACAAATGAAAGTTGCTAAAATTATTAGTAGATAGGAGTTTTGGCTGCCTCCTCCATTTTCCCATTTTTTTCACTAATATATATATATATATATATAGTTTAGTTTATATTATTTTTCTATTATAAATGTTATAAAATTGAACTTCTATGGACGACCAATTAACTATAATAATTAAAAAAAAAGAGTTTTCTTTTTGAAATATTACAATAATTAAGGGGTTTTGATATGGATGTAAGGGGTATAGCACTTGACTCGTTATGTTTTTTTTTATATACTTTATAATTAATAAATTTTATTATATTATTGAGGTTTATTTAAAAAAATTATATTTAATTTAATCCACTGTGCTTTTCACAGCGCATCATCTAGTCTACATTTTTAACTTAGTACCTCAGCCAACAGCCCAACAACCATTTCACTCGAATACTGATTTGAGATGTTAATTAATCAAAACAATCAACGAACTATCCAACTCAGTCTATATGCCACGTGGCGGGATCGTGAAGGGGTTGCACACATGCATGGGTGGACCTGTGATGCACTCGATATTTTTCTCTTCACTATTGGTAACTAAAAACCGTTTTTAGGCGCCAAAAATCTTTCTCACTCACTCACTCACTCACTCACTTTCTGTTTGCCTTTCAAGAAAAAAAAAGCTCTCACTTTCTATATGCCACGTGGAGGGATCCTGATGGGGTTGCACACTTGCACCTGGGATGCACCTGATATTTTTCTCTTCACTATCGATAACTAAAATCAGTATTGAGAATCTTATTTAGGCGCCAAAACTCTTTCTCACTCACTCACTCTCTCTGTTTGGCTTCCAAGAAAAAAAAAAGCTCACACTTTCTACCCAAATTCAACAGCAGAGAAAAGGCCAGAAATTTCTCAGTCTCAAGAAACCGCCATGGACAAGGAAGATCTTAAAATTCGTAGCAGAAGGCAAGTACTGAAAAACTACTTTAAAACCGTGGATAACAGGCTTGATGGATTGAAGATGATCGAAGACTCGTTGATGAGTCATGAAGCAGTTCAAGTTTTAAGAGCCAGACTCGAAGAACTAGAGAAAGATCAGCAAGATTCAAGGTTCGATTTAATGCTTTTACGGATGATTCCGATTACTAGCGACAAGCTTTTGTTGTTGCAGATAGACCCCGAATTCTTTATGGATAGGTCTAGTATGTTTAATGGCTCAATTTGATTTTCGTAATTCATCAACAAAAGAAACAAATTGGTGTTGTATTGGTGACGACATCGATACTAACATGAAGGACTCAAAGAAGAATATTATCAACCTTAAGATGATTAAGAAGCGGTGTGATCGATAAAGGTCAATATGCAAACAATAAACGTCTGATTGATTTGATAAAAGGGTGGAGAATCAGATGAAGATTGGGAGGATGTGAAAGCCGTAAACGATTTGGCTGTCAAGCTTGGGATTCAGCTTTCTCATCTGCTTGTTGATCTCATTTATGCTCTCAAACAGTGATCAAATTGCTCAGTTGTTTAAAATCTTCAGATGTTCACTTGAGTCTATTGAAGCTGATGGGAAGCCTATTGTAATTAGCAAGTTTGTTAAGCTTCTCAAAGTGACAGACAGTGAAGTGAAGAGCAAGAAAGTCTTCGAAGGGAGTTCAGATGATGATGATGCGAGTAAAGCGATTGACGGAAGCCAAGTTGAACAAGTTCTTGATAAACTGATGAGTGAGATCTTTCATTTGGAATTGATTTTGAAG